>CM023199.3:54159447-54306230 GCA_004115045.4 Sinella curviseta | reverse complement strand
CTAACAGAAGGGAACTGACATTACCGCTTTTGTGGAAACGGAAATTTATTTTTTGTAAACAATGCTGGCGGTCATAATTTATCATTAATTAGTTGTATATAACTTAATGAGCAATAAAATATGTCATTAGTTTTCCTATCGGAACACTGCAAAATAAATTTTAATTTATTATTTTTGGCTACTTTTTAGAGAAGATTTCAGACAAAGTACAATTATTATTACAAAAACACTAGGAAATCATAAGCTTACAACAAACTTGCATGCAAGTTTTACCTGTTCCTGGACATCAAATGCTCAAACCTGACAGGGACACCAGCAAAGTGTCATGTTTCACAACTTGTACCAAAGCAATTTTGGGATTTAAACGATGCGATACAATACCTCAAGTATGGGTATACAGAGGTATTATCATATCAATCTACAAGTATTTGAGTATTTGAATTTTATGATCATTATCTATCTTTATGTACAAATAAGAAAAATTACTGCCGTTCTTTCAGCTTTTTTTTGTCATGAATAAGGTCCAATTCAGCATAATATTGCACGAAAAGGGAAAATGTCGACTGAACTTGAATGAGCAACTGAACAATTTATGGTATACCGGTTAGTTTTCTGTGCCAATGTAATATTTAATTATATGTCAAAACGTCACACTCAACTAGTCCCTATAAACATTCAGTTTTGAGCGTTGTTTTATACCTCATCTCTGATGCATGATGCATTCACTCCACGTGTCAGCTATCATGAAGCATCATTTTCTTTCCTTGTATCAAAGTACACGGAGTAGGTGTTATGAAGACTTCCCTATTTTAAAGATTTGAAATGAGCCTCCAATGTTGAATATTTTTTTATAAAAACCACTTTTGATATTACGTTTTATAATTAATGTGATTAATGTTAATACGTTCGTCAATGTCTAACCGCTGAAGTACGAATACACATGTACTCAGATTAAATATTTCTACCAATGGAAATAGAAATCAGTTTAATGTTTTACTCCGCGACGGCTCCATTTCATCAATGTCAGTAAAAATCATCGATAGCAAATTACGTTTTTCTCGTACTAGAACGTGTTTACTATTTATAGTATTTATTCTTAAGTGTAGGTAGTTACTTGCTTTTAATGTGAGATTCTAGCATCCTCAGAAGCAGTAGAAAAGGTGATAAATGCTCAAGGACGTGTCTGACATTATTCTGCGGTTGCATTGCAATATTATTATGGTATTCTGCTAAACCAGTCGTTTGTTTAAAGGTACATTCAATTTTAATATTGCACACAATATTTTTTGCTGTTGCGAATGCACATCGTGTTCATGAACATCATCCTAACCATCATCATCAGTACCTCTGTTATCTAACCTATGACTGCATGTCTACCTTTTTTCTTGTGCTAATTTATTACTGAAAGGGATATTTCTCGCACCAGGGAATACGACTCAACTTTAAACCCATCTTTCATTTTTTATTTCTGTTTAGGTATCCATGCTTTGTTGCGAAAAAAATGCCTTTGCTCTTGGTACTGATATTGCAAATTAATAAAGTGCTCCCAGCAGATGTTGGTGGCATTCAAAAAAGTCGAAATAGTACGCGCAATTTTTTTCACTCAGTTGGCAGTCCCAGCCCAGCCTAACCACCAGCAACAACTTTAATTAATTGCTTTGTTAACTGATACGGTAATTAAGTGAAACGTATTCCATTGTGCTAATTGCCGGTATATGGAATCATTGTCACAGAAGGAGACTGTTGTAAAAACTCGTATGTGTGCCATAATACTACTGCAATGTTAAATATTAATATTAAAAAGCTGAATCCTGCTGTTTGCTGAAGGCCAAGAATCATGCCAAAGATATGGCTTGTTCTATGACGTCTAGACAAGAATCATATTTTACGTTTCTAAATGTGGCAGGCAGCGTACTTTTCTGAAAACTCGGCACTTTATAGCGAGGAAACGTGGTCAGCGATGTGAGGCAAAAAGTAACTTTCAAACTTTTACCGTACGAAAACCCTTCAGCATACACAATGATAAAAGCTTTCAGGCGAATGGAGCTTTGAATCGAGTTGGCACTCGAGAGAAAGAAGCATTCTTCTCACGATCAACTCACACAAAACAAAAGAGTTAACCATGAAAAAGTAAGAGTGAGTGGGTGATACTGCTGCTGCTTCTTAGGTGGTTTTGAATCCATCCCTACACCCCTGCTAAATCTATTTTCATAGCTGTAAAGTTGACTGCTCCTTCTTCTCTGCTTTGTTTACGTGACCAATAGTACTCAAATTCATTGGGAGGGAACAAAACACAAAAGAAACAGCCAGTTTTAGTGGACTGTTGGACATGGCTACGATTCGAGTATCGTAGGTAAGAAAACCGTGGAATAAACGTAGATCAATTTTGGAAATGACATGCTTACGTCAAACGTAAATCAATAATAGTCCCCCATAAATATAGACTCTGTCCTGTACACGACAATGAAAAGTATGTAAGGCCAAAGGTACCCGTATCAATAGCAGTTTTTAACATCAAATGCAAAAAGAGTACCCTCCCGGGAATTTTACCATCGGGAAACCTAACTGATGTGATACTGTCGTTAGCTCATGATGACGCAATGAAATGAACTCGGAATAGATAAACATGTCTTTTCCTTGTGGAATTTATTTTCTTCTGAATGTGGATTACTGAGTCTTTCAAGTTTTAGTGACGACGGGATTGGCCTTGAAAATGCACTCTCTAAAATAGCCATAAAGTTTAGTTAGGGAAGACTTTTTTATTTGTGTATATGTTTTGTGTTATCGATAAAATACTTGTTCAGGTAGGTACCCATGTTAGTTTGTAGAAGAGTTTTGATCATGAGAGTTGATATGCACTACAACTTTTACAATTTCTTATTAGTCTTCTTGAAATTCATTTATCATTTCCTTGGTTTAAACTCAATAATGTATTTCGACGAGATCATATTGAATAGATCCAACGAGAGTTGGATTGGAATATCAATTCCACAAAACAAAAAATATTCCACTTGGTTTGATTTTATCGTAAGTACCTACAATGTACTTGTGTGTGACCATAAAAACAACGATACAGAAAAGTAATGTGTTATAGGAAATCCAAGTCTTTTAATTACTTTTTTTCAACGACGCCTGTTGTACATACTGGAGTTGGACGCATTCCATGCAAAATGCATAAGTGTGAAATGCTTAGCGAAGCACTTGTAAAGAATTTCAATGAAAGCTAAAGAGCCTATTTAAAACCAAATAGGATATATCAGTTGAGAAGATCTAATTAATGAGGCAAATGGATTCAGTTTCTGTACCGTACCAATAGTTTTACATACTAATGCGGTTCCTAGAACAGCGTGTCAAGCTAATACTGCGACAATCCTAAAAGCAATAAGAAAGTCAAAATCACAAGAAGTTGCAAAATTATTATGAGAATGACAGTGCATGAAAGTGAAGTTCTGCTCTGTCTAATGGACTCGACGTGATCTTCATTTCAATGAGTCTGCTTTTTGCTTGGTTATCGTCATTTGCTAAGTCTAAAGACGATTGCAGCAACTTCCCTGTCTCATGTTCACTTCACATATTATTATTATTGCTCCCACTGTCCCTAAAAGCTTTTTGTGTTGTTGTGCGTATTTCAGCCAGAAGCACAAATTAGCGAGCAATGAGCACAATATTGTTCCCTAACAAACAACAGCAAATTTATTGCGCTATGCGTATAAACAAAGCTTTGTTTTGCATAACCACCTCCTGTCGTCACCCTTTCGTTAACTGTTGTTGTCGTTTGTTTGCTCATGTGATTCTATTATTGCACTTCTCAGACAACAGGTATTGATGATAAGATGATGACGATAATGAGTAATGAGATAGGCACTGGGCGCAAATAAAAGTAAGTCTATTAGCATTAATGAAACGTCAGCCTGCTCTGTCATCAGTTTTAACGGAATTGTCCCATCGAGCACTTATGTATTTATTAAATGAAATTATCAATGCTCACCAAATGGTACGTATAACGTATGCATAAAGTATGCTGCACAATGCACGGTGCATAAAAATAGATTCCCACACGCACACTCAACATTAAGTTATTGATGCATAGGTAACCCGTAATTTTGCTGGATATCTTCTGGCATAAACAATATTGAATTATGGAAATGTAATAGTGATATTTATGTCCTTATCCGCATTTACCTATACATCCTTCCATAATATTCATGAGTACATGCACAATAAATAATTTTACTGCTTGGATCATTAGCTCCAATTAAAGAAGAGGAACTCAGGAACTGTCGCATTTTCATTGTTGCGTTAAAAAACCTTCTGCTGCATGTTTGTGGGAGGGGACGTGTACTAATAATATGCAGTGACATAGTAATGTGGATCTCCAAACAAAAAAGTAACACATTTCATCCAGTTACAATTTGCAATAAAATGAATTGTAAAAATTTTCCAACATAAATAAAATGACAAAAAACAGGAATTTATGGCCTAATTTGTGGACAATAAAATCGTTGTTGCATTTTTAGTAACTATAATTGGTCTTAAACAAATCGATTCTTTTCGTGCAAATATGTCCTATTTCTTGTCTCAATAAAACAAAGATTAATTTGTGTAACTCTTTGCCTTTAATGGAAATATAATATATTCACACAAAATATATTATTCCTGTCGCAAATTATGCATTTTCGTTCAAGATGGTGAATGTATCTCATTAGTTGTCCGAATGAGTGTGTATGTATGTTTACACTGCAAAGATATATTGCATCTATGAAAAAATTTGAATGGGTAAAATGTGTAAATGATGATAGAAATTCTCTACTCTTTGTCTTCTTGGTTTTGGGCACACACTGCCAATGATATTGGTAAGTTCCAAAGTTGGCTTTTGGGAAGTGCTCATGAGTTTCATACTAAACAGGCTGACAGTGCAATCAGGACAGACATCAAATGAGGAGGAAACATATTTTCAGCTAAAAGTTGCACATTCCATTGTCCTTTAACACGGTAGCATCATATCGGTCTCGTACCAAATCGTCAAGTAGGAAGGAGGACGAGGATGCCACAGAAAATAGAAAAAGAGAATAGCGTACAAATGAGCAAAATTGGATCGATGTCTCCTCTTGTATCTCCAATAATACCATGTAATAGCATGGTCGAATGTAGTAAAAAAGGCAAGCATTTTTTTACAAAGGCTATCGTCTGCCATATCACATCTCCCCTGTACGAATTTCACGTTTAAAAGCTATGTGTAGGTACTACTGATACCAGAGAGAAGAGTTTAAGCGAGCAAAGCTTTTTCTTTTGCCTTCCACTTTGACTTCACCATTCGTCCCATCTGTGGGTTGTTAGTTCTTTTAGCTTCCATAGCTTTTTGTTCTCACAAATAGCTGCCTCATTTCGCCATATTATAAGACCAAGAATAGAGTTGGTGGTGGTGGCTTTGCGAAAACAATGCAATGGGCTGTGTGCCGTACAAGAGCTCAGTAGAACAAGAGAGAACAACAACGAAAAGGCATCTAGTTGACTTGGGTTACAACAAGGAAATTAAGCCTGGGATTTTGTCCCATCTTGAAAACTCAATTATATGCCTATTTTCATCACGTGAAATATATATCTCACGTTCCTCCTCCTTATATACTTGGTCTGTGCTCTAATGGTTGATGCAATTCTTGCCTCTCTTTGTTCTCTTTGAACTTCAAGGATATAGGGATGCTATTATAAACTTCGCTTTAGGTTTAAAAAACATCATGATGATCTTGTTGAAACCTCTTTGTCTAGATGAGTGAGCATATGGCATTACTCATTCATTCATTATCTTTAATTTGCAGCAACATTTCAGCAATCAAATTATTATAATATTCATTGCACTACATATTGTGTATAATCATTCTTTGACGATTTGCACAATTTCCCACGCACTATATGCTTCACCATCATCGTCAGCCGAACAATACGAGTATTGTACACAACTACTTATTAAAGAAAATATTAATTCTGAAAAATTCCAGATCTTTTTTTTACGCTTGGAATGATAATGAGATATATGATCATGTAAGAACAAAAGTTTGTACGGTAATGTTGAGGACACGTGGTATTTATCTGCTCCAGGAATTTTGCAATAACAATTTGCTTCGGCACTACTACGCAAGCTTACATCATTTATTTATATTGCATATTTTACGTCTGCTTATAATAAAACAGAAGTAATAATATGCATATAATTCACTGTGCACGTAATGTAGACCGTGGGAATCAGAATGCTGTTACAGACCCAGAAATGATCGCACCGTTCGTATTTAATTGTGTTTATTTTGTATGCATACTTTCGAGGGGTAGAAAAAATGCCTTTAACATCTAGTCGCACCTACGATAGCATTTGTTTGTATTTCTGAATGATTAACATCTGCCGTCGCATGTAAATACCAGTGATTTTCAAGTTTTTTAGAAAAAGAAGGCAACGTATTAGGAAGCTAAACCGGTTTAGTTTAGATCAAACACAGTTGCAATGCAAGTTTAAATTTTCCTGGTTTGTTACAGGGTGCAATATGCCACGACTACTTAAAAGCACCACCTCTTTCGTAACATAACCACTAATTAAATTCGCAGTACCTATACCTGGCTTGCTATCGGTGAGATCCTTCACGTTACATCACCAAAACCCAATAAATATACCACGAGCTTATGACATACAAGGCACGCTTATCTATAGCAGAACTGGACATAAATATAAATTATTGTGAGATAGATAAATGACTGAATGCGCATAATAGTGCAAGAAATACCTAAGCCGTTTTTATTTGTTAGCATAAATTGTAATTTACGACTGGGCCTAAGTTATTTATGGAAAAGTAAGCATTTACCCTTGGAGCAACCAGTACCACTATCATCAGAGCTATCAAGTAATATGTACCTTTATCAACCGTTTTTACAGCAACTTGTGATGATTCATATGATAAAGCACTTGCATGCATGCATGACTGGAGGAAAAAGTAACCACGAAGTCAAGTAAAAAACAGGGAAGTAGTATGGATAAGTGCATCATGATTTTTCTACTTAAAGAGGCTCTGATAACATTTTTGACAATGTGATATTACGCGAAAAACAACACTTATTTATTAATATCGGGCTTACGAGAACCTTGAGTTGAGCGGATGATAAAAATATATGCGCACCAGAACGCTTCATGGATGTAGGTGCGCTCTTGTCTCTACCACCGTCATTACACATTTCTTGTTGTAATTTAAATTACATGTTTGTACATCTAGGATAGACTCACAGACAAACACGGAACCTATACTGCATTTCTACATTAATACGCTTTTTCTGGGAGGAATTAGTCTTGTCTTGTCACTTGTCTAAGCGTTAACATTGTCCGTCAGTTCCCTTTTCCCAATTACCAATCGGCGACAGGTAATCGTCTCTCTTGTTGTCACTTACGATTAAATACGCATAAATAATAATAATCATAATATATAATATGAGACTGAGTATCATGAAAATCACGATCGATGCACCATACATTTCTTGTTTACAATTATTGTGACAACAGGTGGTGGTGATCGGGATATTTATTGCAATGTCATTAATATTTTTAATAAATTAGATACACAATACTGTTCTCAGGAATTTATTACGTTTTGTTTACTATTACAGTTATGCTATTATTGGTGGTACTAGGAAGAAGACAATTCTGATAAGATTAATAAGATTAGCAACATAACTGATGCGAATAGGATAACTCGAATTAATTCAGAAGACATAAGCACACGCTAGACTAAATTGGTGATAACGAAAAGTGACTCTGCCAAAAAATAATAGGATGTTCGCGTTGATTTTTTATGTTCAACAATGAGAGCAACCAATGGTAATAACCTTGAGAGGCACGTTGAGGGCTGATACTCTAATTAAACCTGAATCGCATTCGTATTTCTTTCGAGAGACACATGCTGCACAGACGCCTAAATGCTAAAACATGTAACTTACGGGAAGCTTGAAATCAATGTGACTCTTCAAGAAAATACAGTTTGGCAAATTCCAAAAGTAAAGTGGGCAGTTCTACGTTAAGTGTAACTTTTTCACATGGTCATACTTTGGAATTGGGGCATTGTAGAATCCCCGTTACCAGGGGCGGGAAGGTTCACTGGTTTACTAGGTGTCATTCATGTTGTACGTTTCATAATTTTAACTAACGTGTGGGCGAACTAGATTCCTTTCCAAACTTGACTGGAAATCGTTTCCAGTAAATTTGAAATATTTGATCGCCATTTACTAATTGCATTGTCAATATATACGCATGTTATATGAACGGCCCCATGCTAGGCAACGGCTACGCGGCGTGAGTTTAATTGCAATTAAAATTGCAGCAATTAAGTGTTGTAGCTTCGTCCCTGCTGGAGTGCCGAACTTCGTTCCAACGTTAAATTATACTTTGAAGAAAAGCGAAGTTTTTGAAATATTAATCATCTTCGGCACTCGAGCAGGGGCTGTGATATTCTAATTGCAAAAATACACGTAAAATTATACGTATTTAAATTTTTGAAATTTTTACCTGTGCTAAGTCATTATGTTTGATGAAATCAGAGACTTCAGCATAGCCAATTAACTAGATTATGAATAGTTCTTGATTTTTACAGCTAATTGTTGTGAAATAATTAACTTTCCAGTTTGTTTTTCAACTGACCTGGTTGTCTCAGAGAAAAAATTTAAAACACGTTATTATGTGCGGATTGGGAGTGTTGTAAAATATATGAGCATGTATATACTTTCCATATTTCGAAAATATGGACAGTTACAATTAACGTAGAATTGCCCAAGTGTCACTTACACAGACAAAAAATTGTTCATGTAGAATTGGTATAGAATAGATCCATTCGAATCAATTCAGGATAAACGAATTTATCTGTGATGATTTTCTGCAGTCATGTTTAGCTTTCATGAAGATTATACATTTACTAAAGAAGCATTTACACATTCGCACAATTTTATAGATGTATCCTGTACGCTACTATATGAGACACGATTATTCTTAAGAAATCATGCCTATTGGAAGATTTCATAAATCGTAGACTTCAACCAGTACCTATAACCTTGTACAATTGCATACAAATTGATTATGAAATACTAATATAAAATGATCGGTACCTGTCAGAATATTGCGAAGTTGGTAACAAAAGGAGTTTTTTTGCTTCTGGTAAATACACTTGACTGTTCGCCTTTTAATGTCATCGTTGAATAAAAATTGATAGTCAATCAAGACTTTTTTCTCAAGATACGTCAGTGAAGTTCAGACAGAGGATTGATAAGCTCGTATAGGTATGTAGTTGAGTTCAGGACATCATATACCTATCTAGTTATAGTTGTAATAGGTTGAAATAAAATACCATAAATATTTACTATCAAAATATCATTTTTATTTATGTACCTATCTGCTATGTTGAGTCAAGGAGTATACAAGTGTAGAGATTATTGTCATCCAGAAAGGTATACCATTTGCTCAAATTAACAAATATTGCACGGAGCTCGTACTAGCTGGTGCAAGTATGTATGTAACTGACAAACGTATCCTGGAAGTCTTTTTTACAGTTTATGTGTTGGCTCAGATAACGTTAAACCGTTTTAAATTTCATCAATTTGGAATATTAACGTCAATAAAACACAGTTCATATCTAAGTGAGAATATACGTGACTAAAAGTACACATTCCTCCATACAATTGATTTTAATTCTCTTTAATTCTGGAAGCCAAAAGGTTAACAAAGTGAATAAGAAGCATAATTTACTGTGCTTTCCTATTTCTGACCTTTGCAATGTGAAAATTACGAATTGCGAGATACATAGAGCATCCATTATACAATTTTACGATCAGGTAGGTATAGACTATGCATGCCGCTCCCCGTCAGTCCTCTATCTCATATGGTCGTGATATATGCTGTTTTTGCAGCATTACTAATGTCTCGTTCTTAAGAAAAGATGGATAACCTGCCTCCAACAACAATATTATATAACAACAATGATAATGATGCACGCATGAAAACAAACAGTGTTACCACATAAATATACCTTACAAGAACGGCCTTGAAAAGTATGAGGTAACTCAATGAAGAACTGCTGAGAAAGAAAGACTGCAATTTTGTAACAAAGCACATGGGGCAAATGTTTTCAACTGTGTATTGATTTATTCAACAACTTACCGGATCCTACTTGCATATATTGACTTGGTTTAGTTAACTTATAAACACAATTCATAATATACTTCCTTGCAAGTTCATATTCACTGGAATGAATCCCTCAAGTAAAAATAAAAAGCCCATGTAAAAAGGCAAAACTAAGCTGTTTAAATTAAATAGTAGAATGGAACTGGATGTTTTATGTTCTTAACACTTCAATTGACAAGTATGTAAACAATTATTATTTTTAATTAGTGAATGAAGGCAACGAATTGCAAGCATCACAAAATTATTATCTGCTCCAAGGATGAATTCTTATAATGCCCCGTCCTATTATATCCATCCAACAAACAGGAGAACGAGGACCCATTCATTACCAGCCTGAAGCATTTCATAAGTGAATGAACTCATAAGAACTGCAATATTTTCATTACTCATGTCATTTACGAGAACCACTATTACCATGTCTTGACCATCTGAACAGAAGAACCTACATGAACAAAATATTTACTAGACCCACATCTCTGCATAAACGGTGTAAATTATTGAGCAGTGCTAAATATCAAACAAGAATCCTAAGAAATAACAAAAGAGTCCTAATTCCGATTATGTAATAATTTCATGAACAGCAGGATAATGTACCTGTGAACTTTTGTTCATCCCTTTCTAGGATGGTTATTTGGTTATAATCAGTTGAACTCAGGTGATCCCATATAGCATTTCAAAACTTCTACCTCATATATACTAGCTTCTATCTTGGTGTTACTGACTGTTACTCTCTCTGAAATGTCTACAACGATAATTTACAAAAAAAAGTACAACAAACTAAATGTTCAAGCTGAAGAGATTTTTGTCCATTAGTAATGCATTCGTAACATTTTAGATGGTCACATATTTTTTGTGATTTTCTTTGCAATTCGTTTCAGTGTGATCTTGACAAATAGGTTTTTAAGCTACGAAGAATTCATAAAACGAGTTAACTCTTTGTTCGGCATCTGTGCAGATTTTATCTGGCTCTGGCCACGACTCTAGCTACTGAATCTTGAAAATTATGCAAGAGCTCATGTATGAGTATCTGTCCATCTTTCTTGTGTTTTTGAGTTTGAGATTGATGAGTATAGCATGAAGGAGACCTCCACCACCTTCGCTTCTGTTCTTATAACCACAACTGTCATTATCGTTGCAAGATGCAGCTACAACTGTGTATAAAAGACATTTAAAAAATGGCTAAATTTGTCTTTGATCTTCAATTTTGCAATCATAAACGATACATCACATTGCACCTCATTGTCAATGCCAAATTGCGAGATGAATGTCATATATGTAACCTCTTAATGAGTCTGACCAAGTACAACAAAACCATGCCCAGGCTCATTGTAGAGATCAAAATATTAGAAGGTGATGGCAAAATGATGTAGCCGTGATATGAACCGTGATTGGGCATGGGTTTCTTTCACCTTTTTGCACATATTTAAAAAATGGGAGTCTATGCTTGCGTTGATGGAATGGTCATCAAAACAAGAGTGACGATTTTATGAATATTTTACTTACTAGTTTTTATTGTCGCAATTACTGCATCACGGCAGTTTAATAATTAAAGTGGTTTGCTACAAGCAAGTTGTTAGCATATTATTGATACGATCGAGTAAAGCAGAAAATACAACTTTCATTATTATTACCCAAAATATTTATTTGCTTGGGAGTAAATTTGATAAACGATAACACAATAATAATTGCTCATTGTCCTTTCATACTGCAGCGAAATTGCCCATTCGTTTAATTTATATTACTTTAATTGAGCAATCTAACATTCCCAAATAAAAAATACATTAACCCTGGTTCTCGCATGTTTGTCGGTACCCTTTTCAAGTTATTTGATCACCGGACAACCTCATCCTCAAGGATATAAGGGATCATCAACACTTGCATAAAATATAAGTCCAGAACTTGTATGTACGGCTCTTTTGTACTTAACCTTCGCAGCATTTTCATGAAGTTGTCCTATGGCAAAATTAGACTCGTGAGGTGAGGTAATAATATCAAAAGTACACTTTAATACAGACACTTTATGATATGATGATCATGGCAATGATCTTCACCTCACATGACCACACAACTTGGAATATATATACATACACTTCTTTGTGCAAAATCGTACCAAGTAACATTGAGTAATTTCCAAAAAATTAGCAACATCTGAAAGTCAATGTCAAAGTAAATGTGACAGACCTAGACCTAAATGTTGTTTTGTGATGTCGAATGTGTTGACACGACAGAAGGGATGACGTCTTTCCATTTTCATATTATTTTTACAACTTGTCTTGCCTTTTACTGTACACAACCAGTACAATAATATTATTCTGTTCATTATCCCATTAAAATAGCGGTTGATTTTTGCACATAGTACAGTTTGCTGCTACTCACATTGCATAACTCAAATTGGACGTTTTTCCAATGGAATCAATCCATGTAGGCAGAGAATGCTGAAAAAGGTGAAAAATTTCTTAGCAAATCTTCAAGATCACTGCTATTACATACACATCATGATTATAGTTGTTGTAGCGTGGAAGTGGCAGTTAGTGAGACACAGAAAGGCGATGGAATTGATATTGAAGTTCAATAAAACAAGATACTTATTTACTCATCCACCGACCATCAACTCATTGTTGTTATTTGTTTCTGTGCATGAAAATGCAACCGAAGTTAATGACAGCCAACAACCCAGACTTGTCTATTTAATATGCATTCAACAATTCAGATACCTACTTGTAGCATTGTTTTTGTTACATTACTACTTTTAGCTCGCAGCAAATGACTACACTGAACATATATATTATTATTTGCAATGGGCATGTGCTCCCATTATTCTTTCGGTTAGATTAGATGGTTAGATCATTAGCTTGAAATAGTATAATGAGCGCAAGCAAACGACGACATGGCGTCGTCGTTGGATTTTCACTGTCTTTCTGAATGACACCCAACAAGAGCTGCACAATGCAAACATGCGACACTGATGATGACGGCGATGGCGTGGTACTTTATGAATATTTAGTGCATATACATGTTTTCAAAGTCATAAAAATATGATGAAGACTGTCGTTAAAATAGCATACACTTGAGTAAAATAATATAATACATGATATATTTGTGTATCCTTGCATTTAATTTATCAGTTGTGCACAGTCCGCAGCAGCACTTGCTTTTGTTTACCAGCAAAATTATGGTGCAATATTTACGATATTGCAATGGCAAACAAGATAAGGCCCTTAAGGCTAAAGCTCCTAAGTTCATATCCTTTGTTGATTTTTTATGCTCAATGATCCTTTTAAACGCTAAAATAAAATTCAGGAACGGCTGGCTCCTATCTACGCAATAACTGTGAGTTATCAAAACTATATCAGTTAGTTCCTTCCTACTACTACCTTCACCAAAATACGCAGCCCAATAAGCCAAACAAATAAGAGTCGGATTACACAAAACATCGAGACGTAATACACTACAAATATTGAAATTATGTACATTATGAAAAGATCATTGTAGGACTGTGAATTAGGCACAATAAAAAGTCTACAAAAACTTTGCAGCTAAGTAAACTTAAGGTTAAGTAAAATTAATTTCATCGGTCAAGCGTGCAGCAGTGGAGGTGCTGCTATTGCTGCAATATGCACACTGTTCTTTAGGTAGCAGCAACGCAAAAAGGAAAAATTGTGTCAAGTTTACCCTGTTCCTTTCCATACTACCTATATGTCATTTACCTACTTCCTCCTATTCGCTTTTATATGCATTCATAATAGTATTTCTAGATTTGTGAGCGTGCGATATTTAATGGTGTTATGATGCATGCATACGAATTCTCGCATGTCATTGTACCTACAGCAGCAGTATGAATAAAAGAAGATGGTTTCCATTCCACAGATAATAGGCAAATGTTTTGCTGCTGATGTGTGGTGGCAATGGACGGATACTTTTTGTTACAATGCTGTCCAAAAACCATTAGCCTGATATAACCGACTTAAGTGAGATGACAAGTTATCAGTAGGAGTCGGAATCCTCGAACTAAACAAGCAAATAGGTTTTGGTGCTTTTAATATTCTCTGTGCACCTAGGTATATAGGTAAAGAACGTTATATATAGGTAGGTAGGCATGTATGTATGTATGTTTGCATAATAGTTGTGCACAAACATGCAATACGACTGCAAACTACACAAGGAAGCAAACTTTTTTTTTCTCGTGGAAATGTTGTTTACAAACTAGGTAAGTATATACATTTTATTATCATTCATGGCTGGAAAATAAAAGGATTTTTACCCAATAACAATAATTAATAATTACGCTTAAAAATGCAAGATGCTATTTAGCGTCTTTCATTTGTTAATGAGCTTTCGAGAAGCTTCTACATTGCACGTTTTAGCATTCGCATAGACTGGTCAATGCCTAAACGACGATGACATCATAAATTCTCATTGACTCATTGGTGGTCAAAAGATGCATTAAAATCGAGGCTTTTATAAGACATTTGGACATTTCAATGGGTTTGGGTCGCTATCACCAAACTCATTGTCCAATTCATTTTCTTTTTGTTAGCAAGATTATTGAATGAGCACCTCGAGAACCAAACCAAGATAAGAAGACGAATCAATAAAGACGCAATTTGTTAGACTAGTAATTTCATCCATATTCCAAGTGCAGAGTGAAGTGCTTACAAAGTACAGCCAATTTGTCTTCCGGCTATACTTATAGGATATTTACAATGCATCATATCCTCATGCATGCATATAATTGATGTAAATTTGAGGAATGAAGTTTCTATTTGTACTTGGCACTGGCAATGATGATCAAATTTATCATTGCCGAGGCTCGTTTACACCAGCGACACAAGTAATGCATATAAATAGGTATTTAACTTACATTTAGTAGGCCTTTAGGCAAACTGCGTAACTGTCAACAATTTGGTATGTATGTATATTAGTAATATTATACGTAGGTATGGTATGAATGATAAAGAAGTTCAAGATGAGGGTTGACAAGGTACGTTTTATTTGTATTACCTATTACTATTTTATCATTCATATGCACACATTTATTTAGACGTAGTTGCTTGATTGCCTCGATTGCGCGGTGAGTTCCTTTGAAATGCCGGAATAGTGTGTTAAAATGACAATTGACACGAGCCACTGCATTGTAACAGTCAAGTCAAGTAAAATAAAAAGTCATATCAAGTGTATTAACTGGTGATGACAAGGAATAAAGATATGGCTTACCATTTTTATTATCGTTTTGATAATATTAACAAAAAGGTTGAGTTATTTTTCATTGTGTATTTCGTTTTTTATTGTGAAACCATATAATAATAATATTTTCTAAACTTCACAAAAAAATTCAAATATATTTTCGTTTTTTTTAGTTTTACCTTGCGTAGTTTATTTCAAACAGATAGGAAGTAGGTATTACTAACAATCATCTATATGAACTACTACACAAACGAATCACATTCCAAATTTTGTTGCACAAATAGGCTGAAAGTATGTTCCTCCTGAACAATCTTCATTTACAGAATTCTTTTCGAATTTCAAACGTCACATATTATGTAGCTAATACGTTACAATAAGGATACAGAAATGTCAATTTATAGGATTTCACTGATTGCGAGTGTAAGTATGGATGATGCTTACAAGAAAGTATTAAGCACAAGGGCAATTTTCTTCTTCTTTTTTTTTTTTGAATTTGTAAGCCTTTCTTGGAGCTCGTCCATTTTGAAAGAAAAATAAACGTATTTTATGTGTACATACAACATAAAACTGTAAAGTCTACAAATTATTTTTACGTTGTTTTGACCTTCGTCTGACATACATACATAGTTGTATACATATATAAACAGAATGTATGTAATGTTGAATGATCCTGTAGCATCGAATGTAGACATTAATATTATACACAAAACAAAAGACAAAGCTTTATCAAATTCACGCGTTGTTAAAATGAAACTCACAGTCCGAAAGTCCATGTGAATGCATGATAGAAGTCATACGACATCTCATCACATCATGACATTATAGCCACAGGACATTTATAAAATGGACTCGCGTTTTTACTTTAAAGACAAAAGCCTAAATGAAATTGAAACTGAAAGATGAGTTTCAACTAAAAAAAGCGTGATTTCACGCATCACATCCCATTACAATGGGTAGGATTTAACATAAATTCGCGACTAACATCAGACAAAGGCAAAGTGGGTACTTTATGCTTTATGGCGTATTTCCTTTTATGAGAAATTATTCTTTGACTTGTAAATTTTCTGCCGAGATACTTTGTTCAAACGGCTTGTTTCGAGAAGCATTATTAGTGCAAGCAATCCAGGGATCTCTATTCTTGGACGGATGACGTTTCTCCATTCTTTTTATAATTTTAGTTAGTAGTAGCATGAGCATGAAGTATGAATACACAGTCTGCCACCGTAGCGTTAATCCTGTCTTTTTTGGGCTACTGGTCTACGTAACAATAAAAACAGCAAATCCTATTCTGTACTCTACAAATTGAAATTTATATGAATCAATTTTTTATGAAACTGATTACTACTGGACCGTGAACTCGTTATGAAAATGAAATTATTTATCTCTACCAATATTGACAATTATATATACTAATATAATTCTTACGATTAGAAAAGTAAGCAAATGTTAATTTATATACAATATTTCATAACCTTAGCTAACAATGACATCAGACTTGCTAAAGAAAAGGCCAACACAGAAGGAAAAATTAATAAATTTTTCGTACATGCGACCAAAGTGACAGTCAAACCAGCATGACTCTTTTTGTTTTTTCAATCCTTGATCAACTGATCTATTAATAATTTTTTAGTTAGCAAGGTTCAGTTATTCGTAATTATTGTATGCAATTGTACTTTACAAAGGCACGACGAATTAAAGTCATAGATGTGGGTAGTCGGTAGTAATAGGTTCGTTATTTATCCGTTATTTTTAGGGTTTAAGCCAGTCGTCTTTAATTTAACATATTAATTGCAATTTGTAAATATGTCAATTTTTCCCTCACTGTGAACATGTATTAATTCAGTAAATCTTGACTTGGCGAATAATTTCCTTTGGATGGACAAGCATCATTCATCATAATCCTTTCATATAAAAAGTGATATGAATCAAGATAAGCAAGAACAGGCACACCTTGCCATTCGTCAAAAATCATTTAGTTTTATTCATACACAAAATTTACTGATGACCTATTTCGATTCAACAGGTGGAGATTGAAATCCTTCATTCGATTACAAAGAGTTAAATTTCAGCCGTAGTCGATCGATTGTTTGATGAGATAATAGTGCTTAATATGCCAGATAAGCACCCCGTGTGCCAAAATGACATTTCACCTTGTAATAGACTTCAAGAAATTTGTCGACAAAAGTTTTCTACCAATTTTATTGATTCTTCTTTTACCGTACTTGTACTTCTGAATACACTCTATAACGACGAATGTTATATTTTCTTACAAGAATGTGTCAACTTGAACAGTTTTACGAGAATGAGTAATTTAACCAGTTTAGCTCATTCAAGAGCAACAAACTTGTTAATTCAAAGATCAAGAATAAAGATGCACGTTGCTGAAAAGCAACATGAGTCGTAATTAGCACCATTCTTTTTTCCAGCTCTCACAATTCTATTTAAAATCATTACCAATATTGTCTTGTCTATCGTGGGCTTTTACATGGAGGTCTAGAGGGACAGACATTCAGACATACATAACGCGACTTGAAATAATATTGTCCATTGATCACCCAGAAACTTCCTATATTTTCTATGGATAACGGATTGAAAATCGCTACCAAATGTGCATTTTGCTTTGTTTTATGACAGCTTCGTTATTGAAGTATCATAATTCAAGTCTAGACATCAAAGTCAGATCATACCAAGATACGTATAAAAACTAATACAAAGTACCTTGATTTACTCTGCATAGCACACAATACTATTCATAATATTGCCAAATGTCTATTTCATTTCACAGTTGATTAATCCATGTATGAAAAGAAATCAGGTTGACCTGATTTTTACTATAGAATAAAACTTTCCTAAGTTATAAGATGCCCGTCAGGTTTAAGTAAGCGTCTAAAATCCAACTTTGGAAACTTTAAAACCTCCGTCTGCCCAGTTTCAGTCATGTAGCACACGTCTATATATGATCGACCTCTGACACTGGGGTAATGTGAGATCACTAGATCAAGCTACAAATGTCTTCGCAATCCCCATCATCGAAAACCCCAGAGTACCAAGTTTCAGCTTGCTAACACTCTTCTGTGTAAACTTGGCCTTTTACCTAGGTCAAATAATGTCAAAAGGTCACAACACTATTCTCATTAAATTCGTCATCATCGAAAACCACTGAGTACCAAGTTTCAGCTCGATAACACACTTCTGTGTCAACTTGGCCTTTTACCTAGGTCAAACAATGTCGAAAGGTCACGACACTTTGCTCATTAAATTCGTCATCATCGAAAACCCCTGAGCGCCAAGTTTCGGCTCCCTGAGGCATTGATATGGCACGTACCTTCATATAACAACTGTCACGTACCACAGCTGACAAAAATAAACAAACCAGAACATTGCAGTGAAGCAGAAGAGTATAGCGGATGAGTATAGCAGATGAGTAGAGCAGAGCGAAGATGCAAAGTGAGCTGCTGTATATGAATGAATACAAAAAAGGCACGGCACGGCACTGTACGCTTCATTTTACGAGGATATGGAGATGCCCTAGCAGAGTCCTGCCGGGCTAATAATTAAAAGATAATTTTCTGTGACGTGGTTCAAGGGTAATAACAACAAATGGATAGACAATTTATGGTCATGGACAGTCCATTTTACGGCACGTTTGAATACTTCACGGATAATGGGTAATTCTTTTTTAATATTTTGGACTTTCACAATATATCTTCAAATCCATGGTCAGTTCGTTCGATAACACAAATGGCTGATATAAAAATGAATGTTTTCTGCTATGCTTTCCGAATCCAAAGTAGAAAGTACGTGTACCCCCTCTAACTCAACAGGAATTTATGCTGGGGTTTATGATTTTGCACGTTTACATCATTTTAGTAAACGTAACCTTTGCTTCGTTATATAAAACCAACAACTATTAAGTTATGAAATCAGAACCTCATATGTATTTACTTTCTCAGCTCACGAGCTCATCATTGTAACGTCCTTAATGTGGATTAGCGCATTAAGTGATTAAATGGACATTTTTAGATATGAACATTATTTTATGCAACTTACAATTTACATCAGATTATTGTAAGAAATATAGTAATAATAATAACTAGAACAGAAGATAAGACTGCGTCATAACTGCAATTCAATGCACGTACATAAGGTATAATGCAACCGAGAATATTGTGCAGAGGCAATGATTTGCACGCATATTTTGCACTCTGTACACAATTCATTGTTTTCTTGCAGGTAACTCTATTGTTAAGCTAATCAGCAGCAGCATCATTATACAGCGCAGTTGCTAAAGGTTGATAAATATATTATGACGAGTCTGAAAGGAATCTTACTCATTGTCTTGATAGTGAAGCTGTAAAATCTTGAATATGTCACTTCTTCATAATAAAACACACTGCGTAGTGCGTTCATTCACTGACTGGGAATGAGAAAATGAAAGCAAAGCTTTTTATGATTAATGGTTTTGTCAGCTAAACATCCGATTAACTCGTAGAAGTTTTCATCCTGAAAATACTGATGTTATGACAAGTTGAGTTTCAGGTCCTCGACAATAATCATTTCCCTCAAAGTTCCTAGTTTAGTATAGTATCAAGGAATGAAGGAGCAAGTTATGTAAATCACATACTTATACATTCTTCATTCAGGACTTCATTTCATAATTCCAGGAGAAATCGTAAACTAAAAAACAAACAATGCTAATTATCTATAAGCATAATGCTGCTGTGAACAGATATGATGCCAGAAACATTAAATTCAAAGCTCATAAAGTATAAATCCTATTCCAGCAAATCAACTGTAATTTATGCAGTGCAAATATCATATCGCATCGTCGTTATGTATGTAATTATTTGTACACATTATAGATCGTTGGCGGTTCTTTATTCTACAAACACGCACATCTTACGTCGTGCCTCACTCCTTTCTAAGTCGTTCACTCATTTACTTTTAGCGTATTCATTAAATCTATATACCTGTCAATTTTTCACTTTAGCCAAGTGCAATAGATTTTAAATGGAAATCAAAATGAAACCAGTTAAGTGGAGAAACTAAGCATAACGGGATTCCGGTTTTTGTGAGACTGTTTTGTGCTTTGTTTGACTCTTCCAAGCGCCGCAGGCAATATTACAAACATTGCAAAAACAACGCATGCCTAAAGACATAGGTACATCAGATATTCGATATTTGTATGCATTTGCAAACATAAATACAGCTCTAGTAAGTTCAACTGAAAGATGTGTGTATTTACGCTTGCCATCATAATATTTGCAAGTGTATATCATCGTCACAACTATCACTCATCAGTAAGTTACTGGGCTATGTTGGTGCATTGGCTTCATGCAATTGCAATTGCAGTCCACGCACAAGTCGATTGTCTCTTCTCAAATTGCACTTGTTTGCCGAGTCATTTTGTCATATTGAGGGATGCCTTTTTCCAACTAGGTTTAACCTGTGGTTTATAGTTTTTGACCAACTTACCGGTTAGTTAGTTACTACTGTCTAAATACGCCATAACAATAACAATGGATGTATTGGATATCATTCATTTGCATCTTAAGTTTTTCATTTCACTCACAGGTAACATTATGTGCTATATGAATTGAAAAAGCCATGCATGCGTGCTTGCATGCATGATCGATACAAAACACACACTTCTTTATACATACCCTGTACCTATATACGAAATTATTGAAACTACAATAGGCTTGAGTCGCTCGACTTAAATAATATCCCTTTCCCGAACTCATACTTGGCCACATGACAATATAACAAAATCTAATTTGTCATTCGATGATACAAAAAAGGACTTGTAACTTTTTTATGCTGGCTGCATATTAATATTTTTTGCTAATTTCAAGCAAAAACGTCATCGAAAGCAATCATGTATGTCTCCTCGCATCTTGAATCGAGATTGTGTGTACCGTACAAAGCAAGCCTACCTACAATTTCCTTCATTTACGCCTGATGACAATTACAAACTCTCTAAAAGGAAGAGCGTAATACCTACATGCTTAACTACCAACTGCAAATGTGAAGGAGGAACTGATTGTGAGTTTCAATTTCCTTTCTTTCCAACAAAGCGACTTGCATAACAAAGACCATAAAAATATTACGATTAAATATTGTAAACCCGCACTAAGCAATTACATATATACCTTACAAAGGGTTGGTCGCTTCAGTTAGCAAATTGCTTTGATGTTAGAGAAAACTAGAAAGAGGGAGAGAGAGAGAGCGATGAGCGAGACTCGATACCTAGATATAGGCCATTTGTTTACGCATACGCACATTTGCTACTCTCTGGTAGGGCATTTGCCTTAAAGCCACAGGCTATTATTATTGGTTTGTTGCAATTAGCTATTGTTCAACTCGATGTTAGCTGAAGTCCGACTACCCTCTATCTTCAAAAATAATCGAATACATTCTTCATATTATTAAAAATATATTCTGAGCAAATTACTGCCGACGTAAATGACTAGTGTAATTGTCCTTCTTACACTGTATGGTGTGATGCATGCATTTACAACTCGCAATTTAAGAGTTTACAAATAATGCATATCTTCACTCTCACTCCAATTTCGGTAAAGTTGATGGCGCTATTCAGTTCATTAGAACTGTAATTTTCGATCAGGGGGGGTGGCGCTAGAACTAAATCAATGTTGAAGTACGTCAATTTTTAATAATTGCTTTGCACAAAATTGCATAAGGTATGTATATGAAAATCTCACACTACATGGTTTAGTTTCGGTAATTAGTCGTTTCGTATATCTAGTTTATATCGTAGATTTGTGTTTACTTCAAAGTTATTTTAATTTAATTTTCACTTATTTGGTTATTTTTCTAACTGTAGCCTTAATTGATTAAAGAAAGAAAGTGACATGTATTGTGGAAAGATGATTTTAAGATTATTTAATTAATTACTGGCAATCAGTGGTTACTAGATTGTTTGCTTACGAGTTGTACTAGAGAGGGCCTTCAGGTTTATAGTAGTTCGCCTTCCAGTCCTCAGAGAAAAACAAACTAAACTAAAATGTAATCACTACAATCTCATATTTGTCGCAATTATTATGACATCTTTATGGCGATTTTTCTTAGCTGTGGCTCGCGCGTTTTCAACAATATTTTGTTTTATGTACCAATCGGGATACTTGAATTAATTCCTTTAAGGTACTCGTTGTCATCATTATAAATTGTCGAAGTCTATACCTAATATATTATAATGTCGCACATACGTGTTGTTTCCTCATTATGAAGCCATTACTGCCTTTGTTGGTGGTCATAAAATGCATAAAATGAGAGCCCGTTTGCTATTCCAAAAGCAAACTATAGTGGCAGCAAGCTACTAGCATAGCAGCTATTTTTTATATGCAAATACATATCGGGATCTTTGTGAGTGACCGACCGCAAGAAAACGTGAGAAATGCTTATATTTGAATGATCTATAAAATGACTATCAAATGACATCTCTTTTAACTCATAGTCGATGTGCATATTTAATATATAATAGCTGGTAGATGTAAAAGCTCAATAAAATCCCGGTGAGATTTTCAAGGTATGCATCTTGTATCTGTAGTAAAAATTAAAATTTAATGCATGTCAGTGAACATGTTGATACATTTCAGTGAGCTCATTTCACCTTGCAAAGACTTCTAAAAGGACAAACAAAAAAGCATTCAACTCTGCATAATAGAGAAGTGTCTTTAGAAGATATCCATCGAAATGAAAACTTGAGGGTATAAAAATAGCCTCGATTTTTTATCAGCAGTGGAAGCAGTGACCACTACTTATGTGGTTTGATGACCCTTTGTGGTTAAACTATAATAGCGTGCATAGAACGAAATGATAAGTAATAATGTAATAATTATGTATGTGTTCTATCTGCTATAATGTAGGCTCTAAGGTATGTATAGATATACTAAAGGTGCACACACAGGTATATAGACATCCAAAATTCATCATTATCATTAATTGTAAGGATGTATTTAAATGAAAAGTTCTTATCGCACCTATTAAACGAGTCAATCATTGTACATAATATGCCTGTGCATTTTTAGAAATAGAATGCTGAGTTAATCGTCAACCAATATTATCAAAATGAGACAATTTAAATAGAACTTTCTCGCTTTCCATTTCTAACTACGCTGGTATACCAGACTATAGACGAATATTATTCTATAAACAAAACTCAAAAGAAACATTTAAATACTTTCATTGATAAACTATAAACTCCTCCTGGATTCGAGTGCCCATTACATCATTGTATTGTGTAAATACTAAAGGCAAGTTTTTTTTGAGAAGTATATAACATGTACCCATAATATGTATTCGAGTCTACAAAAAATAGCTACTTCATGATAATTTTTTACCGCATGTATATTTACTTTAGACAAATCGTCGATAGTAATTATGCATTAATATTATGTCATCGTTGAAGTCATCTCATTTTTGCTTCCATTCCCATCATTCGCATAACTGACTTAATCATTGCTGAAAGCGTGTTGAATATTTATTCAGAAGGTAATTCATGTCTGACTGTCTATACGAGCCATATGTAAATGTCTAACTTTAAGGGTAAATTCGTGATATCTTACTTTTACAAATTACATCCTTATCAAAATGACGTCTCACTTTTTGTATACCGTTTCCTCATATAACCTGGAAATCGAATCAAATTCAGGCAGTTGGTGGAATCTTTTGACCAATTGACACTAGTCCTGCATTGCAGGCAGTTTGTTTTACAGTGCGTCTGTTTGCATTAGAATTAGCGTTTACAAAACTACATTTTTCAATGCTTACATGTATTTACTGATTAATAATTCAATCAAGTCATTCACAAACCTGATGTATGTATTTAATTTGGCTATCAAAATGAGAAGGTAACTCATACAATTAGATTTGACATTTGAATGTTATTGAAATCAAATGAACATTAAATATTTCATACCTGTGAAACGCAATGTAAACATATACCTACCTAAGTAGCATTTTAACATTTCATCATGATCATGGAATGATAATGATCATGGAAGGAAGTCAACACATGTTGGAAAAAGCCCTTGTAAAAGTTCACCTTTTATGGAATAGTATTTACCTTTTGTTTCATATTTCCTGCTAGAGTCATCATCATGAAATATTATTCCGTTGACACTTAATATGCAACCTTAAGACGAGTCAGCAAGATGATAGATAAGTAAGATAATAAACGGTAGCATCAGTTTTCAACCACAGCGCGTGCGTGTGTGCGTACGAAGAATTATTGAAGTGTAAATGTCAAGAGGACAAAGAGACCCTGCGTGTAATCTTTTTCAATTGGAGCTTTAACGACCTGTCGTCAATCAATCTAAGGACCCAATCTAGGATCATGAACACGTACCTCAGGCCATTTAACCATATTTTATTGCGTAATTTGATATACTTATGAGTCCACTAGAATTTGCATGTCATTCTTTTGCCTCTTTAATTTTGAAGATTACCTACAATGATAACGTCAATCGAGATAGATTTTGTTTCAAGTCGGCTGCATACAAATAGCAGAGGTTTAGCTAAGCGGCAGATTACATTTCATTGTAATTTGAACATGATGGCAACGGATAAATAAAACGCATATTAGAAATAGCAATTGAAATTAGACAAAGTCACAATTTACAAATATCATTCGTGTTAATTTTAGCGACAATGAAAATAGAATAGTGCAGTACACATCTATGCAGTTAAAATATACACAAGTCTTAGACATATAACATATTTAAATATATATATACAGATGCCTTGAAAACGCATGGTAAGGTCCCACTGGAAATTTTTAGAAGCTATTTGCCGCAAGTCATGCCATGTCACATGTCATGTAATCTTTGTCAACAACGTAATTTGACCTCGATAAATTCACTTGATATTATAATTTTATGATGAAACACTGTCATTTAGACAGGTTAAATGAAAGGCACTAGCAAAGTCAGCCTGCAAGTTTGCGTGCATACTTTTTTAAGGGGTGCGAGCGGTGGAAAATGGAGGTGACTGAACAACTACATACCTATTTAATATTTAAAGTAACTACATATTATATTAATAAAATGCGCATTTGAAAACTCGAATCCGCGTGATATTCCGATGTTTTCAAGTACGGCTGTCTCCTATTCACTCATTTGGAGGTTATTCTCACAGTTAAAGTGAGATATGAGTCTACTATATTTATTTATGTGGTGGCATTAAGCATATATTTACTAGACGAACTAAAACAGTTACTTTGAATCTATTAGATATATGTATAAAGACCATGCATTCATTACATAAAATATGTGGTAGCATTGCCCTTTGAGCGTCACTTTTTTGGGAACACGACTGTTTTAGGGAGCTAATATAGCTGTACATTACTACACATTAAATATATATTATTTGTGAGAGGGTTGCATTTGTGCACGAAATATTGTTAAAACATTAAATGTGAGAAGTACGCGTTACTGACTAGTGCAAAAATACACTTGCAGCTAATAGTTAGAAAAACCACATATCGTGTCATGTAGTACTTAACCAAAATGAATTTAGCACACGCTCTGGCGCACGTCTTTCAATGTCACTGCTATGTATTTTAAATTTTGATTCCACGAACATAAGCTTTAGGAAATACTTTACGTGCATATGGAGTATTAATATATTTCTACATCTGGAAATGACAACAAGGCATAGGCATCAATTATTTGTTGAAAATGATGGTCATGTTACGACTGTGTATTACGCAACCGGATGCACGTAGTTAATTCACGTGATCAATGGAACCAAATATTGAACTTTGATCTTTATCTTTATCTGTTTTCAACCCAATTTTCTAAAATTCCGCAGTTGAACTTGAGTATTCTCATGAAATTGTGCGTCTTGTTAAGTATGTATGCACAAGTAATATATAGCCATTTGCTAGAATCCAATATTGTAGTACTGATTTTATTCCTATGCACATTCAAATTAAACCCTTTTGCAATGTAGCAATCATGGAATGCCCAAACGTTGTCTGGAAATTATGGCCTTCATGAGGGAATCTCTTCGTTGTGCTCAAATATAGTTTAGTTTTGAACGTATTCTTATCAGTTACTACGTTTTAAACAATTCCTCTATCAGTCTAGCAATAATTTGCGTACTAATAAGAATTTGCGTCGTGGTACATATAAGCTGAAATGAAATAATGTAACTTTTAAGCATGTATTCTACCAATTGCTCAAATGTATAATGAAGTTACACATTATACATGCCGTGCTATTAATTTTACTTTTATTATTACCATTGTCTGTAGGCAACAAAGGAATTACGTGATAAAATAGATCATGATGATGAGTCATGAATGATTCAGAAGAATATTGTTGTACAGAGTTTCTAGTGTTTAACAAAATTCGCACGGCCAGTTTTCCGAAAATGAGCTTGAGGGTGTTATGAGATTCTTGCCCGAGTTGGTTTGCTTAATTCAAATAATCCGTTACGAGTATAATCAAGGAATAATAACCTTTCAAGCTACAATACAATCTCAAAAGAGCTTCATAAAGAAATTGAATTCTACACATAAGCCACATATTGAATGTGGAAATATTTACTTTTTCTTCTACATTTCTACATATTTCTTCTGGAAATCATGGTGTTGATGCTCAATTATTTATTACAAAGAATGTCAATGGGATTGTGGCATAATGCATACCTACCATTTAATTTAATATAATAAATAAACCGGAATGCACATTATTCCATGGGTCCCTGAAATTTTACTGCCAATTGCATTTAAAATGCAACCGCTTTTAACAAATACTTTTGCAAAAATCTTGACATTGGCAAACTCGTACCATTGTATCATATATGGTTGATGGCTATAAGCAATTATGTGTTAGACAATGAAGTAATATGGGTGGCGATTTTACTATATATCGTTGCAAAATATACTGGAATGATTTTACGCAAACCATCAGAATTAGTTTTTCACAAGTGCAAATAACTGGATGACTAAATCAATCTGAAGCAATATGGCTAAACAAATCTTGGCTCAATTATTATTGCTGTTATTAAAAACGTGTTTGAAAAGTGTAATCACCTTTCAAATTTCGTCACAATAATAGCGGATAATAAAGTTATAATTATAATCTTTGATTGAGCATATTATTGCTAACATGAGCATCACTTTTCTTTTTCTCACTTGCTCAAACTAGTCTTTGAGAAGTCAAACTGTTACCAGTGTGAAAAAGAGAGCGCATCATTCTAATTCTATTGCATTGCTTATTTAATTTTTGTCGATGACAGTCATTTTTACTTTTACTTATTCGAGTAAAGATTTGAATTGCGAAAAATATTATTGCTGACGAGGATTACTACAATGTTTGTAGCAGCCGTCAAACTGATCTTCAATGCGTGTCATTTTGCCTGACAGACTCACGCAACAACCTATCTAAATGAATGAACCAACAACGATAACTACTAGGTGGAAGATTTAAAACAGTAGAATTAATAGTATATACTTAAATTCATAAATATGTCGAAAGTTGACCGTTAAATGCATTTCATGAACCGTGCATTTTACACGCTTTAACTCCTCTGCTTTGCTTGCGTATTGCCGAATGTGCATCGCTGACATTCATATTCTTTTCCTTTTTAATAAATCAACAGCTTCTATTGGTAGTCTCAAAATAAAACGTCTCAATTACGCTGTCTGGAACTGATAAAGAGCAAAATGACCTATTAAAAATGCTTTCCGGGACTGCTGCGTTATAAATGTAAGATATTGATTTTGAGTGGTAACAATCTTACGTATATAGAAAAAAGTGTATTTGAGTATAATATTGATATGTAATTCTATTTCAGACGCAGTTCTTCTCAAAATTGTTTATAATGTGCATGATGGATGGTAGTCTGCTGTGTCCTCATTGCCAACGCCCTTAATGTACTAATTTGTTACTGGCATGAAGTGTGGTTCACAGTCGAATTGATGTCCCCTGCCTGCGACGCCAGAATATGTATGTATAATGTTCATAGTACATACCTAGATAATCTCTACCTTAATTGGGTGGAAAATTCTTGTTGACCAAACGAGACTTTAATGGTCATTTGCTAGTTTAGTTTGATTTATATTCAACAAATTACACGAATGTTTAGTAACGACAATAAATGCTTTTTTTCAGTAGAAAACATCAAGTGTTGATTCACAAAAAAAAATATTATCGGGATTTATTTAGAAGCCGGAGTGTCAGATACAATATTTTATTGTAATCGTTGATAATTTTGCGCAGATTTGATATTGATTGATGAGAATCCTATAACAAGGTACTCAAACTGCAATCCAATTGTGTAAACTGCTTTACAACTCACCTATTTCTACTTGACATGAGCAAAGGCTCATACAATTACTCAGGTATGTAGGCATGCACTTGCACTAATCATCGCCTTTCCTTACTGAGCAATCGTTTGTTCATTGCGCTGTTTTCATTCATCACTGGTTTTTAACAACAAATCGACAGTAAGCGGCATAGGCAATCAGGCGCAAACTTTTTGCAATCCACTGACAAGTTCGTTCACTTTGTCTCATTCAGTGACATTGCAATATTAATAATATATATGCCATGTTGAATAATGTGCGTTCAAATTGTGTGTAAATACCGAATTTATAATTTAGCTAGTAATTATGGATTGGTTTGACTTGACATTTTACCTATATTTTTATGCTCATTTTTTTGTGTGACGAAATGTACTGAATCTATATTGCTATCAAGGTGATGTCTACCATTATCGTAATTAGCGAAATGGCGTGTATGATACGATTCCCAACAAATTGCTTTATCTGGGTGAATATTATGTTATTTGTGAATAGGGAATGATATATAACACCGGAGCGGATTTCAAATATATGTAATTGTACATGTTATACATAGTTGGGTATGTTATTATTGATTATTGGAGCAACGAAGTATGTCCAACTCACAAGAGTATTAATTTCCATAATTAATAATGGTACTTTCATTCGTGTTCGTGCTTATTTAATAGTAGCCAATTTATTACATTCTTAATTTTGCAACCTTCAAAAAAAACATTGCATTCTCGAATCCCCGAATAAGCTTTGCTCAACGCACAAAAAAAAAGAGATGACAGACAGCATTGAATTGAAAGGTGCAGTTGCATCAGTGCAAGTGCATATGATACACATTACACATTGTCTTATAACAACAATCGCAATCAATAATTGTCCGTTATTAAATGCATTAGGCAAAATATTAAAGATGATCCTGCTAACTATATTGCCCTTTGTGAACTTGCAAAACAAAATTATTAATCGCAGACATTCTACAATGTCATGTGCAAAGATCATACATTCTTCTTTCTGCATATTATTAAACGATACAACATCGAACGCATTTATAGATAACGCATCTTAAAATATATTAGCAATTATTATTTCTTGCGACACAACGCCATTGTCAGATTCACTTCTCCATTGTAAATTAATAGTCATCATATTCTCGTAAAGTTCATTACTGTCAATTACGCATCCCTTGACCATTGACCACAAAAAACGAGGAGCAAGTTATAACGCACAATATTTTGCATGCAAACATTTTGTAAAACTACATATTTCGATAAGTTGTATACTATTTCATCATATTTTTAACCGCTTATTCGAACTCTATCATCGCCACTGCAATCATCATCATCGATCGCGTACATGCCAACACCATTCCACAGTCAAGTACACGTAAAGGGCAATAATATTTTATTTGTCAATACGTAAGTTGTGTAGCGGTCAACTGGTAGGTGTTGTGAAACAGGAAGAGCCTACACATTGAAATCTCTATAAACTAGACCCTCACCATTTAATTTTACATTCGTGCATTGTATCATCATCATCAAGAACAAGTAAATAACATGGCGTGCGGCAAGTTCATCAATTTATGCACTATCAAATTGAGCGTCATTCAGCAACACAGATGAAATTATATTTTTAAAACGTGGTGAAATGTAGCAGGAGAGTTTAGTACAGATTTTTGTGTAGACTGAAGCATATTTGACTGAATTGATCATTAAAACGTTTGTGTGGAAATACAAACAAATAATCATGAACAATCCTGTTATAATAAAATTATTCATGAGATTTGACACGTCGCGTCGGTCACTTCTCTATGTCAAAAGATCAAGTCTCCGGGTTTGAGAAATTTCGCACAATCTTGAATTGAATCTTACTCCATCATGAAATGAATTGTTTGCACTTATTTTGTAACAATTAGTAAACTTGTGCATATTTTCCTCTGAAGTAAATAAATACATGGTGTTTGAAATCTATTTGTGCCATTAAAATTAAATAATTGTTATTTCGCCACATTAAAACAATGGAGACTTGCATGATTACAAGAAGATCTAACATGTATAATAGTTTCCGTAAACGTATAATTTTGTCGCAACAAACTAAATAACATTCTGCACGAATTACCTCCTTTCTTGTAGAAAGTTTAGCCATAACCTATTATTTCTTTATAGCAGCTTTTGCGTCTTGGATGTCATGAGCTTGAGATGCGATGCGACGTAGTGGAATGCTGTTGGCTATTTTTACACCTCCTCATGCTTATGCTTAGCCCAATTGAGTTTGTGTTCTACAAATTTTGTCTCTAATTCATTTTTAGTAAATATTACATAAGCACATGAAATTACAATAATGGTTCATGTACCACCATGGCTGTGCTCGCAAAAGTGCATCACTGTAAGCAAAGCTAAGATTTGGAAATACTGATGCCACACAGGTTAAATAGCTCATTTAAAGCGTAACCCATCATTTTTCCATAATCGTAAATTTCCCTATTTATGTTTTATGCTTCCCTTTCCCATTTCGTGTTTGTCGGATATGGCCTGTATAAATATTATATTATTATCACGAAAGCGTGTATAAGCTTGCAAAAAGATAGTGATTAGTTTATTATGATAATAATAACTATATAATATTAACTATAATGTCATACGCTGCACGCAAAACAATGCACTATACAGCATATAAAAATATATTGATACATTAAAAATGAATGCAGATCATGGCATAGATGTGCTCCGAAGAGGGTAAAAATAATGATTAATTCAAGCACGAGAATTGTTCATGCGATATTACAATTTGTTAAAATTGTTCATAACCCTTTGACAATACATGCACAGGTAGGCAGACAATATACAATATATAAAACTGAAGAATAATTGTAGTTGCACAATAGCGATACTCAAAATATTATTTTAAAGTTACGACCTATGTATATGAATTTTTATAGGCCTTTGGCAAGTTCCATTTATAGCCAACAACAGTAACATTTCATATCAATTATGTGCTCATCATTAAACATTTTTGCTATCAAACCAAATTACAACTTTCTGCATGTATGAAATGAGGCAGAAATGCATAGATCATAACATTAATAATATTTTGTCTTATTAGGTATTAGTAGCAGAATTTCGTATATAATTTAATTTTTATATGCAGTGTTAATTTTCATTTGGTCTACTTTTGAAGATTCATAGCGTCTAATTTGCAAAATAAAATATATGCAGTCCCAATCATAATTATTAACAAACATTTTCCCCTACGAGTAGAATTCTTGTCTGGTAAAGTCAAAGATTCTTTTTAGCTTGAAGTATTTATATGCGTATCAAAACAATGGTAAATAAACAGAATGAAAGATCACATGCGATCGATATTCTCTGTAAAATCTATAAAAAATAATGCAAGATTTTTATTTCCACCTGTATTCATATCAGCGAGTGATTGCTAATAACGCTAATGAAAAGAAAAATGCAAGAATTTGCAACCTTGTCGTGTCAAATGCTGTCTCCCATGATAAATGTTTTGTATAAAGACAAGCTGACCAGGAACTGTCAGCCTTATGATCTGTAAAGAGAGATAAAGAAAGAGTGGATCCAATTCAAACAATTGTGTAGGGTGGCAAGTGCATCTCGTGTTGATGTGTGTGCTTGTGCTATCTATTGAAACGATGATCTGTAAATTTGAGAACTTGTTTAAAGTGTATAAGAGACCTTCTAGTAGACTTAAAAAGCAATAACGGCTTTTCAAAACTGGAAGTTACACTTCGTGAAAAAGCTGTCACAGTCATGATCAAATCAAAATTAAGTCCCTCTTTTTATTACGAGCTTAATGACAGCCATTTTTTATGATGTTATGATCGGCCGGCTAATGCAAAAAGATAAAGGAACGCAGGTACAAATACAATGTGTTATGGATTTAGTTATTCTGCAAACATTAAGGAACAGGTACTGATTTCCATTTGCAGCAAATACGGAACTTTCAGAGGAAATTATCATAAAAAGTGTGACTAAACAGACATTAAGCCTTGCGTGAAAAAGATTTTTCATTCTCATTCACCTGATTCATCACTTTGTATTATTTGTATGATTGATAACGCGAAAAAAAAACAATTTTTGGGATGAACTTTGCTGATTTTTTTTTGGTTACATGGTAAGCTCATTTGGGCGTTTTACATGCATGTATTACATGCGCGCACATCTCTGTTTCGTTAGTGGATACACCATTGCTTAGGTACATATAGACAGCTACTTCCTTTTCATTTTGAGGATACATTTTTAGATGTTTTGGCTTTGTGGCTGAACTCGCCATCAGTTAAAATTACTTGCGAATGTAAGTTACTGTAATTATGAGGTTCTCTTCTCTTATTTATACTCGAGCTTATTCAATGGAAGTGTAACATCATCATCACTATATGGTATATAAAAATGCTTCGTACCACGTTCTTGTACTACTTGGATGATGACGCAACTTTGAAAAAATTATCATGAACATAGCATGAAAATGAAGCATAATATGATATTAGTTGAACTATATCCAATTTGATGTGCTAAAATAAAATATGAGTGATGATTACCATCAAAATTATAATTATTATGTTATTTTTATTTTAACTTGGTCATAAACAAAGTACACCAAAACGAAGGATGATCTTTTGGTCCAAGCTAATTGAATATTATGCTAGCTTTCATTTCCCCGTGTGTCCACTAGTCTATGTATTATGTATGAAAAGCACAAAGGTATCCTTACAAATTACAATCATACAATAATCTGTACTTTGGTTTGGATACATGATAATTATATTGTTTAGTTTGGGTAAAACTCATTGGCCATCTACACTCTACACCGTACTGCACTCTGTCATCCTAGCTGTGAGGAAGTAATAAAAACCAAGTATCAGTATTATTTATATCTCTATTCTGAACTAATATACATAATAATATGCAAACCCAGTAATGCCTTATAACGTCAATTCGGCTACCAGATTTCTGAGCAGTAGTGTCGAATGTTTGTTTTTAGATTATCCCATGATGATGAAAATAAAAGAATGCATCACGGGACAAGCAATTTTCGCCAAATTAGCTCAGAAACTTGTCGTTTAACTATCGCTTACGACATGATCACATTAATTATCACCCCTTTTTAAAAATAAACATAGAAGGAGAGGGAGGCATCCGCTTCGTGATTGTTGAAACAAAAGACATGATGAAGTATGCAAAACGCAGAGGATCGCTGGGTTTTCTGTTGGACTAATATAAGCAAGCACACCATTTTAATGAAGAAAATGGGCAAACAAAGTAAAGTTGAGAAAAAGACAGAAAAACACGGAAACGACGAGAATCAGAGTGGCACCACGAAGGTACGACTGAGCACGTGAATGGTGCAAATAAAAGAGTATACTACGCCAATTCCTTTTCATCCGTATTTCCTTCCTGCATCCATTAAATGCTGTACATGCAATACGCGCACTACATTTATGATGTAACGTTCTTGGCTGTTGCTATTATTGCTAGCCTCTATGAATATGAATGCTTACATGCAGTACCTATACAGAAGCAATATATATAGCAACATCGTCACAGAGTAAAAAAATGCTAAAATGTCAGCAGTGTTCGAGTATGGTATTAGTCATGTCATCAGCCTATTCTAAGAAATGATGATTTTTTTCAGAAAAAATTAAGAAAAAAAAACAATGGGGTGATAAGGTTGACTTGTACACAAAAACAACTGTTGTACAAAAATGAAGAAAAAAAGACATGCGTGTGTTTCTGTACTTATTTTATGAGTGTACTGATAAATATTGTGTTATCATCAAAAGGGATGATGGAATAGCAAAATATTATATAGGTGAACGCGTAGTTTGCATAGTTATGTCATATTTTATTTAGTAAAATGTTTAACTGGTACATTTTACGTGTCACTACTCAACTAACATATCATAAAAATATATGCATATTTCAGTTAAACTTTTTATGCTTTTTTACGTTTGTCCATATTTTTTTGTGTAATATACATATCTAGGCTGCAATAGTGTGGCCAAGTGACATTAGCAAAAATAAGGTCGTTTGAGTTCTAACTGTCGCGTAAGTCTAGGTAGAAGGGCAAAGTATTATTGTTGCTGTTATTTCTGAATATTCGCATAAAACCGAGAGGATTTCAACTTTTTTGTAGTACCAGTACCTACTATTATTGGCTCTACTTAGAACTGTCACAAAAAAGGAAGTGAAAGGTTTCCTTGACTTAGGTTGTCAGTGTCATGTTGTAGCCATAAATGCGTTTTACTACGCAAAAGCTTTGCCTAATCAGTGATATTCCACCAAAAGTCTATGGCGGGGCATCATGCATCACTCCAGGACCAAATTTGTTCATTGTCACTACCTCATTTCCGATTTACATTTAATGATACCGTTTGGTATTGTTGTCTTTATTATTACGCAATATAGAAAAAGTCCATCAGTTTGGTACAATAGACACGATAAAAAACTTAACCTTTGTCGAAACTTGAATGCATAATATTGATAGACTTCTTACAGACCACCTGTTGAGGTGGGCTCAATATTATGGCCAATCAATATTCCTAGTACAACAGTGACAATGACAGTAGCAATGCCACCAACAGCGCAGCTGTCAATTTCATATCAGTATCAGTCACCGAACTCTATAAAAAGCGTCTTAGCAATGGATCCTCCTCTCGATAAACAAAACCAATTCAGTAACTGTTGTCGCTTTTTGGTTCTAGAGCAGATAAAATGAATGAGTGCGAAGGTCACGCTAATTATTGAAGGTGACAGGATACGCAACAGTTTTTCCAAAGTATCTCTATATCTCTCAGCAAATAAACGCACATCTCGTAATACTACCTCTATACTAATCAAAAAGCAATAAAGATTAATATATATTTGTGATACACTTCATTAACAAACCGGTATCAAAACTAGAGCTAGATAACTAGATAACATTGACGAAATTTTATTTAACGCAGCATTCCCCACAGTAGTACATGCTCTTTAATGGACAATAAAGAGTTTGATATGTTACCTAGTCAAGTCATAAATATGTTTACGCTTACATTAGAATATTATATGGCTATATATGCTATGCATCACATTGCTCCAGCGCAGCAATAAAAATATTCACGATCAGGGTTACGCTACCAGCAAAAATTTAATGAGAAGGTTTGAAATCTAATGAATTACTGCTCTCTGCTGTTTGGTGTCAATCCGCACTAAATGCAGAATGGAACAAGCTATGTATTTATCCAAGTTTGGCTCACTAGAGGTGACGCGCTCCTAATTAGCATATTGAACTACTGCATTACTTTTATTTTTTACGTTGAGATTGGCGTTTTTATCAGAAAAAAGTGGTTTCCTCAGGGAGACCCATGTTCATACAAGGGTGAGCCGCCTAATAAGTCAAAGTAAAATGTTTCATTCTTTTGACAGTTGATCTTGTTCTGGCCCCTATTATTACTGACGTACACGTATCTATTATCTACTTGAAAATACTATCATGCTTACACACGAGCAAACGTAAACAGGCTTATCTAAATTGGTTAAAAATGGATATAAAACAATGAGTTAAATGACATTTAATTGAATCAATAGTTTCATTGCCTGTGAGGCGATTCCTCCCACGAATATCGAAGGCTGTTCTATCACATAATCTATAGCTTACAACAAGTTGCTTCCTTCCTACGTGTCTTCCAGTAACATTGACCAGTCGACCAGTGGCAAATTATTTAATCATAATTAATTTTTTGTTGCCCGTATTCGTGCGGAAAAACACTTACTGGTAGTTTGCCTACGAGTGGACGAGATTTAGTTATCTGTCGATATAATGAAAAAAGCACGATAAAGGATTTATTTCCGTTGACGCTTCACGTCACGTCGCATTACATAAAGGAAGGAAGCAGTTTCCAGTAATTAATTTAGACAAAAAACATGAAACAACCCCACAAATTATATATGTGCGTAGTCATTGTACTTACATAATTTTAAACCACGAAAATGTTTAATTTGTCCGTAGAAAAAAACTGACGCATATAATGATAGTGTGCTATGATCTTGGTCGTTTGAATACATTTTTAATCATTCTGTAATTTCTGGATGTACTAATTATACTATAGGGACGTACCTAAAAATCATTGTGTTGATAAACACGAGAAACCTCGCGATTCTTACATACATGGCCATAATTACTGATTGCATAACCCCTAAGCAATCATCTCCGATAATCGAATGTTTTCGTTTGATTTATTATTATCATTTTCAGGTATATTCACACGTGTCCTACAGACAATTGATGTTTCTTTCCTCAGTTTCCTTCTGTTGGGGGTCAAGTTCATTAATAAAAAATAACCACAAAGACTGAACCTGATTGAGTCACGAAGACCAAGTAAAGACTAGGACTTCCATCTAACCAATGGACAAACTCAATAAATTTACATAATACATAATAATGTCTGAGTTTTTCAGAATGGAATATTTCAAGTCCAGCTGTGTCATCTATCTTGTTGCTGACAGTTGCGTGTTTAAGGGTGCGTGCTGCGTGAACTGCGAAATGTAAGCTTTAATATTATTATTAAATATTATGCGTGTTGTGCGTACAGACTATATTATGGCTATGTAAACAAAAAATGTGCATAAAACATTTTGTAACATCCCCATTAAAACATAAGCAAAGGACTACTCTCCGTCTATATACATTCTCATTTTTTAGTAGAAGTTGAAAGTGATCATTCAAGTGTGCCATAAAGGTTTCCCTTTCAGTTAAACGAATGACCCTTGAATCTGTCATTAATTAGCTTCCACTGTAATTTACATAATTCACAATTGCTCTCCCTTTATGAATTATTGCTGTTATTCACCCATCACCTCAAGTTTACAACGTACTGTTATGTTAGAATGTTTATGCGAAAGCGATACATATGAATGTCTGAAATATATAAACCACTAACCAGTAGTCAGATAATAAAAGCGTTACCTGTCATTAAATGAAGGATTTCATCTCAATTGTCAACCCTTTTCTAGATACTAGTGGCTTATTAGCCAGACCAAATTACTGTTATTTCTTCGTTTTCGACTAAATAATAGTTTATCCACATAAGAAAAATATAACCAACAGTACTGCACATTCTACAGATAACTGTTTGAATTGCTCTAACGAAAGCAAAAACCTACAGTCGGTCAGGCAATAAATTTTCTTGTATGGGTGTAGCCTGTTTGTGTTCCCTTTGACCAGCAGGTGAACTTGAGATCTGACTCAACTTATCTGTCTGATCATCATAATACTTAAGCACAGTAGGGGATTCCAACCCAACTTAAATTAACATACTCGCATTACATGTAGCGTAACTCTGGATTACCCCATTTCCAGCTCTATTTGAGGAGTTGTGTATATATTATTTAAGTATATATAGTTGTGTATGTTCTAGGATATATTATTAGCATAATGTACTTTGCAATCAATGAACTTATTTCTGACTATTTAGATGAGCTTGAGTCATTATCAGTGGAAAAGTTTTGGCAAAATGAGCAAAAATTCATAAAATATACCTTTGCAGGCACATTTACAACACTTTCGTTCGTTTACTTAATAATTTAGGTATATCGATTGATTACGAATATTTGGCACCCAAATTATGACTATGATCAATATCTGCAGTCCGTACCTGTCATCATTTTAGCGGCCGGTGAATGCAAAAGACCTTAACACGTGAAAATTGTTTATCAGTACCTACGCATTTAACCGACGAAATGTCGTGAGTCATGACGTTCGCCAGTTATTATGTATCGATAGACCGCAAACCTCAAATTGTCATCCTTATTTGAGGAACATTGCGCAGAGTCATTGTCATAATCTTACTCTATAATTTTCCAGCTTATCGTGGTCTTTAATTTATCGGAAATGACATATTAAAACATCTGCGATCGGCAAGCAAATTACACATTATTTGAAGCAATTAAAGATCATGTTTGGTATTGGGATTCCAAGACAAAGTCACAACAGGTGTAAAGTGATTAGCTATCTGCAAATTGATAACGTATTTGCGTGTTTCAATGGGGAATGGACAAAGGACTATAAAGATGTCAGTATTCCATATGTTCTGCTAATTTTTTTCTATGGGTGCACGTAAACGCGCCATGCTAAGCTAACACTAGCAAATTGAAATAGTATGACTATATCGACAATGAATGGATGCCTAATGGCTATTAATTTGCATTAATTACTATTATATGGTACAACTTTTTACAAGTTGAGGATACTGCCTTCTAATACCGATATAAAACGATATACTACAAACAAGAAAGACACAAGCCATGTTTTGATACACTTGCCCTCATCATTAGAGATTAACCTCTTGAGCTAAATCGATGTGATTTATTCATTGAATGATGGTGGCGGCCGCTGTCTGCATTCGAAATAATTAATTAAAAATTGTAAACTTGACGGTGCAAAGTTACAATAAGATCAGTTGCCACCATCGCACTAGTCTGAATCGGTAGAGCAGATAAGTATTTTACATGGATAATAAAGTAATAAAATTATGCATCTTCTCTAGACACATCGCCGCCAAAACAAGTAAAACGACAGTGTGCTTAGAATTTCAAACCTGCCTAGAAGCTGGGATTTATCTGTCATGAATGGGATGACTGACGATGAGCATATCCCCAAGAATATGTTTTGTACATGTATATTGTACATGTGCATTGTCTTTAAATTTGCTGCATTGATATATATTTTTATTAGGTATATCATATACTTCAGTAGTACAGTATATTTTCCTTAAATAATGCAATGATAGCACAATGCTTGTATAATTGTATGGAAAGTGATAAAATGGTTTACTTTTCTTTCGTTGTTCCGCTTTATGCAACCTAAAGTAAACAAATGCCTTTAAAATGCATATTTTGCACAAATGCACACGGTTGACGGTACCTAGTTCTTGTAGGTATGCATGCCTAGAATAATTTCTGCTTTTGAACAGAGTTTGACTTTGGGGAAATGAAGTCACAAACAGCTAGACAAGTACAGCAGAGTCCATTAGTGACGACGTGTGAGAGACATGTCCACCCAGATGATCTAATTTCAATTCCATTTCTACAACTTGTGCGTATTAGTAAAGAACAAGCAGGACAATACGAGCGTTCTCAGTTCTCATAATTACTATTTCACTTGACTAGGACAACATCACCATCCCCGGCCACCTTTACTGTAATTGCAATAGGCATATTTATTTGTGTAAAATGCATGATTTGCCAGTCTCAATGACGCATTGTCGTAATCTTGTCCTGCCTACTTTGTGTATGTTTGTTTAATGTTATTGTGTGTGGTGGTGAAATATTGTATTTCTAGCATGGGCAAAATAAATAAGCACATATGTATAAATACTTTGCGGTACAACTCAAGTAAATAATATGTCAATTGTGGGTGAATTATGAATATGTGCATGAGAAAAACACTTATCATCATGATCGTTCTACTACATACAAAAACGACATGATATCACATCCTGACAGTGCCAGAAGCGCTAATAATGGCAACCAAGCAAGCTAGGAATCATGATAAATATGATGTCTGGTATGGGTGTCTTGAAGGGAGCGGACAGAAGATAGACATTTTATGTAGGTATTTTGCTGCATATGAAAGCATTGGCTTTGCTCAATTTTTGTTGGCTCTTCTCTGATCCTGCTCTCTGGCTGTAATAATGTACTCGGGGTATGAAAAGCATGCCTATGCGTTCCTATTTGTGAATAAAATACTTCAAAGATGAAATACGAGTGATAAAGTAACCAGAAGCAAGTTATTGCGCAAATACCTCTTTTCTGTGGAGGAATGTGAAGGGAAAATGTGCATCCACCATTTTTATGCCGTTTTTGGTAGCAGGTTGTATGCAAATATAGTATGGTTTGGTTTTTTGTGTAAAAAGCCGAAAAAGTTTGAGGCAAATTTATCTCATCATCACTTACATTTTCAGTAGGGGTTTCTCCCGTCTCAGTTTCTCCTTTTCCAGTCTTACAGATCTTGCTCGGTAAACACCAACAAGGACGCCGAGGGCACAAAGGAAAAGAATGAGTATTCTAAGAACTCTGCCTCGGTGACCACCAAATATTTGACCCAGTTTCTCATTCCAATTCACTGCCTGAAGCATGGTTGCAGTCCTTGCGAATTGTGCACTGGAACCAGTGCACACTCCTTGTTATCAGCAAATAAGAAGGTAAACTGGGTACAGGCTTACCCAAAATGGAGCTCTCAGCCAGTCGAAGTCGAGAACAAAGCTAATGTAAATGTTAGTTGCTGGTGCGAAAGGAAGCTAGCTTCTTGTAGATATTTAATTCAATAAAAAAGTGTGGGTATTGATGTGGTAGCTCTCTCCGTTCTGACAAACAGGGGAGTCGACTTGTACTGTAGTTGCCCTTTTAGTTTCTGGTTATTTATGACAGCTATATTCTGTCGAAAAGGAATCTTGACGCGAATTATAATATTCAGGCAATAAATAGTTCTTGGAGGTGAGGATGTGTTTTCACATTTTGTACAGGTTTGTCAGCGACTGAGTTAGCAGCAGCACACTTGCTAGACTTTTTATTAGAAACCGTTAAGCCACTTTCATTTTCTTTCTTCTTGTGTTCTTGGCTCACGATTGGAGTAATTAGAGCTTCATAAATTACAGGGTGTGCTGTCTCCTTGCATGTACAGAGGTTGTACACTTGTCAAAAGAATGATGAGATGATGACGTCGTCTTGCCCCAAATCGAATTCGAAATGATTTCGTGCGCTGTCTATCGAATTGTTCAGTTCACACACTTGTTTAAAAACAACTGAAATAGCATCGAGTCTTGAGGATAGTTTAAAAATGAGTTTCAACAACAGTAAACTTGAATGTTATTACTTAATTATTAATAATAATAATAACAAAAATTATCTGCAACCCCTTTGCCAATCACTTTTCAGAATTGCTACTTGATTTGTTTATAGCCTCAAAAAGTCTTTGAGTATCAATAAGATAAACAGTAAACAATAAAGTAACTTTGATTTTTTCAAATCAATTTGAGATTTTTCGTTTGGCGAATTTGCAAAGAAATAACAACAAAACAAAAGGCTTATATCACATGTGTTAAGTAATATGGCACATAAAAATGATTGGTTGCTCGTGACGGACCGTCCGATACGCTGTAGTTTGGTCTTTTGTTTGAATATACTTGTCTATAAACTCGCAGAAAATTTTCACTTTAGTTAATTTCATGTGATTGTCTGCTGAGGCAGCGAAATCATTGAAACCTTGATTGGTTTAATATTCTGATTGATTTTGAATATGTAGCACACAAAGTATCTATTTCATCTGATTATGAATGTTTTCTTGAGGGTGAGCATTTGGTCAGACAACCTGTCGATGGACTCCCTCATGGCAATCTGGACGAGTCTGCTGTTGTCCAAATAGAAGTTGACTCTGTCTATGGACGAGCTGAACTGAGATGACGTTGAGGGTTGTCCTACTGATTTTATAATTGTTCCATTGAAATTAGCAGTTAAAGATGTTATGGAACTGTGCATGGTTGTTGGCCCTTCTAGAATCCCAATAACTTGTGGATTGATAATAAACCTTCATTGAACCTACTTACTTTAAGCTCTGCTGTAAAGCAGTTTTGATAAAAATTTTGTGGATAAGAACGAGCACGCTTTTGTTAGTTCTTCATATCACGCTTATAATCACAGTACAGTACTGACGCTATACACAAATTTATTCGAGTGTCTTCTAGATAATTGTACAGGTACCTACATATGAATACTGCATTGTATTTGAATGGATGGCAATGACTTGACGAAGATTGTTATTGTTCTCCAAAACATATATAAAGTATTATATGATGTTTTGTTATTAGTCTCTGTGTGCGCTGTGTGCCTTCATAAAATTATGGTTTCGTAGCGCATACTATTACCCTTTAACAGAAACCGTTAAACTGGTATAATAGCTTGTGTGCCGTGTAATATAAGGTGTTTTATTGCTTTAGTTGAGCCACTACTGCAAGTTAATGTGACGTTATTAGTTCAAACACTTTGACTATTCTGAATTTGTCACAAATTTACATGACCATCGTCGTGTGCTCTTTTATTAACGAAGTGTATGCTCAGAGCAATTTACAGTATGAATGCGGTACGCATGCATACGCACCCCACAACACCACCGTTGTATTTGTGTTGCTTGTCAGCAGTGTCGACAGCAGCAGCGTATATTGCTTCTTGTCATCTTCTTCGTTTCTTCTTCATTGAGGTATATAATAAGATGTTACATGGACATTGGCATCACAATTCTCGTTTCTCCGCCTTATGAAAATGAGTTTTGACAACTCTTTCTTCAGCACGTAGACAATGTACGCAAAAGTCCGGTCTTAGCACGACGGTAAACTGGCGTTGAAAATAAAGGTGAAAAGCAGGATCAACTTGTTTTCCCTTTCGTCTTTGTATTCAGCTTGGTGATCTATGGTGGTGATTTTTAACATGCGTTTTTAAAAATGTTCACAGCAGCAGAATCACGACTCAAAAAGCTCCAACTAAAACGCACGTTCTTGGTTATTAACGATACCGTAGAGAATGTGTTGAAGTAGAAAACCTGAAAATTAGAACAATAATTAAATTAACATGAAACAAAGAAAATGAATCCTTGCATTATATTATTTGAAAGAAAGGAACAAAGGAATAATATTATGTATCCCATTAAATATAATTCAAGTAGGTAGGCTGTATACTTTATGACGCATCGTGTCCTTGTAAAGCAGTCTACAAGATTAGTTGAAACAGAAATACCGTTTGATTATATCAACAATCTCTTCCAATTTTGCAACATTACATTATTTCGCATTTCTAATAAATTTCCTGAGTGTAACAGTGGTTTATTTGAGTCATTTCGAGTATTGCTTTTTTAGTTATATTGCCCCCTGTACCTTTTCTGCTTTACAGAGGTAATTATTTTGCATATTACCATAATCATAATGCTTAATTCAATGAACATACTAAACATAACTGATAATGGTCAATATTTACGAATGTATTCTTGCTTTTACGAAACAAAACCAGTTTCTACCGGTCACTCTGAGAAGCACTGTTTATTTATAGCCAATTGCTATGAACTAGGCGGTTTAATGGTAGATGCTACTTATTGCACTGAATTAGATTAAACTAGACAATTCACGGAGGTCTTCTGACTCACATGATTCATCAGAGCATATAATCTGAGCAGGAAAATATAATACGGTGGTAAGAAAAGATTACTTTATTTGCATAAACTCCCGAATTTGATAGCATTTCCTCCAATAGCCTTGCTCTTAAATCAAATATCATGCATGATTTGTAATAACAAATTCCATTAACTTTTATTTTAACACTTGAAATTTACTATTATTTTATTGAGATTCTGAGAACATTACGTAGTATGTATGTAGCTATCTATCATCAATTGGTTTTACTTATTTATTTGTATAGTTATTATTATAGCTGATTGGAGTCATTCTTGTTGATTTATTATGCATAACCCGGTATGTATTACTAATTTAGTTTTAGTATCAGTCATAGCATCAAATGGCCTCGTGAAAGGAGAGAGTGATGAGCAGCTCAATAACACGTTGTCAGGAAATGCACAACAGAATGCTATTTTTAGTGAACCTTTTACTAATGAAGATAATACCAACATGTTGACATGAATCATTAATACTTTTGAAAAGACAACATTATTGTCGTGAGCACTTTTCCTTGCGTATACGTACTCTTGGTTAGGTACACTCAATTGGAAACAAATTAGCTGGGGCTAATTGGAGCATACATGAAATTGAGAGGACCTTTATTTGACCACAACAAAGTTTTGACATTTGAAAGTGTACAAGTGGATAGTCACGTCAAAATACGTGGGCAATAAATGTTTGTCTAAAATTCTCTAAACATGGAAATGGTACGCACTCTGAATCATCAACCCTTCTGCATGCATGAGTACACAAATCTCCATACCCGAGGGGAAAGAAGATATAAACTCTCCTGGGATATGTACATACATTTCACTCAAAGCAGGTATGTGGTGAGTATGATGATGAGTAATAATAAGGGAACCCAAACGATCATTCGAGTATTTTGGTTGAATATTGAAAAGTCCAAGGTGCTTAATACAAGGTTTTACAGGTAGAGAGAGAGAGAGACCTCGAGTGTTTCTTTGATAAATAAATACTACGCTGAGATTCATACTGGCTTCTTGAGCGTCAGCTTCTTGAAACTGGAGAGATGACGACCCTTCCTGCATTGCTACTACTTCATAGTGTAATGCCTTCCGCATTCGTTATGTTTGGAATGCAATGCTCAATTCCATGTTTTTATAGTTATATCAGTATCACAGTGCGTAATAACCTTAAATTAAAGCATTAATACGTGTTCTCACGTTGTATTCGAGTTGCATCCACCATTAGATGGACTTGTTGAAAAAATTATGTAGTAATCGTTTCATAATTATGCGGAAAAATCAGATCAACAAGAACCAGGAGGCTTTTGTCTTGCTACAAACATGCTCCTGTGTACATACCTAGTAGATATTTCTTGCACTGGTTTTGCAGAAACAAACCTTCGACTATGCTGATATTCTTGATGTTATAGTCAAGATACAAGGTAATTAATTGGGAAAATATCGTCTGCAGAATGTATAGTATGGGAAGTTATCTAGGTGCAAGAATTGAAAGAGTAATCCATTACACATCAATATCAAGATGATACTTGCAGTTTTGGACGTTTGTAGCTCAGTTTCAAGGTTCATCAGAGTTGATAAAAATACATTTTGCTTCTGGAAGCAATAAGAATTGAAATGCGGAGAGAATATATGAATTAAATTCTTCAAACAAATGACGTGTTAGCACATAGACTTGTAACATTATACCAGATATTGTACTAATGTGTATTTTCCATGAGTCGGTGGGAAATTTACCGGTTGGTATTGAATGGCTCAAACAAGGTTCCATGTTTATCCCTGAACTTTGATTTAATTTACGAAATTTTCTTATCATAACATGTTCATGTTCACAAGAAGATACTTTACGTCGAGGTCGTTGCGCCCATCCGTATATATGTAATGAAACTACTAACGATAAGTTACGGTTATTCAAAAATGTTTGAATTTGATGGAACGGAATATCGTCAACTTTAAACAAAAGTCTTTCATTTAACGTACACACAAATAATATTATTTTAAAGGAAATAGAAATTCTCTAGTCATTTAGTAAATAAAGAGAAGCAAGACAACCAAATCACAATAGTGGATTTGTTGTGAGTCGTGAGTAAGCAGCGATGAGACATGCTGAACAAGAAACAAATACAAAAACTCGAATGCAGTTTTTTGTTTAAATAATTGTTTAAATAAACTGTCTGTCAATGGAATGGGCACGGATGTCAATAATCAGAGAACGAACAATGATAGTTATATAGCCTAAGACAATGATACGTATGTGGCACCAGTACCATCATCCTCCTCAGGATAACAATACACCTTTACGCATAGAGGACGGCCTACAGCTTATCGCTTGATTCTTAGGTGCATACTGTAACGATGCAAAAAAATATATTTCCGGTCTTCTGCAAATATTCAGAACGTCAGGATCGTACGTATTTCAACAACAAAATATTTTCAACTTATGCTTTGTTTATTACTCCTACCAGCGTGGTGGTAAGTGGTAACCCTGATTAAACGTGTGAAAGGTCAGCGGTGTGGCAGCGTAGCGTCAAACATCATGATCATCATCACCATGAACTGCACCAAACTGCTGACGCTACGTGCAGTCTACTCAAGTGTGTATCACCAAGTTCATTTTATCTGTATTGCATCAAAATGTATGTTTTTTTTTATTTTCTGACTCTGGCTTTCATACGAAATACTCGTTGTACCAGCTTACTCTACTGATGTCTGTGGATTTTTTGTCAGCGATAACAATAAGGAAAATTTCACTTTGTTAAAGTCTATTTAAAATCTACCGTCACGTCTCGTCGCACTACATGCTTGTCTCCTTCCATTCAAGTCATTCGCAAAGCTTGAAAATATCATTTGTCATCATTATTATTTTAGCCCGAGAAAAACTCTAAAATTGCTATTACGAACAAACAAACGAAAATAAAAAAACGAAACTATCAAAAAATTGGCGGTAGTCTACAACAGTAGCACTGGCACATCCTCATCGTCATTGTCATAAACTTTTATAAATGCATCCAATAAATGAAAAGCAAAAGCTGCTGCCACTCTTCTTCTTCTTTAAAGCTGAGCTCATGCCCAGTGTTGTGTTATTGAAATATTTTATCATTAGATTAGAAGGCTGGCAATATGCGCTCGTAGAGCTGATAGTGGAAGGGGAAAATGCAAAAATATTTTACCTTACACTCACACGTTCTTAATAATAAAATAAAATAACACAACTCGGCAGCCAAAGCGGCTACTATTGCACTTCAAAGTTGCAATATAATTGGTGATACTGTATTGTTTTATGACGGCTTTGAGAACAAGTTTCTTCCCATTGTGTATGCCCAACAACACGGTACTTCGTACGTACTGTTGTAGAATGTGTGCAAACGCAAACACAATTAAGTAAAATGCATATCCCCCACCCGACGTCATTCATAAAATGCGATTCTCTCTGCGAACGACAAATGCACTTACTTCAATACATATATACAATTGTACTAAACAGAGTTTGTGCGTACTACCATTGAAGATACACGCTACGTCACATGTCATCATTATGTTCGTATTAGTCCAATTATTAAAAGGCTTCTCTCTATCAGATTCTCTGCACACATGCTTATCTATTTGCAAATAAATAGCATTAACATATTATTACTATACGAATTAAGCATTATAATATCACTTACTAAACTGCAGTAGTGTAAGACGACAAAATTAAGGGAGCGAATTAGCACCATCCTCTTTACTTCATCACAGCGTGTGAGAGAGAGAGCTTTAAAATAGTGTATGCACTTGGAGTGGCATTTGGCATTGCGGAGTAAAAAGGCTGAAAGTTTGGAATGATGATGCCATCATCCCATGTGATATTATGATTTTCTATACGCAATGTATGTGGTGTGCATATTGCATAGTTGATTTTGCCATTCTCCTCTCTTCCTTGAGCCAAGCCGAGAAGACGAGTACAACGTTTTTTGCTTGCTGTTTTACTTGCAAGTGAAGAGCAAATGCAGTAAAAGCGTTTTACTAGGGTTAGTGCAATACTCATTCAATTATTATTGTGACGTATACCTAACTTGAAAAGTCTGCAATTGCAGTTTTGTCTACATTTTTATTTCTTTATTACATATGCAAACATTCACAAAAATATACTGCGAGAGTGAGTGCAAAAACAAGTCTGCTCGGACTATGGCTAAAAAGTGTCTCATTCTCAAGTGTGTGTGATGTTCGATAAGAGCATCTCTGCATCACCTAAGCATTTGAGTAGTTTGCACTTCTGTTATTGAAACAGCTACGCCTAATCCTTTTTATTTTTACTCATTCATTATGAATGCTGCAACTCAATGTTGTCCTTATCTAGTTCATTACTAAATAGAATAGCAACTACATATCAACAATCATCAAAACGACTCCTCAAATATGATGCTGTATGAGAATCTTTCAAGTATACTACTTAAATCGGTATGGACTTATTTTAAAGGGAAGGATTAAACGTGTATCATTCACTTACCGAAGAAAAGAACTTTTCCTGCTTGAGTGACGTTGGATATGTAAAAATTTTGTATTTATAAAATTAGCACGTGCTTAAAAAACAACAAATGAGTTCATATAAAATTCAACTTTCGAGTGTTCCAAGAAAAGGCTCACGAGTAGAACAATGTGTTTGACCACAATGCGTGTGGTGACGGTGACACAAGAGTACAAGACAATGCATGCAATTAGTGGTTGTTTTAGGTAGCAATTTGCAATTCAGATTAAGAATTCACCAACTGTCTTTGTGGGTCATTAGAATGCTGGAAATGTATAGATATGCACTATACATTCTATTTGACCTTTTCCTTGAATTTCGGCCAAAAGATGAAATTCGATTGAAAAAACTATGTTTCTCACAAAACGTATCGCACAACAATTCTGCTGTCCGGGTTGAATCTGGCAGCCGCGTCACCGGAAGAAAACCGATTGTTGTTGTGCCACGCACTAGTGACAACAAAGGAATGCCCACGGGCACAATTCTTGCAAGTCTTGAGCAGCGAAGCTGTTTGATGAAAACTTCCAGCACGATTATCTAAAAATCAGATTATGTGTGACGATTTAGTTCACAAAAGGCGACAAACTTTCATTTCACCAACACAATTGTCTCGTAGGGACTATTTTTGGCTTCCGCACAATAAGAATAGAAAAAGCCGATGTATGTTACAAACAGTACTTTTTCTCCTTCACGTGGGTTCGTCATGCACGGTGTAATTGTGCATATTACCACTTCCCTTTGAACTTTTTCTACTTCTTTTTCTTATAATGTGCACTTTAAAACAGACCACGGTCTTGCGTACCATAAACTATGTTTTTGGCCTGTTAGGTGTAGGTTGACCAATGCAATAACTGATAATGCAAACTAAACAGAAAGAAAAATGGCTAAAACATCGTGCATTGTTGGTGTTGTTGTAGTGAGTACCAATGTGAGACTGGCTAGTTATTCATTCTCAGAAGAGGGTTTACCATCGCATGAAAACCACTTAACTACTCATTTGGCTTTGGGACTGCATCATTATTGTTGCTACTTACTATCATCAGCATCGTTATTTGGTATCACTGCTTGCTTGCGTTAGTTGTAAAAGTTAAAGGTTCCACATCTACCTGCAAGCTTTGTTGAGTGCTCATGAATACGCATACCTACGTGTGCAGCGTATATGTTCTTAACAAACAACCAACATTCAGCAGTGGTATCATTGTAGTAGTAGTATATGTAGCCAGTAAAGGATTTTGTTTGAAAGTCCACCGTTGTAGTAATGCCTTTTTATGGATAATGCATGCATGCTCAACATGCAAGTGCGACAATGCAATCTTGCAGTAAGCGTACACAACACACACACATACATGCGATATATATAAGTGCAGAATATATTACTCCTTATTCGTATTAGAAGCGTAAAACAATAATCATGCATATTCAGTGATAGTTTGCAGAGTGCTCTTCATTCGCACAGAATGCATAAAAATCTGTACCAAATGATTAAACTACCTTGTATTTTACAGATAAAAGTCAGTGCAGATATATACTATATGATAATATGTTGAATTGAATACTATCCTGAACGAACATTGCCTTGTAAAAAATGTGCATGGCAGGTACTTTCAAAAAACCCTTTAGTTCGTACTATCATCGGCTATCGTCATCGTCTTACCGCGTAACGACATTAATCTATCTACAACAGAAGAACTGTATTACGTGCGTTGCTTGCACGGCATACCTATAACCCTATACCTCTAGGCAGTGTGCGCTCTTGCTACATTTGTGCATTGTCTGCCGTTGCAGAAAATGCTTTACACGAGGGATGACTCTCTGATTAGTACATAGTTATAATATATAATATTATGCATGTTAAATTTTTCTACTACAGAAAGCTGATAGTATTAAGGGTTCAGCAAGGCTGTAAAATATTTGTTATGCATTTATTTTAATGTGCGACAATTGCTGATAAACAGATTACGGGAATGCAATGCAATAAAGTAGGAGGCTCCTCAAGAGGCAGTAGTAGTACCCGATGCACTTTCCGATCGACCCTTCTACCAGAAAGGGTGGTAAACAACAGTCCAAATCTGCTGAACGATTGTGGCTATAAGGTATTACAGACAAGGCACTTAAAAGTCTTATTGTGCTTTGCAATTCTTCGTCAAAAAAGGGAAACATGAAAGCTTCTCTCCATTCAACAAAAGATGCATATTTTCTTTTGTATATATTGCCCACACTTAGATATTTATATGAACGTTAGTAGGATACTTCGAAGTCAAAAGTCAAGCGTTTTTGTTTAAATGCATAATAATATGTTATATGATACATATTTTTTACTTTTGCTTAGCATATAGTATATATAGTGGCTTACCATATGTAGGTTTGCATATAATATATTTGTGCATTTGTATTCCGTAACAAGCAAATACAGTTAAGCTGAAAAACATAAACTGAGTGGGTTTGTAAATAAAAGTAACCTCATTAAAACATAGAACATCGTATATAGAGTAAGTATATCCATCCAATGATATATTCCTATAGGTTGCAATGGGGTGCTGTTATTAGTTGCGTATTATTTAATCCAGCCATGGTCTTTTTTATAAAGCTACTCCGAAGTAATTTTTTTATTCATCAAATACACCATAATTATACTACTTACATAGATAGCTTCATCAACTTTGAATATTTCACATTTAGAACTGACCCGTGCGACTTGTTGACATGTACATATTGTGTTGTTACTAAAAGCTCTTTTCAATACATATTCATAATATGTCCCTATAAACCAATTACTGCAGAACAAGCCATTTTGTGTGATGAATGGTCAGTCACAAAGGAATTATGCACGCACAGATCCACCGATATTTCTGTTCTTCGAATATATGTACCAGTCACGAATCATCGCAATTTAGATTTCATTCAAAAGTAGCATCAGTAATCATATGTTTGCCAATTATGTTTCACTGAATTATTTACAATGGCTCAATTTTTAAAAATGACTCTGGCTATGGCCAAAAATCATGTCACTGTTTCAGCAATGGTTTTTTAAGCAGTAATGTTTTGTCCAGAAACGGAAGTAAATGACAGCTCATTGAGCTTACATAAAGGTCTTTGAAAGCCCAGATTAAACAAATTAGCAAACGAAATGGTTTTATTTTTATTCATTCTAATAACTTCATCAATCAAATGTTAACCCTAATTATAATTGTGGGGCAGTATCGAACAAGAGCAAGAATCATGAGTACGTGCTGCTTATGATAATTCTGGTCATGCGATGATGTGGTTCTCAGAGATGTGAAAAAAATATCACGCTGTATAATCAAACGTTGTAGATAGATGTACACAGGTAATCCAATTTATTTTAAACATTATACTTCCGTCATAACCATGAAACAAATACATATTATTTAAAAAACAGGAAAAAGGTTGGGTCAGTCGGGCACACCAACGAGCCGCAGGATTTATGTACAAAACGCACATTTCAGAAAATGTTTTGGTTTGGTTTCATCGTTTCACATCACAAACATGGAAACTTTGCAGGTGTTCAAGAATGATAGTTTGTTGTTGTTGGTTCTGGACACTTTTAAGGGTTTATTATGAAAAGGTGAGCCAAGAGGCCGAGGGTATATTTTCCTGATTTTGCTGCTTCCGGTCCTCCATTACATATAACGGTATCTCAATATCCGCATATCATACTCAACCCCACTGGATACAAAGGGAACCATTGTAAGGTGAGAACTCTGCTGAAAATATCAGGAAGTTTCCGATTCTTTAAGCGGCATTGTGTCTGACCATGCTCCAGTCTTCAGTGCATAATGCCGAATGTTCCTGCTGTGTTTGTATGTAGGTACTGCTCTATCTGCTATCAAGAACATCTTCAATCTTAATCCTCTTTATACGAACAGATTCTAAGGTCAAAGCATACCTGAAAAATCTCTGCTCAATACTATCTTCACCTTGACAGTTTAGCATATAGAACTGCATCTGACCGATATTTTTGCCCTGCAGTACTATTTTAGCCAGTTCCTCGATCCACCACCTTGACTTCCTTTTTCAATATATGAACCGGACGTGTTAAGTCTTGTAACCTTCTGTAAACTGCATGTCACCTACAAAACTAGATTTTTTAAAACCAAATCATGAAACAAAGGTATTTATCGGTTGAGCAGAAAAGCCTACAAACAAAATGCCATTACTTTTGATGAAGAAGAAGCGAAGAAATCTTCGCGCTGGCATATCCATATTTGAGTACATATTTGTCTGTATAGCTACACCGTGGAGCTTTCTGAATTTACATTTTCGACAAAACTTGCATTTTATTCTTCAGTGTTTACTTATTACTTTACCTAAGACATAATGGGCACATTTATTTCGTTATTTCGTTTGTAATTTGTATATGAATGAATCATTAATGTCTACATTATTTTAATATCAAGTTTCAAATTTGCTTGCACAATTCAATTCACAATTTTGTCTGTTGGACGGTGCCGATCGCTGAATAGACCATCCTTCGCTATAATTTCATTAACTGAATTTAAAAAAATTAACTTAATTTCATCAAACCTCAAAACGAACTAAACATTTACATTCTGCCTTCACATTATACAAGTATGATGGAAGATTTCCACCAAGATTTATTTTACATTATAGCTTTTCTCTTCAGTAGTACTGGATGGAAAGAAAGTTGTGCTAGTCCCAGTATTTGAATTTCAATGAAAAGATTTCTGGTGATCAGAAACTGTACTTGGATTTCAGTGTTAAAAGTATCTTAAGCATAGTATTTGTACGTTATAAACGTATATGTCCAATCATGAATAATAAATGCAATTTGACTCTGATTGGCGGTTAAAAAAATAATCAAACCAAAAAAATCATGATTTTCACCATTTATAATCCTATGACACACTACAATTTTCTGCTGGAACTAATAATTGGGTAGTTTAATGTATGGTCGTTGATCATTTCAGAGAGAATAGAATCGCAATATTCATCGTAATGTTTTTATCTTGCATGTATGTAAAATTAGTAATGTAAAAGAATTCCTTCTTTGGTTTAAAAATTGTTGGAAACATTTATGATGTTATATGTTCCCAGCAAAAAACTTTCCGGATTCAGATGCTTTCCTGAGCAGAGCTTATGTATGTGTTTACAATTTCCGTTCAACATACAATAGAAACTTTTCTCTATTCAAAACGGAACAAATGATTGGTTTTAAAAATTAAATACTAGCACATCTTCAGCTTTTGGTAACATTTTGCGCAAATAACGATGAACAGGTGAAATCAACATTCAATCTAAATGATTTGTTAATCACCAATTCTCCTGTAAGAATTGGTTTTCTCTGAATATTTTGAAGCGGAAGTGAGGTTTTTGCATAGAAAATTACATTTAGAATAGATTTTCAATTAGTACGTGTTTGCTGAAAAAGTTTTTGCATGTACGATAAACACTTTGTGATCATTGCATTGCAGTATATACCGCAGCGAGTGGGTATACCCTGCATATATAATTTTTATTTTATATTTGCCATACTAAAAATATTGAATTGAGCTATTTGCAAATTTTAAATTCATTATTCCACCGTCACAAGTAACTGGTGATAACTGTTCAATGGCCTAAGTATAAATTACCGCAGCCGTCAATATGCTTTTTATTTTGGATTGGATCAGTTCTAAAAATAACAGTTATCTGTTTTGTGATGCCATAAATCATTTCAAATTATTTACACACACATCTTGTAATGAAAACACTTGAAAATATACCTAGGCATTCTATTTTATCTTCTCATGCAAATATATGTCGGTGTTCTTAAGTGATGTTTATCATATCAAGGTGTTTTTATACTCGCCATAAGAAGTTGTTTACTCGGAATTGTCTTTAATTTATGTGACAATGTCAGGTGAACTTTTTCAGTCCTGTATAAATAATAAAATATCGCTTACTCTTGCAATAAGGAAACCTGCATAATATGATTTTTAATAGAAAAATGCCCGAGGAATATTTCTCGGAAATTTAATGTACTGAGTATACTTGGTACTCCGTAAACCTGGAAAGTTGTTTGTTAGCCATTTTATTGAAAATATTTTACTACTGTTATTGCTTTACTCTGTTGTGGTAACATCTTATGAACATCAAAATGGCTCCAGAAACAGGACACGTATACAACCACTAAATTGTTGACATTATTCTGTATTCAGAGATTTTATTTTATTTACTATATGCTCTTCCCATTTATTATGTTACTGTCTCACTTTTGCCTAAGGCCTGCATTTGTGGCAACTGAGGCAAAATGACACAGTAATTTACAAAGAAAACAATAAGATAATATTGAGGTGATAATACAATAGATATGTTCGTTCGATGTATATTCGGATTAAATATTTTAGACCAATTACTAGACAGAAGTCATATTCATTTTCAAGCAAACCGGAAGCCACCCTATGACCTAAGAAAAAGTGGGCTCAACATTCACAGCGTTATTTTACATGGTTATCGATAGATGATTTCCCCATACTGATTTCCCCTTTTGACTCTCCCGATGTGTTAAGAAATAGCTTACACTTCTGCGATTGACAAAACTGCTTCTGCAAAACAATTTCATTTAAAGCACATTTTCTTCTTTCCTTTCTATCTTTATGAGTCACACCTGAAAAACAATTAGCCCATAAGCCGATTAGCTTTTACCCGGTACATTTTAAATAATGAAGTGGCCATCCCCAATTCCTACGTGTATTAATAATAATGTACTACCCGTATTATCATGTTTGTTTACTTATTTTTTATATTGGATATTTGGTGCCCCTTGAAATGTAAGCATGCAATTATCGTTTTTATCATAACATTTCTAAGAAAAAGATGAAGTGAATTTACATTTAGTAATGATGATCATGGTGCTTTTCACTTCAACCTAACAATACAGCCTCACCTCATTCTTGATGTATTGACGACAACATTACGATGCAGGATTTCAGAAATTACATCAAATAGTCACTCCCAGAACTTTGTTCTGTCCATGCACTACAAAATTGAAATGCGTTGCAAAAATATTCCGCTATGATCTAAAGTTAGATAATATTATGTAATGTGTAATAGGTATACATGTACACATACTACATGAAATATATGTATAAACGTCATCACATCATAATTACTGCACGTGAATAAACATTATGCATCTAGAAAGAATTCGTTTGATGTACATTTCAGCACCGTAATTCTCATGGAATGTGACTATTAACAAGGACTGGGAAATAACATTTTATATGTTTGCACTACGCATTACTCTCCTTATAAACATATCAATTACTATTCAGCACCACTATCTATATTTTGTATATCAAGTGTTAGTAACCCATACTATTTCTTTGCCAACATTCATACATTAAAGCATTATACCTAATGTAATAAAAGTTTTTGCGCATATCTCTGACCAGATGCATTTCCAATTTTATATAGTAAGGGCTAGGAAATGATGCTGGTGCGGTTTCTAATTGTGTGGCATATATTTCCAATATCCATGAAATTACTACATTTGGTAACCTTTATTTTGCAAAAATGGCAGCTTTGCAACCAGCGCAGCATATATAAATGGAGTAGTGGTTCATATATGATTTTATCCTGACCCACTAAAATTCTAAATCACGTCCTGGATGTCTGAATTTTTATATTCATGGTACACTGTTTTAGGACTAGTTTTAAACTTAAAATTCCGTGTGGCTAAAAGAACCATTTGATATAATGTCAGTGGGTTGTCCAAATCGTGATTACATACAAGTTCAACGCTTTTTTTGTAGTTGAACAAAAGTTGAAACCCTTTTGAGAAGGGGTATTATTTCAACTGTGATCTCTGAAAACCGAGTGAATGAATAAAGTACCCTTATCTCAAAGTCGTTTTCTGTGCTCACTTCAGGCACAGAAACAATAATGTAGGAAGTGGTAATAGATCCTTTAGTAAAATCACAAGGTTAATGCACATTATTTCCAGTTTTCTCTGGATTTACGTGATGGCTACATTTACACACCGTGCCTGTTTGAATGTAGATGTAGTATGCAGTGGTGCATCACCACCGCACACATACACACTCCAGTTCAATATTTACTCAAGACTTGGAAAAGGAATGTGGGCGAAATGGAGAGAATGTTAATCTTCTGTTCAAACTTGCACTACTTTCACTCACGTCAGCGATTCCATTATATTTCACCCATCGAGAATATTACTCTTTTGGCTGCTATAGCCAATAGCGATGATTCGAAAAATATTTTTCCTTCTTCCCTTTGAACGCATATACAGTGACTCCAGATGCCGTGTGTCGGGGTAAGTATTTGAGTAAATAGGAAATCGGATTTAAATGGGCTCTTTCCGGTATTCTACCACTTCCATTAAGGAAGAAAATATTATGACATGAGGACATTACGAAAAGATCCAGGTTTTTGTATGGCAAATATGGGTACAGTATGTTATATTCTAGCAATCATAACTAAAATGAGAAAACGGCGGAACCATCAAAAAGAGGTTCAATTTACAATAATTACTTGCCAGGTGATGCTATTGAATCATCATCATCATAAAATTGATTATATCTGAGAGTAATATTAACACGTAGAGTCTGCAATAATTATTTTTGAACATAACTGTTGAAATCTCCACTCCAATATTATACGTGTTGTGGCAAACCAACCACCACAGTAGTAATCAATCGCCATCTGAAAAGAATGGCAATATATCCTTAGAAGCAAGATCTACCAAATAGCAAGATCGTAAGGGTTTCATTTTGTACAGCGCGCATTACACTCCCATCTAGATATTGACTCTAAGGATTGTCCTATTAGCTAGCTTCATAATCGTTACGATGATGTTCCAAACAGGATGATGAAACCTACCGAAATGACCCCAATACTGTACTGATATGTATAATGGAAGAACGTTTCTTCTGGTATTACTTATGGTTAGGATTGTAGCTAAATATCCTTGAAACGATGAATGACCCTTTGCGATCTGTTTACGCTTTTATGCAGTATACCATGTTAAACAGACCGGAGAAAGTAGAAATGTCAAATTGCTTGTTATTTTACTTGCTGGGCTTGTGCTGCCAGAACACTAAAAACCAGTTGTAATAGGAAAGCCTCCTTTATGAAGGCTGTAACCTTCAAGATCCAAAGTTCAGCACCGCGACATGTATTCAGTCGCGGACTTGAACCACACACTAAAAATCTGTTTCTAATAGAATACAGTTAACCTTGACAAAAGTTGGGAAAATATTGAATGAATCCTATAAAGTGGCATTTACTTATTAATATGCATTTTGTTACGTCGCCTAAGGTATAGTATTATGTGCATTCCCTTCATTTTTATAAATTCAACGTTGGCTCTAAGAATCGAATCTTTCCATTCACTTCATGCAATATGCATCGCAAAAAATCACAAACTTTTATTTCACTGTTGTGCAAGTTTTTAAATACTGTTGACTCCACTTTCATTGATAATATATTCACCAACTAAAAAGTATTTCTCGAATTGCGTTGCAAACATGTGTATTTGAATGAATGTTTAACTCATGGTCCCATAGAGAAGGAGGGTGAGTTTTCGGTAAAAAAAAGTTTGCAAATCCTCTTCTGTGGCCTACAAGCCTTATATTTATGCAAAAACAATGCAGAAGAAACTTTCAAGTAAGCATGTGGTATGACGAGCATATTTATATAGAGATACGTCGAATATGATTAAGAAAGTATGTATACCTTACCGAGCAATTTTATTTCACTTTTTGTTGTTTTTCTAAGAAAAAGGAATGATGTGATCGCAAACAGACAGAATACGACAGGAGGGCTCACGAGTAGGAACTTGATGATGACAGAATAATGTAATGTAATGAACATGCTGGAAAAATATCTTCACTGCTTTTGGTATATCTGTCTGTTTGTGAAGATCCCGTTTTGTTTATGAACATTTGTAGTCCCAATCTCTTGGCAGTAACGCATTGTCTTCTGAGAAGAAAACGAAATGATACGTGAAAGGAACTGTCTTTCTAGAAAAAGAGAGGAGTCAAAGTATTGTTTATGTAAACCATCATCATCCTATTTGTAAATACATATATTATACGATAGGTTGTTAAATATATTATGATCCGTTTTGGGAACCTTTTAAACTTAGAATGTACGATGAGTGTGTCAAACTATCATGTTAGAAATCCTTGCTCTGAAGGATATTTTCTGGGAAGAGAGCAGCAACGAAAATGGAAATAAAATTTTTATAGAAACAAAATATTTCGAGATCGAAAAGAAGCTTGACAAGGAGATCCGAAATAGGACTTATACTCACTCCATCTCTTTTCTCTGGCCCTTTCCCTCGTTCTCTTTCTCTCTTTCTACACATGCTTCTGTGTTGGCTAGAGTACTACATAAAAGTAAGAAGGAAGCTTAAAGATGTTGATGATGACAGTGCAAAGTTAAGCTTTTATCATGTAGTGCATGTGTAGCATTCACACAGCATACTGACTGGGTGTGAGCTAGGATGCGAGCTCTGCAAAAGTCTTGAAAATAAACCATCTATACAACTGTCTATGTGTATTCCTGTGTCATACAGAATGGGGAAATAGGAGGTGGTGGTATGTGTACCAAAAGCAGACTACTTGGACATTTTGGTACACACCGCTTGTGCAGAGGTCTTTGCTTATTTTTATATTGTGCCGTGCCTACCATAAGCCCTATACGACCAGAAAGATGATGACGAGGACGACCAAAGCATGACACGAAGGTTCATTCTAATTCAAAGACCCTTTTTTCTGAACCACTATCGTCATCATCATTCCAGGACACACCGCTACCAGTTATTCCATATACAAGTGCAGTCATGCATGCATGCTGGTCTTCTTCCCTCATGCATTCCCTCACGGAACAAGACACTTTCTTCTCCGTATGCCTTTCACAAAGAAGCAAGCATATAGGGTGCATTAAGGGATGGGATGAAACTTAAAGCTTGAAATGGCAGCATGAAAAATAAATTTTCCAAAAGTTGAAAGACCTGTGCTATGAACAGGAGTGAGTAGGAAACCTGTGAAAGAAGAACGAATTACACTATTATTATATAATATAGTAAAAAGCACAATGTATGCTGATGATTATGTTGGAGGTAGAGAAATGTGAATTTGCTTTGTTTTTTTGTGTATATTTGTACATGTATAATATTACAGCTCCACCACCGCACATTATGTATTGGAAAAAATATCGTGTATTGGTATTCGAAGGGTGACTTGTAATATATTTTCTGAAGAAACATTCACGTTTGTAGTCTCTCTCTCTCCCTCTCTCTTGTTTTTTCTCTTTATTCACTACTACAGCACCCCACCACCGCCTGCACTATTACAACCAACCATATTATTATAGTCTTAATACATCCATGTACTTTTGTTGTATTATCACTGGAGAAAGTATGAACTCAAATATAAACCAACTCTTGTTCGTCTTCCAAAAACCAACGAGTTACTTACTACGTACATAAAATAATATACCTATGAGGCACGCTGTATGTACACCATTGTCAGAATTTTTCAAAGAGTCACTCGTTCTGGAAGTAGCACTTGAAAGAATGTAAGAAAGATCCCTGCAAATGATGTGAGTAAAGCGCCAGTTTTCAGTCTTGACTTGTATATCACAAATTGAGAAAAAGATTGCTATCGTCTTCCAAAATAGCCGTGCCAAAGCCGGTATTACTGTTCGTACATGCACAAAGGCTACATATATATATCCAACATCAAAACATGCGGTAATACACATAAACAACATCACCTGCAACTTGCATCAGAGGAAGATGAGCATTCAGTTGTGTATGTACATGCATTATGCACATAATAAGAAAGAACGACCCAGGCTTGACTCTAATGCTCTTGTTCTACCTATAGAAATAGTTTTCAAGCATCTTGCTGGAAGACAAAATTGGCCTATGCCATACAGTCAACGACGCGAAAATACTTTGAATGAAATGCTAACCATTCACATGTGCACAGCACATACACAGAGAAAACAAACAGAAAAAAGGAAAGAAGGGAAAAACAAACTGATGCGACAACAACTTGTGCATTCCGTTACTTTCGAATAAGAAGTTTTGACGTTATGTCCTGCCTGTCTACCTTTTACCATTCTTTTTCTACTCTTGTCATCTTGTTTGTTGGAGCATCAACTTATTTTTCTTAACTTGAACTTCATGCAGCCATTTTTTATAGAGTGTAACATATGTACATGACGAGGCTACAATTCCATCACATAATACTCTATTCATTTCCTGAGCAAAATACAAGTTTCATTTACAGAAGACGATCCTCAGTATATCGAAAACTAGCTTGAATCTTTATTTATAACATCTTTCTCCCTTTCATGCTCTCCTTTCAACCTGAGTGAGTGTTGTTACTTCAAGTTTTTGAACTCGGAGAGACTTTTGCCCTCTTGGTCCTTCTCGCTCTTCCTTTCTCTTCCTTCCATTCCTCGCAAAAGCCACTGCTCTCCTTTTTTTATCTTTGCTTCATCCTCATAAAGTACATCTGCATGTTGTGTGTTGCTCTTTTAGATCCTTTCACCCTTTCCGTACTCACTGTGAGTGAGTGCAAGCATACGTTTACCATTAGACACACTGTCCATATCCATCTGGTATGCATGGCTATTGCCTGAGTATTCCTAAGAGATCTTCGGTCTGTTTCATATACATACATAATATACGTATAATACATATTCTAGAAGAGCCAGAGGAAGAAAAAAGAATGAGAGAAGAGAAAAGGAGTTTGCTTAGAAATATTTTGTGTTGGCTGGCCCGATAATATGATGAGGAAAGAAAAGAGAAAATTCAAAAACATATTTCGTCCATAAATGATCTAAGAAGACGACTCCACTGTTCTCAATGATATTTTCTTCTGCTACAACAGCGGAGTAATGGGTTTGGAAAAAGAATAGTGTAGTTAATCTAGGTCCGTGGACCTACAGTCATTGCTGATGCATGAGAAAAATAAGACAGAATCTCTTCGTGTGCCAATGCTTTCCTCCTTTCATCCCAAATGAAATGGGAATGAGCATATTACTGCTAGTATTTCGTATTGTTACAGCTCTCTTTGTTCTTTTGGAATGAGATGATATGAAATGTTGTCTATATATGCAGGAACAGGCAGGAGTACCAAATCGAGAAAAGAAGAGAATGAAATGATAGATAGGATTGTCGAGGATTTGCTGTAAGATGAACAGAAATTTGAGGACACAAAATTCCTTTCTTGTCACTTCCTACTTTTTCTTTCATAACATTTTCAGAGGAAAAAAATCATTGACTCTGACAGACGAGCCCAAGCGCGCATTCCTGTTTGTGATCTTCCAAAACTGAAAATTGGGAAAGTGCTGGTATAAAATAAACGTTCAGATGATTCAAAAGTTCAATATGGTTAGGACTGTGGCGAATATCGGGACTGAAATGCACGTGAGAATATATCGTGATGACTCACCTCAACTAAACATTTCCCATTTTTCTCCGTCATATACTTTTACTGCCTATCGCGTGCATTTTATCTCAGTTTTTTTCCTTGCTCCAGGAAAACAACTGGAAATAGTCATGAAAATTGTATTTTTATGGGAAACCCATGTTTGTATTCCGTATATATAGCGGTGTGGAAAACTATACAATAGAACTATCCAGTCGTTCTGTTACTCCAATTTTCTTCCATTTTCGAACAAACGAAATGTCGACTTTGTCGTCGTGTGCCATGAAGATTGCATGGCAGTTTTTGAATGAGATTGGACACAGCACCACTTTCATGTTCTTACCGACAAACTTTCCTTCCTTGCCTGTGGCATCAACAACTGTGCTTAATCTATAATACAACGTGCTACGGATTGTGTGGACTCGCTCGCAAAGAAGAGATGTGTTTCATGTATGTAAGTAGTTTGAAATAGCTTGTTGTTAGCCGACTACTCGCCGAGACGAATGTTTGCGTTTTTGCATTTCCCATATTTTCGATGTTTTGAAGAACTCGTTTCTGCCTTCCATTTATGTAAATTTCATTTTTCACAATAAAACAGTTTCTATCTGTTTGCACAGTCTCTGTAAGTAGGATTAGAGCTGTCAACTAAAGGTAAAGAAGAAGTGAGAATAGCTCTTTACTGTAAAAAGAAGAGCAAATCTGTTGAGATTTCCTTCTTTCTGCCGTTCCTCTATTGTGTCGAGAAATGGCCTGTTTAGATTTTCCATCAGTATAATATACGGTTCAGTTATACTAAAGGTTAATTTTTACATGTGCTACCTTTACGCTTGGTTTCTTTAGAATTTGTTGACAGAGTCTGTAGAATCGCTGCATGGTGAAAATGAAAGCATCGTTTACGAACATATCAAAATCATTTAGAGTACACCTTTTTCCAGTAAATAGATTCCAGCTTTAATACATATCACAGATTAAAGATAAATGCTACTTGACATCAATGTCAATGGCTGTTAGTTAAGCAATTATTTATTACATCGACTTTGTGACGGATCACGTACCGTGTCGTTTTCCCATTCCTTCATTAATCTTTATATTGGTGCTGGTTCTGCAGCTACTATTATTATGGCAAACTCGATTCACTTGACTGGTCCCAGTCAACTTCCATAAAAATATGCATTAGATGCACCACTTCAAAAGAAGAATGCTTAATGAACTGATCTACCTCATGTCTTTATACTTGCATGTACTTGGTAATGTACATCCGGAAGGGGTTCAATTTATCAGAGTTTTCAACTCTGCAACCCTACATTCGACTGAACTTAAATGGACTACAAAAGACAGCAAATGCACAAGTATTATACATAGCCACTAAAATGGTATATCAAGCAATATTCAATGTATACGTTCAGTATATTTTTATTTGCTATTATCCTTTAGTACATTATCGTCCCACTAGCCACTCCGTATTACAAAAGTGAGAAATGGAAAAGAAAATACAGTCATTGGGAAATCCTAAGGAGAAAAATCGATCACATAAAGTGGGAAGCATGCGCCAGTGCCAGTAGCAATAGCATCATCAAACGTGTACATTTCTTGTTCTCATTATAACGATAGAGCTAGCCACTCGCACTCACTACCTACGGATAGAGTGCAGGCATGAGAATGTACATAGTTATATGCATAATAGCTATGTAATAGAGGCAGCCAGAATATTTATATATTTAGTAAACATACATGTTACACTTATACAGAAAAGCATTGAAGAATGGGGAGATTTCTAGTTTCTTCAGGCCTTATTTTCCCGTATTCCTTTCTTTAGCGAGGAAAACTTTCTTTCTCTGAAAACAGTGAGAGTTGCTTGCTACTAGAACTACAACTGCTGAGTGAGTAAAACAAGTAGTGAGAATGGCTGTAGTGTGCTGGCGTAACGGTTTTTCCCTTATTGCTCCGCAACTGCTACTACTACCACTTGTACTGCTGTTATTACGAAACATTATATTCTTTTCAAACAACTGGAGCCAATGTATCAAAAACTGGAAATAGGGAAAACGCACTTTCTTTATATATGGCTTTACTCACTTTCAGAAAGGAACAGTGGCGGAAGAGAAAAAAAAGCAAGTTGGCTTCCCATTATGACTCTATGGTTGGCTGTAATTGGGTGTTGCTACTGCTCCTTGTATGCATACACTCATTTTTTTGTCTTTTTTATCCTCTGCACAGTGGAATACCATAGAATTTCATAATGTAGGTAGTCAATCCTTTATTCTAAACTTCTTTTATGGAACATACATACTTGCATGTATGCTTTTCCGTATTGTTATTATGAAACCAGTCATGTGCTCCGTCAGTATTATGCTTCACTTTGTACTTCTTTGTATTACGCCATGTACGCCTTTCTGTTCTCTCTAACTACTATAACCGTGGAAGTAAGGGTATAAAGTATGTGTCTTTAGTACATATAATATGCGGTAATAATGGATTTCAGAATTGATGGAAAACCAGTAGCAGTATACATAGACGATCTCTAGTCTCAAGTGAAAGCGAGTCAAGCAGGATTGTAAAATGGTTTTACTTCCTTTATAGATACCACCGTTCATGTGAGAGTATATTTCTATCAATTCTCATGACATGAGCAAATATTAGGTAGGTAGGTAACTGGATGTGTTGGTATGTTTCTATACGTATGGCTCCAAATATCATGTGAATTTCTCCAGTAGAGCAAACATTATAGGGTAGGACGGCAAAAGACGACTGCTTCCGAGAGGAGCACCGACGCCTTCGCATTTCATGAGATGTCGTGACTACAAGAAAAGGAAAGGAAGATTAGAACCCTGGAAAAGTTTGTGCATGGCACTATACAAATGGGACTCTGCTGATGTTGGTAGCCTCCTAGTTGCGTCGCTTGTCTGCTTAGTGCGACAACCACTTTCTCTCTGAATCTTCTGATCACGCTTACCCGGGTGACCAGCTAGTGCAGTACACAGACAACATTCACTCACACACAAATACACACACCAACCACACATTGACAAAAGCAGCAGCAGTGAAAACAGCAAAAAGCAAAATGCTGCTTCCTGCTTGCTTGAGTGAAGGGAAAGAATAATATAATCTAACTTTTTACGTCAACAAATGGGAGAAGAGGTACTCTCAAATATTTTCCTAACAAGCTGACCAATCTCTTCTTCAAACTTTCACGCGAGTTTTTTTAAAGTTGTAATTTTGACTACTTGTGAAAGTGCTCTTGTGATTTGATGCTGCTGCAGTGTACGACGTTGAATGGACTAGTACTTACAGTGCTACAAGACTGCATTTAAGGTCTTAAAGGCTACCATAACCCTTTGTACGGGGTTTATGAAAATACACCTAGTGTTTGTGTCACATGTAAAATTGTTGGATTTACCCACAAATATAGCACGTCAATTGAAACATTACATGATTTTAGGCAGTGCTAGGTTCAAAGCTTTCCAGAGTTAAATATCACACGCTGCAACTTTGTAACACCATTGTGGTCATTACCAAACGCGTAATTACAGCTAAATAAATTATCATTATTTTTCTCCACGGAATAACGACATTTACACTTATCATCCATCTTACTTGCCATTTACCCACTTTTGCATAACGTACTCCTACCAACTTTCACGCAGACAATTGTAGTGGTCTAGGTGAATAATTTAAACTATCGATTGCTGTTTTAAGTGTGTCAGGCTCCAGATAGTTCAATATTATTGATGGAACACAAACTTGTAATTATCATTACTTACGTTAAACTTCGTAGGACAGCCTTGGAATTTGGTTCAAACATTTGAAAGCCTTTTTAACTCGACACATTTATACATTTTTACCAACATAAATACGGCTACTGAAACGGAGAACTTGCTGGGAACGAACTATACAGAAATTTCAACATCTACTGTAGAACAACTTGAAACGGACGTGGAATCACTAACCTAAAGTTTCTAAACTGAGCAAATACAGTTTTGTAGTTGTGCTCTGCGTGAATGTCCAAAAGCCAAAAAGGTTCATCTCATCAATTTCCCAATACAGTTTCAGCAGAAATACATTATCCTTTTCTTTGAAGGAACGGTGCATGTGTTCGTGTATGTTGGAGGCAGTAGTGAGGAGACACACGGCAATTCTATCAAAAACTCTTTTGACGTAAGATCTGCTGATCGGAGAATACATACATAGTAGACTCAAAGTGATTACCACACCACTTCCAATTCTATAATGCGTGGGTAAACATAATATTCTACTATCTGTAAACGAAGATCACGTCCAGCGGCAGCAAAGGGGATAAAGAAGCAGAGAAGCAGGGTAGAAGCATCATTGGCAGCTAAAAAAGATCGAGAGAAAGAGTGTGTGTGGAACGGAAGACAGAAAAGCTGAGCTAGACAAAACAGGTAAAGTGCTGGTTGTCTATAAAAGCACTCAACAGCAAAGAAAAATATTCCAAGAAGCAATAAAACTCGCACTCCTTTCACAAATCATTCAGTCTTGTTTTGAAGCTTATGCTGACTCATTCCACTTTTTGATTCCTTGTAGTTTACATAACATCTTGATTGATAACCTATATATAAAGAGTTATTCACAACACCTGCAAAACTATTTACCTAAATGTACTAGACATAAGTGTGTACTTCCATAAATGTAAAGTGGATATTATGTAGTTGTTTGACAGATTGTTCCAATGTAGTTTGCAAAGCCATCAGACAAACTCATTATTATAATTCTAAAATCATTGGCAGTTGCCGTTGCTCATCATAGACATACTTGAATTCAAGGGGTATGTTTTCCTCAGTTTCTGTCTCAAATACTTGCATAGCAGTCAGACATAACTGAATACAAAACCATCACGCTGTCAGTTACACATTGAGCTGAAGTCTGTTTTCATCAAATTATGCGCACCTCACGATATACGTATACTAGAAAAGTGTCTACTTGTGTGATTTTTTTGTGTTATTAGATTGAATATGTTGAGCATTTCTGTGATTCTCAATTTTTTCCATGTATTTTATCAGTCTTTATTACAGAGGACCGAAAAGTTTCAATGAGAACATAACCTTATCACAAAAAATTAACCTGCACTCAAAAATATTTTCTACTTGAAGAAATACACTCTCGACTGAAGCTCTACCATTGCACTTCATTAACTAACTTTTAGATTCTTTCTGCTGAATAATTTGCACGGGCGAGAAGTAATAACATGACTGTTTGTGATAATTGAATATAAATTCTCAAAGTTCCCTTTAACAAATCTTCAACTGCCCAAACCATTACAAGTTTATGCTTGTCAGTTTTGTGATTTTGCGAAAAACCTTGTAATAACTTTTTGTTGAGTTTATCTTGCCAAAGATCTGCAAAAGAGAGAGAGGAGAGAATGGGATAAGTGATTGAAAGTCAGAGCGTAATTTTAGACTGGACATGTTCTAAGGAAATTGCCTCTTAAGGGTAATGATGATGGGTTGCATACCTATTATCGGGCATACAAAAAAACAAAATGCATTTTCCATGTTGAGCCTATCTCATTCCATATGGTGAAAAGTTAAGAAAGAGAAAGAAGGACACCCACATGAAATATTATACCAATTCGCTCACACAAACATCCCATCTCTCTGATTATGACGTGTGTATATTTGTTATGTAGTCAGCTCGGATTTTACTTACTGCAGTAGTTACGTGCTCAGGCCGTCTTGAGCTTTTACAATTTCACCACATAAAAAAGTACAATTTACTTCCATTTTCTCAATATCCTCTTCCAGTATACACAACAAGCAACATAATAATAAACGGATGAACGAACGAGAAAGGACAGAAAAAGGAAAAAGTTTGCCTTGAACTTGTCTCTTATTATTCATTCCTTGTCTATTCCATTTTCCACCGCTGCCATTTATTGCCGCCGCTGCTGGCTGCTGCCGAAGTGAAGTTTTATAGAGAAACGAAGCGAAAACTACTATTTTTATTTGTCAGCGACGACAACTACCCACAAACAAACCAGCCCACCACCACAACTGATTGAAACGTTTGATTGTATGCTGCATTGCATTTAACCATGTATGCAGCAGCTATCGGTGGTTTGAGGTTTTTGGTGACGACAAGACGAGACGACAAATACATATAATCAGGACTGGACATACCTATATATACGTATATATCTGCATACATGTATGCACTCGATAGTTACATACATCACTTGACAGAATATTTCGCCATTCGCAAAGAGAAAGTCAACTTTCTCCAGTTATTATTCAACTTATGATTATCGCTGCTCTGCCAGCATTTTTCATGCACAAAAGGAAAAAAACAAGCAGCAAACACGTCAATAAGTCGCTCTTAAAGAAGGACAAACACGCGGGGAAAGGGAGACGGCAACTTTTCATTAAGACTTTTGATTCGGTTCCTAAATAATGGTTGTGACCAAGTAAGTACCACACCTACTTCAACTGCACGCCTCCCATTAATTGTGTTTATATGGTAGTAAATTCAGCATTTTATAGCCTCCATTTTATTAGTTTTCCTTGGTTCAAAAAGTAGTAAATGCATTATTGAGGCTTTATTGTTATTGATTAATTGATTTAATTTTTAGGATCATACATATATTTTTGCTTGAGCATGCGTCAGCAGCTGGCTTAATAAAACATCCATCTCTCCGAATTATACTATCATAATCCACTTTGAGTTTATGAAGCATACAAGTGGATCGAAATGTTTGACGAGTGTAATTTTACTATTATTTGAGCAGCTAATGACTCACTGGGTTGATGATGTTCTCTTTCAATTGAACGAAAGCCCTTCAACACCAATAATCGGCTTTATAATAATGACGTGAAATTCGTAGCTATCCATTAGAATCGCTTGCTGTGTACGTAAATAGGTTGTCACATTTTAAAAAGCCGTGAGCAAAGAGAAAGCTCGTTAACTTGTCAAATAATAGAAACTCGGTACTATTTGACGGTAGAATGTAGTAGTTCTTTATTAAAGCACACATTGTGCGAATGAGTAGAGTGATTTATGTGGAAGCTGCTGTCGATTGATAGAAGGGAGGTAGGTGGGTCCGTAAGAGTACGCAAATAAAACTAAGCAAAATAGCTTAACGAAGATAGGATTAAGTTGAGCGTAGTGAGCACTATGACGGCATGCTTGGTCGATCCGTAATCCGTGTCATTGCTGCTCCTGTGTTTGTAAAGGACTCTAGAGAGGAAATATATGTTTTCATTATTGTTGAATATTTTCCATTTGTTTTATATACAAGCCCTTTGTGATATGTATTTTACTTGCAGGAGTGAAAGTAAACTAAAAGTTGTTCGAAGTTTTAATAGACATGAGCTACTGCCTATATTTATAATATCATCTACCACGTCTAAATTATATTATTTTACTAGAGAGCCTGCTCATATGATTCATGTTTGCTTATTGTGCCTACTTGCTTGTCAGGACAAACAAAGCAATGTAAGGCTAGAGAACTTTTTTGGCAGACAATGGAACGTGCATGTATGCCTACTTAGGGCACGATTAACGTGAATTTCGGTTAAGTAGACATGCACAGAATGAGAAATAATGAAGCCGTAATGTAATGCATTCCCCCGGTTTGAACGTGCTCGAAAAAAGTGGGACTCTACTTCATTACCGCACTGCAACTGCTGGGTCCGTTCTATGGCCGCGACTGGTGGTACTAGCACAACTATGCGTCTCTCCCTCCACTTCTTCCTGTAGTGGTGGTGGTGGTGTTGGCAGTGCTACCTTACTTTTATACTATATATTTACAAATTATTCATGACAAGTGCTCGAGTTTAATGGAGTAGAATGTGTGATGTAGGATAATATGTGGCCTAAATTCTTCAACTTTCACATTCACTCAACTACTCCTTGTTTTGGGGTTGATGATGATGATAGAGATACTGATGGCGAGCACACACACTTTTACTATCTTTTACCTTAGCAATATACATACATGCATGCTCATTTTGGTGCACACACACGCAGTCATATATCTTTGTCGTCGTTGCTTCAGAAAAATTATGATTTTAGGTTAGGCGAACTCGACCACCAAATTATTTTCTGAATAAAAGATAGACTTTTTTCCCTAGAACGGGTTCAAAAGTACATTATTTGGTACGCCAGATAGATGCACAAGAATATGGATGATGTAAGTGGAAGTTGGACTTTTCTCATTTTTCATAATTGAATTTATAATCACATGCAGGGTTATATGTGCCCATTTACACAAACCTTTATTTCCGAACTAAGACTATAATAGTTTTAATTTTGGCAACATAAAAGTAATATTCCAATTTTCCGGTGGAGAAAAAAAACAGAAGAGCTTTTGTAGAATATTGTTCTTGACAAATGACCTATTGTATTATCAGTGACACACATATCGACAGAGCGACGGTGTTTGACATGCCAATTATTCTGCATTGTTATTTTCCAGTATAATATCTCTGGTAGGCGTAGTGAAAGTATAAGTCTTATTTTTATCTTCGTGACAGGCAGGAAAATGCTATTTTTGGTACTCTTCATGTGTGTAATAAAGGAAATGGAAAAACTTTTTTTCCTCATGAAAAACTTTTACATATCACCTGCCTACCCAAGAAACTAATAAAAATCGGGCAAATCCTGAAAAAACTCGCAACTTGGAAGGCGGAGTGAGTTTCTTTTCGCTCATAATATTCTATACGTACACAGATATTCTTGCTTTCTGTCCCACAGCCAAACTGAGACGGGCAACGTACATAAGTTTTTTTTTGGAACTTTTAATGATAGTTTTCGGGAAGTAAAACATGGGAAAATATTTTTCTGGTTATACATTCCATTCACATAGTTGCGTTTTTAAGACACAAGTTAGTGATCCCTATTTCTCGAGTACACACGTGTACGTTCAGTACAGTTAGGCGAAGCCTTTTGGTTGTGTGGCGCTAGTCCACTTACGTTTCCGGCTAAATGACACGCATCACTTGCTTGATTTCATGGATGGGTGAAAACAAAGGAATATAATTTTTATAAGATTTTTTTTTTCATTTCAGGAAACTGTAAATTAAAGCTCAAGAATTTTATAGTTACTTAAGAGGATAGTAAAGCCTTGTATGGCTCGTAGCCAGTACAACTTCCTGTGGCATTACGTCGTATATGGCATATGACCTAAACTCATTCGTTTAAGCCTTCATCTTCTCATGCATTTTCTCCTTTAGTTTCACCTTTCCTTTAATAGTGAGAGTATAACTAAAATGCAAATAATGTTTTGAGATTACATTAAGTTTGCAAGTTTACTTTCTGCTGCCCCAATTTCTATTGGTAAATCAAATTAATGGCAAATGTACAAGTTTATCCGGACATTACGAAGCTTTGTGAACAGCAACATGCATTTCCGAGCTGCTGTATGGCAGCTAAGTATACATTGAAAGTTATTGCATTATTTAGATAGCGGCAGATTGTAGGTTTACACGTGATTTCACTTGGATGATGTAATTTTTTTGCACACAATGAAACATGAAACCAAAAATATCAAGTAAAATGTCAATTTCCTGGCTTACGTATTCCACAGTGACGACGACAAGTAGGTACATTGTAATAAGATGGGAGATTTAATTGCTATTAACAAAACAGACTTGTTTTTATAGTACTGCAGCAAAGGATGATGCAATAGGCCCTACATAAGCAAAGGAAGAATGCCACTTTTTATTGTTATTTTTGTTAGGTATTTCAACGGAAATCAGTGGTTGTATACAAGAATTGAACATTTTCCCATTTCCGGACAGCAAAATATTACAGCATTAAATCCCTATCGTGAGTCTTCCTTTTCATTTACTACCACTGACTCCTTGCTTTCTCTAGTAGGTAGAAAAATAGAAAGTGAAAACTCGTTGCTTGCTGTTGACGGAGAAGCAGAGGCACACGGACTTTGGTTCATTGTGTTGTTGTGGCGTGTTATTGTGGTGGTGCTTTCTCTTTTCATGGGATTATTATACGAAAAAATGGATGTTCTATACTACATTACAAACATTATCTCCACTGTTATTGTTGTTGAAAAAATGTGACTTCTTGCTTTGTCGCTATGTACGCTGCATTGGGTGCTGTTGTGGTACTAGGTATAGTTCAGTACGCCATGTTATAATAACATCACTTTGCGAAATAAATACGGTTTTTATAAATATAGTACTTTCAGGAAGGTACTTTTATATACCCAGTTTAATCATGATGTCCGTGCTTACTCACGCCGTTTTCTCGCTGTTTTCTGTTGTTTGCTACTACCACCAAGACCGAGAGTTAGCAAATGTAACGAGTGTCAAAACAGGTTTCCAAAAGCAGCAAACAATTGATAGTGCAGTTACAAGTCATGTCATATGTTACCCCAACAGACAGGTCTATAATATCGATTTGTCCTCATTCCGAATGTGTCGTCGTCAACTCTCCTGTGTTTTTGTAGCGCCAATAAATGTGTACCTAAAGAAAAAGAAAACTTTTACTGCTTTCACTCCTCAAGTACTTTCCCTTTAACATATGTGACAACGCATAATTTACGTATGTGTACTTGCAAAAAGATATAAGCTTTTTTTAGTATGGGCTATGTCGTTGTCTATTCAAGAAATGATTCCAGTCTATTTATTTACTTTTCTTACACCTAGTGCAGTACACGTATGACACTTTCTACCGCACGGCATATGTTATTTTACTGCTTTGTGGCACCACTGTGATTGTGACGTAGTTGGAGAAGAAGGTGGTTGTCATTATTTTAAAATCATCGTTGTTCTTGAAATAATTTTAAAACTGGGTTTCATTAAATTCGTGCAGCTATGTATGTTGACAAGATACTGAAGATACATTATCTGTTCCTACATTTTTATAACAATGAAATTGGAAATTGCGTACCTATATGACTGCAACGAATTTGTAGTACGTTGTAAATAAATTGAGATTTTTATAACCGCGGAATATCGAGTCAGGAGACACAGGCAAAGTATTATTATCTTTTATTCTTCAATTTCACACAATTTCAGGAATTATATCCAACCAACATACCTTAATCATTTAACATTATTCCTGTAGGGAAAATACATCGGTTTTGTTATGTGTGTTCGTATCTAAAAATACTATTTCATATTTGAAGTTCTACTTTCACCTTTACAGGGCGCGGTAGGTATCATTCGCTATCATGCGAGGCTTTATATACTAAACTGAACATAGAATTCCATATATGTATAGATATAGGTATGTTTTTCTCAGCTGAGTGACTCCAAGTTTCATTCTTTCTACACCCAAACAATACAAGTCGAATATAATAAAATGCTTTTTATGTTTTGCCGTTTACTTCAAATATATGTGCATATTGATATAAAACAAACAGAGGAAGTAAGGCCGAAAAGCACACTAGCCCACATTTCATTCTATAAAGGGAGCATTGCTACGAAAATTTCCTTAAAAAATCAATTTCCATTCAAATATTTAGCTTGAAGTTGGATGTAACTAAGCCGTATGGCATATGCCAAGGTTGAAACATTCAAGGCAGGCCAACTGTCATGTCAGCTCATCGTATTGTTGCAGTATTTGGTTCATTAGCTTTACTGTTTTGTCATTACGGTATGTATAAAACTTCTTTTTTTGAATCATTTGGTATTCAATGCCCTACAATAATAACTTTATTCCTCAGAATGGCAATATGTTCAATATAAACTAAACATCTGACAAATGAAAGAATGCAAGTAACACATATACATACCACACTATGGAAGCATGACGGAATTCTCACAAAAAGTATAATAGCTTTAGCTTGGGCTAAAACGTTGTCATCATCATCGTGATGAAATATAATAAAATAAACCGCCACATACACTTACATTTCTTTTCAATTAAAACATTTTGTTCCGCTAACCATCAACCAGCTAATGCCTTTGGCTAGGACAATAAGTTTCTTCATACAACTTCCAAAGTCAATGCATATAGTCGATGTACAAAATTTAAAAAGCACACCTTAGCGTTAGAATTTAGTACTGACCCTTCTTTTGGAAGTTCTGTACTCTTGAACATTTGAATGAATACTACATGAAGCATGATTGTAAGTAATGAGTCCAGCATCATCATGGACGGCGGAGAGCATTCTCCTCCTTCGCTTTATAACTATTTCATTTTTACAATCAAGATCGCGTTTTGAGGCGGAACGGCAAAACCGAGCTGAGGAGAAAGACGGGTACAGATATTCGGCTGGAAGTGAAGCACTCATGAGGAATGCATGTAGTATAGAGAATAGAGAGCAGCGTAATGATGCTGATACGCTACACTCTGATGGCGCTTCTGATGACTTAGCCATGAATACATCAAAAAGAGGATGTAACGTATTTACCAGAGAGGAAATTGACTACCTACAAAATTTACTTGGTATCTACATTACGAACGTGCCACGTACTGTCACTTTGAGGGAGATTGGAAAGGAGACGGGACGTGACAAGAGACTCGAAAGTAGAGAAAGTGAGGAGCAAGACATTTTACGAGTTGTAACCAACGTACACAAAAAGGCACGTCTTGGTGTTCGCTTCGTCATCATTTTGTGTTGTATAATATATTGTATGTCGGCTTGTATCGCCGAAAATGAAAATTTTCTTTTGCGTGATCGTGACTCTGTCCTAAAACAAAATTTGTTTCGTACAAAATATATATGCATGTGTGTAGTGTAATGGCTACAATATGTAGTATTCCTGAAACGTAGGTACGTAGGAAAATAGGTAGCGGTTGTAAACATCAGTGGGAATATGCAAATACCAGAAATGAGTTTTGGGTAAACATCAAATAGTAATAATCATCTGACAACATTTCTTCTTTGCTAGTCAAAGAGCTTTGTACAGAATGTTACAAGGAAAAACCTGACAAGACAGCTTTTCTATTAATTAAAACTAGAAAATGTAATACCCTAATACCGATTAATTAAGCAAAGTCTTCGTTTAAGTAACGGTGCGCCTTTTGCGCATAAACCATACCTGAGTAAGCTGCTGATTGCCTTTACTAAAACGGAAATAGCAATAATGCTGGACGGGATGCATTGGGAGAAAGCATTACGTGACTTTATTCTTCTTTAAGCATTGGATACAAAGTATTATTACTATACAAACAGCCGTGCACGGATAATACAATAGACAAAGAACTAGTGTTTTCCTTCTTTCCAACAAAACCCGTTCTATATTTCCGTGTCTGTTTGTACAATAAAAAAAGTTGGTGAAAGTTACACAAACAAACAGCAAGATATCTCACAGTTTTTTCCTCGTGACGACGCATTATCCACATGTGCCACCTCACCGCGTGTCGCATATGTCAATAATTTGTTCTTCCAAGGAAAGCAGGAGAAAGTAGTATGGCGACATATAAAATGTTGTAGTGTGGGTAGTTGTAACAAGTTTCAAACAGCTCCATTTCTTCCTATCTACCAATGCATTTTCTTATTCGTCCACATATCTTTAGAATATAACACTGTACTTCAGCTTGAATGGCTGGCTTTGAATTATCAACTGTATGAGGTGTTCATATAGTTCCATCGCCTCACCACCACCAGGTAAAAGCCTGCTATAGTCTATGGATTTTTCTCTTGACTTGACTTTCTTTTCTACTTTATTTCTTATGTCGGGTAGTGAAGATATACTCACACTAGGGACACCAAAGTAAAGTGAAAACTTTGTCATGACTTTGGTAACATACATTTTTCACCCAGTGGTTTATTGCTTGACGTTATCAATGTGGCTCTGTATGCCCTTGTTGGTTGATATGTTCATATTTGTGTAACTACATTACACCTATACCCCTGACATAGACTTGTTTGCTTTATGTTGTGTGAATCGGATAATGTACATATATTTTCCTCCTTCCTGTGTGTGTTATGTGTTATATTGTCGACAATTGGCTCAGTATTATGGAAAGGGTGATACATCCACCAAGCACAACATATATATAAAAGGAGATAATTCTTTGTCCTCAATTTCACGAAAGGGTCACAAGAGCAAAAGACAAGGAGAAGAAAAGATATTTCGTCCCCTTTCCCGTTTCTTCTTCTTTCATAACAACAATGCTGCATCTCCAACTTCTGTACAATGTATTGTCTCAGCGGGAGGCATAGGCTTTTTGGATAATGAAGGACATAACATTTTGCCCTTTTTCTTTCCACATGAATGCTCATACATGTCCGCGGTGCGCAGAATTACTAATAGAATGGAAGAATGCAATTTCCTTTGCTGGTCTGACTGACTGACGATGAACTATGAACATCAATTTCATCAAGTAGATTGTGTACACATCTACAGCCTGCACCTCCGTGAACAGCTTTTCTCTCCTTTCTTCTGAACATTTATTTCTTATCGCTTTCTCCCTGTCCTACCCTTCTTCATCCAACAACCTGCTGCTTTTACAGGTAGCCCGTACGATTGTTGTACGATTCAACTTTGTCGCTACGTTTTCTTCATTGGCTGACAACGACTAGTCGTTATTTTTCTGTCCGGATAATTCATCAGCATTGCTCCCATTGGTGTTTTCCATTTTCTAACGAAAGTGGTACAAGAAAAAGTAGTGGACGTACTACACTTGTTTAAAACAGTCATGACCAACGCAGAAAAAGTACATAGGGAATAATATAGTGTAGATGAAACATAACGGCGAAGGTAAATACCTACATTGGTAGGAGAGAGCAATTCCGGCAATTCATTTCATTGCTAAAATGTTTCAAACGTCGTTTGGACACACTGCCGATTTGACTTGTTTTGTTTTTCTTCTGTTGACCATTTGTCCAGCAGCAGTAGCAAGCATTCTTTATATTCTGTGTGTTGTATTCATTTGTTCATCTCACTTAAACACGAAAAGATATAAAAAGACAATAGAACTTTATAGACATTTCGTTTTTTCTTTAGGCTTAGTTTACTTTTTATGTGCAAGTCCGAATGTCCAACAACCGCTCACGCTCAAAATTTACGGAGCGAGAAGTGGTGCAACGTTTGAATCTTCTAGTCTGTGTTCTAGATTTTATATATCAGTAATCTTTTGTACGTAATACGTATACAGAATTGCTGTAAACGCGTACAATATAATTTTTAACTATAACGTTGAAAAATAAACGAATCCTAATCGAACATACGAAGAAAGGGAATTATTTCGTGTCAAAAAAGCATGACCTCATAAATGATTTTATGGAAGCAAAGACCACACCACATAACAGTCTCGCATTGTCATATAATTTCTATTATGTTTAAATAGACGAAATGCTGTGGTCTATAAAACATTCAGTACTATTTTCTTCCTGATCAATAAGTTTGAGAGCATATAGACCAATCATATTAAAAGATAAAAATATTATTTTGTAAAAATTATATTACCCACATATTAGTACATAGGTAGTTACGGGTTATATTATTTTGCCTTTTTGAATATTCATATGTGCCAATGGTACCAATATGCCATTATGCACATGTATGGAATCACAAATCTGTTGTAGAGGCCAAAGGCTATGTGATTTCTCGCTCACGTGAATAAGAAGTCGTATATAACTCAATTCAAACATCCGCGAAATGACATGCTGTCCAAACCAAATGAAGAAGCACAGGCTAGCTATAATATGATGTTGTTGACCTGACACGACACAGTACCTAATGCTATACAGAGAAAGAAAATATAGTTAATAATCGCAGCATACGATGCATCCTGAAAGTTTATTTTATTCTGCATGTCTTCTTGTCACTTTAATATGATGTAATGTAATAAAGTAGCACATACATATATCTGCCGACTGCAATTTTTAGAATATAAGAAACAGGAAAGTATTACCCTCGAGCATTATAGTTTCTGTTCCGTCCCCGATACAACTTCACTCATAAAGATGTACAGACAAAAAGGGGGATGAGTCATGGCAGTCATAATTCATTTTGCGTAAATATGACAGCTACTTTCACCGGCTGTCTCAGGTTCCTCCCCCGGTGATGTATATGTACTGACATTCACATGGGCAGAAACATTCATTCACATTTATGTAGGTGTATGCATTATAAAATGCATAATAATGCTTTATGTTTCCATACATTACAACCAAGACAATGTAACTATAATGGTAATATGTCATTGTGTACTGCAAGTAGCAAAGCCCGAGTAAAAATAAGCCTTGTGCACTGCGGGAAAAGGGAAAGTAATATACAGTCATAGAAAATATTATTTTAACAGCAAAAGGTAAATTTTAAAACAAAACTCAAGTCAAGTCATGGAAAACTATTTTCTCCCGAGTCGCATCATTCATTTCACGTCGTAATCCGAAATTATGCTCTACACTGAACTCCTGTGTGGATTTCTGATAACCCTGGTACTTTCTATGTTAACCAAGTTATTAACAGCGTAATTTGGTAATTAATTAATTGTATGCTTAACTAAAAGCGCAAATTAGTAAGTAAATCATCCATATAGTAAAAAGGCTAGAAATGTTCGGTCTGTCATTTTATTGTATTTTTTTATTTCTTGTACTGTATAAATGAAACTAAATAATCTTTGGTGCATGAAACTAAACAACCTATTCATCTTTAAAACGATAATACAGTACCATTTCTTATCTACAAAATCTACAACCATATTTACATACATTATAGTATGTTACATGACATCACGCTTCCTACAACAGCGTCATGTAGATATAACATGCCTACATAATTGCACATAATAGAAGTCAGCTTAAAGTGCATTTTGGTATTTTCCTTATTTCCACACTGTTGTATTGACGGGAGCAAAAAACTGGCTTTGTGCTGGCGGTTCAGAAAATGTACGCATTAAGCTAGCACAATGGATTGCAGTATAGCAACAACAGTAGTACTCTGTAGCTGTTGTCGTTGTACGAGAATCAGCCGCTGTTAGAAAAACAAGAAAGAAAGTTATCGTGACCAAATGGAACTGTGCATTTATACTTTCGTGCTACTGCTGATGTATATTGTACGTCTCCACTGACTTCCTTGTATATATTAATGCGCCAAGAACTTAAAAATCGCATGCTTAAAAAGGAGGCGAAAATGGAAGGTGAGGTAGGAGAGAGTATTTTCACCTGGTTTTTAGGAAGGAAGCACGAGAGGAGAAAAGTCAGAGATACATAGAAGAGGAATGGTGGTGGGGAGCTCGATTAAAATCAAGGAAGTCACATAAAACGAAGGTCTAGCTATAAAAGCCCCTCTCTCGCCCAAAGTATGACTCATGCTTTTCTAACTTTATAAAAGATGCATACCATTTTCTCGTGTATATTTTCAGAACAGTAAAGGTGCACTCTATGTCCCAATGTAGGGTCAAATGTATATATAGCATTAGGGAAGAAAGCATGTCTTTTCACAAATTACGCTCAGCAACCAACCGGAGTGGGATATAATATATTCAGTGAATTTGTATGTCTGCATGTACGTGCAGAGAAAAAATAACTTATACATTTATTTATTATATATTCCTTATTATGTATTCATATAATATTTCGCTTAGCTTTATGACAGTGAGACGACTTTCTTGTTTCCAAGTTCTGCAGATAGAAAATGAAGTTGCAAAAATGAAGGTGATATTGTATGGAATTTGTGTACAAATGTATGTTCGAGGAAGATAGGATATTCCAGACTAATACATTCTCGTAAAAGTGTCAATATTTAGTTCTAAGGCTAGACCAAACCATTCACTTATTCCAAGTTTTGCAGTAGAGCCAACAACGCCCTTGTCGAACGTACATAATTTTCAATAAGCCTTGCAACTTGCTTTACTTCGATGTGTGAAATCATGAAATTCGTGGGAGAAAGTTTTAGTTTATTAGAGTAACCTGTGCTTTCATGCTGGTGCCACTCATACGACCTACTTCAATGCAAAGTACATAGAAGAAATGGAAAAAGATTACACGCGAATCCATAACCAATCGTACTATTCAATATCAAGCCTGTTTTCATGCTTAAAATGTGAACATTGTAGTGATCAACTGCTACTATCACAAACATAAATACGAAATAACTTTCTCAATAACAATTTAAAGGCTTAAAGGAAGTCATTGATTGAGAAATGATGCTGTTTCCTTAATCTCTTAATCCTCGAATGAACTTGTTCGAATCGTATTTCTTTTTTTGCTTCAGTTAATCAAGCTATTACTACGATAAAAGAACACCTGGATCCTACTCATTATTTGATAAACTTGTATACAATCCCATGTCTATTTACAGTCGTATTAATTCCAGTTCCCCCATTATAGGATAGAATGTGATAATATGCGGTGCACATTATGCACTTCTATGTTACTTTAATCGAAGCGTGCTAAAAAAGACACAGCTTCAGGACGAGCAATCAAGATTGCATGTATTTGATATCATGCTACTAGTCTCTCATACTACTTTCTCTTTTTTACTATCTTATAGCATTCCAGGCAATATCCTCCTTTATACAAAGATTAATCCATGAACGTCTCATTAAGTTCTACAAAGTATCGTGTTCAGAGCTTTATTTAGAAGCGATTCTAGTAGCTCGGCTTGTAGGTGGTGGAGATAATATAAGAACAAGATGTGAAAGCGAAAGCAAGAATAACATTTCATTACATTAATATTACTCCCGTAGCTACCTGGCTAATCCTTTTCTCCAACCTAGGACTAAAGACTACCATGACATGACATAGGGGAACATTGCACTCTACTCTTTACTTTATTTGGCTGCTCTGTGCTGATGGCGAAGAGTTAAATATATACATGGTCTGGTTTGTCTTGTATACATTTGTGAACACAGGTACCTGTAAGATTTTATAGTAATATAGTAAGTAACACTTTTAAATTGCTGTAGGTAGCGTCAACAACATCTCGTGTAGTAAACGAATTGTATACAAAATTACCAAAACACCTTCAGCGGTGGATTTTTATATTAGAAGACAAGTATAGACCAACTGATTACGCTTACAAAAGTACAAAATTCTTAACGTTACTTTAAAAGAAAAAAAACTAAAGCATAAACCTGATAAGCACCGCCACCACTGAGACATACACACAGCTCAACTGTACTCAAGTCAAGCTTTTTTGAAATCGGATGGAATATAGACATGTAGTCAGTTTTAAAGTAACAGCACAACGAAAATGTTTATGTTGTTTAGGATCCCATGATGGTCATTCCTTAACCCTTCCCTGACTTGATATTGCGAATAAATTGAGAATGTGAAGAGCATACCATAACGGGTTGTAGCAGGAGTCAAGAACCAGTTGTGGTAACCGCACTTTCTTGTAGTTGAGTCCTGCAAAGTCCTACAGGCAGTGTTTTAACTCACCGCCACAGCATACCACTCGCAACGTACACATATGTGCCAGTTTCTGTGTGTATTTGTCCATGAGAGATATTAAGGAGTAAAAAAGTGAGCGAAAGCTGCGTACAGCATAAAAATCTAGACTTAGCAATATCAACGCAGTTCAACTTTCGTTTCACCCTTACAACATGACAACACGAAAAAAACCTGTGATGAGCATGAACACATCTTGCCTCGAGCTCCAGAAAACTTTTCGTCTGCCTTTTACTTTGTAAGAACTATACATGAAAATGTTTTAAACATACAGCATCGTGATATGAGCATTTTAGAATTATACAGGAAGCATTACAAGTCCCCATCTAATCTTAAAATTGTTAGCAGTACTTCAAGTGTATTCACCCCGACTGAGACTTCTGATGTGGCCATTGGTTGGTTCTTCATTTGAAATATATTGCAGACATCCTCCAATCAAACTGACCCTATAAAGGGTGTAGTCTAAGTAGAAGGATATTACATTTCGGTAATGCTGTTTACTGACAAGATTATCAATTATTGACACATTTGCATAATATTATCTATATCTATAGTACATATGCAATTTGTTTGTGAACGTAGCGATTGTACTATACCGTTTACAATAATAACTTTTCTCCTGTTTTAATAATTATTGAATGTTAAAAAAATATATAATTGCATAGTTTTGTATATAGATGAAATAACGAAACCTAGTTGTACAGATCATACCGAGAAATCACATATTTGTAAAGGGTAAGGTTTAGTAGTTTGGTTACTTATAGGTACCGTTGTGAAGTTGAATGAAAGAAAAATGTGAAGAAAAAGTGGAGAGAAAGGAACATGATGTAAGCAGTTCTAATGTCGCAGTTGGCTGCAGCCGTACAGTAGCGTCAACTTGCACACTAGAATTTTCACATTCGTTCTTTTCCCTTCCTTACATACATATGTACTTATATAGTGCGACTGCCATTATCGTTAAGAATAAAAATCCACTTACTACACTGCTTATTCCACTACTGTTAGTGGTATTAGGGAGTTTGTTGTAGCAGTGGCACTAGTGGTGGTGTTAGTGATGGTAAAATAACCTCCTGTCGTTCAATGCACAAGGAAAAAAATGGGAAAAAAGTTGGGACACAATGCTTTCCATGCATTTAAAACTACTTCCTGGTGACGGTTTATTTTCCTACACTAGCTCACTTTTGGTATTATTTCCCTCTTTCCCTCGCGCAAAGACGAACAGACTGAAAGTAACAACAGTTTTGTGTCACTGTATAAAGGTAGCAAGTATGTAACTTGGCTAGTAGTAAAAAGGGAATGTAAAGTGATCTTCTCTATTTTCTTTTTCATACGACGAGCAATACGAGTTTTCGTCCAACTATCTAGCCTTTTCCTTCCTGGGCTTTGTCTCGGAATTCAGCCTTCCTTTTAGAATTTGTGAAATGGTTGAAAATTGTTCATGATACTGCTGCCCTTACACACCAGTTACGAACTCTATATATTTCTTGTGCTACTTTGAAACATACTATCATATAACTTTTCTTAAAGCCTTTGAACAAAGGAGAAAAGGGATTTTTTTTACGGAGATGAGGAGAAAGCCAAGCCCTTGCAAGAATGAAGAACTTTGTTACTTTTTTTCAGAATGCAGTAAAGTTTGAAGTGTGTATTTTGTAGATATAGATGCGATTCTGTGATTCATTTATTTTGCTCCTTCACCAACACGCAGACCTTTTTTATTTGTATTTCTATTTTCTCTCTCGTATTCCCCCAAGTGCACCAGTACCATAAATGTATATACTCCTCGCAATTATTACGATAAACGAAAAAGTAGCATAATAAAGAAAATGTAAAATTTTGTGCGGGTTGTTATTGTTCCTTCCCATATACATGGCGGCCAATGTTGTTCATCGAAAAATGCTGTACTGGTGGGATCCATGCTTTCTTAACCTCTCTAAATCCTCAGCAATCATTTTATGCATAATAGATTTGTTCAAAGGTACATGCTATCTTATGGGATGATAAGTACAAATGGACACAAATATTCCTTTTCTAGGCAAGAATTGGTTACAACCTCGGCTTCCATTCAAGTCCTGCTTTTTCCTTTTCATGCATGCACAACCAGTCTAACCAAGTCACACGACGAATATATGTTGCCCGGTTGTTGGTGCACATGAACGAGTACGTAATATTTTTTAGTATGGGACGATTTAAGCAGCACACGGCTAACGTGCCATATGTTCATTGGCAGTAGGTTCATCGTTCGAAACATGCAGTACCGACAAGATTCTTAATAACACCAATACGCCTACCTTTACTGTAGGGAACGTAAATAAAAAGTTTTAGAGAATGAATGTTGTTACCTGTATACAAATTGAAACGGCATGGTGTAGCTGGTAATATTACAGCTGTACAAAAGGCATTGTTGTTACAATTCTCGTCTTTATTCTGACAGAAGAATGACCCACAGAGTTCAGAGTTTTTATCTACGCTTTCACCCGTGCACTGTCTACTTCAATTTTCAACTACGACCAGAGGCAACAGGGAGAGAAAGGAAAGAGGAAGTTGTACATTGTGAAGTATGTGTGTACTTGTACCAACACAGTTTACATTGGAAAGGTGTGTTGCGGCGATTTCCCCTTTAAACCTGTATACAATTGAACTATGATGTTGGTTCCTGCAAGATGTACAATAAGCTTTAGATGGTGTGTAGAAAAACTATCAAGTCGCTGGCTTCAACCTGCTCATCCAATCTTGAGTGAATTGCTTTCTTTGGCTTTCTCTTTTCTCCTTTCCCTTCACATTTCAGGCTTCAGTCTGCGTCCTCTCCTCATCTCTATCAATTATTTAACGGCATGTGAAAAATTGATATCTTCTTTGTGCGCTCGTACAAGCATACAACCTACTCGAGTGTGATACACAAGTAGTAAAGTAAAATATACGTACGGTTAGCTCTTACGTAATGTATCTATATATTATGCCGGTGGTGGGTGAGCATCTATTTTAGATATGCAATATACACATTGGTATGAGTACATCAACGACTACTGTGGATGGGTTTCCATTCAAGCGGCTCATATGCATTTGGAAAGCTACGGTTTTATAAACGCTGGATATGCTTGTCTAACATTTTATCAATGTCCCTTGTGTGTTTACAAACGCTTGAAAATTTTAAAAAGATTGCTTACTCCGTTCACTTTCTCCCATCTCGATTTCCGTTTATTTCGCGGCGGGTGGTCAAGAAATAAGAGTAGGCAGCAGCAACATGAAATGAACGAGGAAGGAATATGGCCATGGGGAAAAGGTAACTTGCTCGACTATTACGTAAATGGTCAGAGGTTATATACTACGTCGGATAACGGCTTGACGCATTCACGTTTCTCATTTCATCTAATTCATACTACTAACTAAAACAGCAACGAACCGAAACTACTTCCGTCGTTCGAAGGTCTACTTTAGCTACCCGTAGAACTACGAGTGAGTGAGGATAGGACTTGAGAGAAAGGCTGCGTGGCTATAGTGAGCGCACTTACCTATTTTTATGGCTACTATGAACAAGCGAAGAGAGGGATGGGGAAGTGAAACTCCCCGTTTTCTTCACGTGTGCTTGGCAATTCAATGATTCTTGTTTTGGACTACTTCAAGGTACTCTGTGTAATTATAATGGGCATATGTTGCTGTTGCATTACGTTTAATTTAACAACCGATGGCTAGCTCCAAAAAGCCTTTTGTATTAACTGGACGTTTATTCCATTTTGTACTTTCACCTCACAAAAGGCGCATATATTGTAGCTAGACCAAGTACCTACTTTGTAGATCCTCGTAAAACAGAATTTCTCCAAGATTCTGCTGCGAAATAGTATCGTGCCAATGGAAGGTATTTCAGCAAACTGATATTTTGTAGAGGTTCTTTAGCATGTAAAATGATTATCGTCATTGAGAAGTATACTAAAATACGTTAATGAGTAGCTATACAATTTTACCTTGTGCTTTCCAAAGCAGATGCGGTGCTTTTGAGATCGCAAACACGGTGTTAGTTAGGGTAGGAGACGGGTGTGTGTACCTTTTTATGAGTGTGTCGTTGGAAAGACTTGAATTTGCATTATTATGAACGTGCAAAACCAATTCAGAATGCTACGTAATTTAACCAAGTGCCAAAATCCCATTTGTACGATATTCAATGAAAATGATGATGGCGAAGAATATAGAATGGCTCCATATTCGATTCACTAGATTTTCTGCTTGTTAGCACAAAACTATTAGGGAGCAGTGTTACCTTACTGCTCACATGTTAATTCTTGCGTATTTTCCGCTCTACTATACGAGCTGCAAACGGAGGTTTATTGAACCCTAATTACTACTTCGGCTACATATGGTATGACACCATTGTACTTTACAACCATATTTCCACCGCATGCATCGCGACACCCCACAATAAAACATAAAACTGAAATGTTGCACTATTTGCAACGTTCAGACTTTTCCATTGTGCCACTTTTCCGTCAGCCATTCAATAAAATTATTCCAAAATGGTTCCTTTCAGTTTATTCTACCGTGAAAAATCTGTAATTTTCTACGAAAAAATCCTCTTTCAACCCGTGTACTGCAAACACGTTCACCGGGTCATGTACTCATATGTTACTCAGTTGGTAACGATATTTCCAAACAAATGTTTATAGGTACATTCATATCTTTATATCTATTCATGCCGCAAGTGGTGCACTTTGCAAATTTTCTCCAGACTGTTTCAATACTGTTTTCCGATGTATGCATGTATGTGCCTTCGTAAACAGTCACCATACAGTTTTATGACACGCCATGTCTCGTGTTGTGGATCAGTAAATTAACTCATATGTATGATAAGGGCTTCACACCATCATCACAACATTCTCCGAATAAATCCAATTGTTTGGAGAGCTAGTTGGATATTGTAGTCCTTTCCACTTTCATATTATTTAGCACTGCATCAGCATTATGCCAGTGAAAATTTCACGGTATTATAAAAGGATTAGCAGTGAGTTGCCTCAGCTATAAAATACTGGTGTTTTCTTTCTTCCTGCTCCATGAATTGTAAACCCTGCCTAATATGCTTTCGCCGAGTGGAAGTTATGGCCAAAATATTTCACAGGCGAATGCATATATGTACATATGTGTATTTATCTAGAATCAATAATAATACATGTCAGAATGCTCAGTGAAGTGAAATGTTTCCTGAATTATAATATTTAGTCTGGATAAACACATGGCAGAACAATTGTGGTAGGAAGTGTGGGTATGGACCATTGTATAATTTGCACAATTAATTTAATTCACAGATGGCTCAGAGGTACTTACTGCTGCAAATCTCTTTGAAAGAGACTCTTTCACAGTACTTCATAAAATTGATTCGTGTGTTTGCAGGAAAGAGTGGGCTTAATGATATATGCATTCAGGCTTAGCAAGTTTGTACTACTGCTGTATGATCCATATACTTATAATAAGTATATGCAATACCTTCATAACTTTCACCGTAGTAAATTACCCTCAGCAGAGAACTGGCTGAATGAGTGACTAGCAAAGGTGTGTTATACAAACGCCAAATTACTACAGCTCCAGCCAAGGGGTGGTCCTTTACACTTTACTATGACTCTCAAGCAGTTACACTTACACAGCCAACCACAGACTTCATGATGGCACTCGAAAAGCAATCAGAAAGCTTTCTGTGTGCTATTGTATCGTTCCTACCCATGAGTAAACAATGAAGTACAACAACGTGATTGTGATTGTTTGAGCTTCTATCAAAACATTGAGGATTTCCCCAGCAGAAACATTTGAATTTGAATGTAAGGCCAGGTAGGAATATTATTTAAGGGACTGTAACTCTCATGCGATTTCCTTTTGTGATGCTTCATACACGGAATGAAACTTGTGTTTATTGTAGCCATTGTTGGCGAGTGGAATAACACCCCTTGCCTGGAGCAATCTACATTGAAAAGATGAAATTTCTGGCTTTTTGTGGCATACTTTGATAAAAAGTATTTCACGACACGCCTATGCTTTGGATTCAATTGGATAGAAACTTATATATACTGTATAGTATACAAGTATATGTAAGGATGTAACAGATGTAAACAAGGGAGAGATACCTTTGTTCATGCAACAATAATACTTTTACAACGTGGTAAAGTTCTGCCCTTTATTTTTATTTTTTTGGTCTATACCGAACTTTGCATGGTAATCGTACTACCTGCATGTATGGTAAACAAATGGCTTGTATTAATCTTTATTAAAACACATTAACACACATTGCAGCCAGTTTATAAATGGGTCAGTTTGTAAGAAACATATTATTTTAATCGATTATTGATCAGTGAAAGTGAAAAGGGTATTTTACCAAAAGTAACGTTATTGTACTAATATGGCACAACATTAAAATTAATACAGGATGTAATAATAAAACTCATAATTGAATAATATTTATTATTATTTATTATATTAATTATAGTAACACACACGCATGTGTGAGTATGCAACTTCTTTTAAAACATGTTCAGTTCCTATCCAGCAAGCAATGGTGAACTCGCCTGATACTTTACTAACCAAGACTCAAAAGTTAGCGTTGTTCTCATTCGGGAACATCTTTTTATACATGCGAATTTGCAACCAGTAACAATATCGCAATCCTTCACTGGGTAGCCAAACTTTGAAATGGATACTTGTATGTAGTAGAACTTTGGTGACGAGAAAGTGGGCGAGGCCAGCAAATAAAAGTTGGACATCTCTTTTGTTGGAGAAACTAGTGCTCGTTCGTGCTTGGGCGAGGCAACAAAGTAAAAAATACATTAAGTTCACTGGGTTGATATATATAACTTGTAAACTTCATTATACTAATTCTACAAACAAAACTTTTTCGGTCATGATTCCCGTCTTAAAGTGCAAATGCCAATAAATATATTTTATATACAGTATGCATAAGTAGATTTACCAACAGATATACTATTATACTTTTCCCTACTACACTGTCTGTCGTTTCTGCTCTATTGTCCAAGTTCAGCTTTCTCTCGCACATGAAGAGTTGTTGAGGCTTGATTTCTCCTACATTTCTGTAATCTCACTATGTACATTTGATACGTAAACAAGGGATCGTATAAACGCATTGTGACAAACGTGTGCAGGCAGATAGATAAAAGTCTGCTCTAAATCCTATTTAGTTGGTTAGTCCTCATTTGCCATTTACCACTTACATTTAGGACAGAGCCAAAAGTACATTTAGTATACCAATTGAAGCACAGAGATAGAAGCAAGTGCACCATCACATAGTCAATGTTATTTGTCCTCTTATCTGGCGAAAACTAGATCTGCATTCGCATAAAACGCTGTGCTTTGCATCATATTGCATTCATGGACAGTAATAAAATATGACTTGGAATCCTGTTTGTTACTACTTCACTTGACGCCCATCTGCTTTTGTAGAACTGGGTAGTTTTCCACACAATCGAGAAAATGTTTTATTTGCTTGCATAAAACAAGCTAGTTTCTTGTTCGGTGGCTTTCTTGTCGTTTGTCGTCTATTAAATTTACTGGACAGTAGAGACGATTGTGTGCAACACTACAATGTTGCAGCAACCAATAATCCTTAATTTTTGCTGAATCAATGAAACAGACCAAGGAATATGGGACGGAACGGAATAACAAATTATAATACAAGTGAGGATCATGGTAATATGAAGGAACGTGGAACATACAGATTGTTTGATAAACCCACGCAGACTTAATCTGATACAGTTTTTGTTTAACAATCCCAACTCAAAACTGTATGTGAAAGTGTCACCCAAATACCAGCAGGTATTGAATTTTAAAAATATACCCACAACAATGCAAATAACTAAACTCTTTGAACCCTTTGTAAACTATTTATAAAATTTCAACAGAGGAGTAGAATAGGAAACAATCTTTATTCCATGTTCCCATTGTACGATGATCTATTCGGTAATCCCTACTACCGATGTACGTAATTTCTTCTATTATAAATATAAAAAGGGATTAGGGATTATTGGCTACCGCGGCCTAGGGGAAACTACGGTCAACTATAGAGAGTCCAGTCTCTCTCTCAATGGATCTGTTCCAACCAAAATGAATTAGGATTTGGCATGCTCTCCAAAAGGCATCATGACGTACTTACAGTGATGTGATAACAAAAAGGAATTGATACGGTGGACTATACTATGTGCAACTGTTACCACTTGCCACATTGCAACTTCAACATAGCATCTAAATATATGCTTATATTAGTAATTCTTTGAATATTAACATACTTATGGTTAGAGTTAGGATTACGCCTTAGTGTTGTATGAGTAAACATGTTACACCAACTAGTATTTTCATGCCAAGATTCTCTATAGCCTCATTAGGCTTATTAAATGAGCCATTAGGAGAAAAGCAAAAATAACAATCGTGTAACTGCGTGTACAGCAATAATGTGTGAATGCTGACGGAATTTAATTTCAACGAAAAGTTAAGTTACGCAAAGCTTTTCCTAACAAATGGCTATTCTGTTATAAAATACTTCAACAAATGGTGTGGGCATATGCATGTCTCTTGCATTCAATTAAAACTAAGCTTAGCTTTATCGGCCTTGTCCTTTATAGTAATCCACCGCCGAATGACGTAGCAAATGCTTTCTTTCCAGAAAAAATGATCAGAATGCTATCCACCGAGTTATTCTACGTAGATTACACGCGGATGCCATTGTGAAATTGAATATGTAGTAAAGTATTCCATGCTTATAGTACATAATAGGATTGTCTACAGTTACAAAGGTTTTCCGTAGAAAATTCAGATATTGAAATATTATACCCATTTTGGGTGCCTTCTAGGAGTAAAAATAGCAATCTGGATTCAATAATCTCAAGAGTACATATATCTATATCTATGTATGGGCAATGTTGGATGATTTTGGGGTAGAATGTTTCATATTAGATGCAACCTCTTACCAATTTTTCTAGTTTAGATTACATATTGAGAATATATTTGCAAGCCAATAGTACATATATATTTATCGATCTGTTCTCTAACATTACTATCTCCAAATGACTGTGGGAATAATAATAAAGAGACTTCTTCCAGCAATTCCATAGAAGGAAAAATTGGAATACCTTTAGTAATGGAGGGATTTATATATATGCGGTGTTCCACTAGCCCACTGGCAGGGAAATTGAAACCCTTTATTGGAAACGCTGACTTTCCAGTCCTTGTAGAGATGTGTTATGCTATACTTCGAGATTGAAATGATTCCTATTTGTCCTGAACCTAGGTTTAGTTGGCAATGGCAGATAGTCATAGATATCCAAGTGCACATAAGACGGATAATGGGTTTCAAGAGTGTGAGATCAGTCATTTTGCCTCAGAGTATTTTAGTATGTGTGGCTGTACCTTCAACAAGTTTAAAAACATATTCCGTCTGAAATTGTTGGTTTCTTTCAAGCAAGACGCTGGTTTCAATGCTTTAGCTTTAGTTGCAATTATTGATTCAAGATTTGTAGGTAACGGAAAAATGAAAACTAAAATGGCTGACTTGCCTACGTATTAATGCATCCAAACTATCGCATATTTCAACATTTCGTTATCCACACAATTCCAATGTGTAAATAGTATGATTGGATACCATCCCCAGGTCTAAAAAATATACATACCTATGTAAGATTTATCCTTCGATCTGCGGCGCGGATCTGGAATAATTTCCAATTTTTGTATTCATTATTTTTATAATAAAACAACTTCATTTATGCGTTACTGCAGTCAAGTACAAAACCTTTACTCGAAGTTTAGACAGTTCATAGCACAAAATTGCATTGAAATTTACAATGCGATTTCCGTCACTACAATAGGTATATTTAATACGATAGTAATGTTTCTACTACAGTATTGTATGGCTAGTAACACCATCATTTTTGGAAAAATATTTGGATAATTATTATGTTTATTACAAGCCACAGCCTGCAATTATTTGGGCGTGGCTAGTTGATCGAATTGGTCACATTAATTAATGATATAATAAGAGAAGCTAAGTTTAGTTGCAATTTCTGAGCAACAAACCACACTTCCATAGGTATTCAAATTCTAAAAACACACACATGTGCAGCTTACCATGCAATAAGTTAAAAAATGCATGTCAGCTTAAAATACTGACCAGGGTAGGTTGACTACCGCTGTCCTACCTAAAAAATAGAAGAATTCTTGCAGTAAGTACAATTCTGATTTGTGATTTTATGCTGCAATAAGAACTGAATTTCATGAAAAGCATCCAAGAGTCTGTATTACCATTACATTTTAAAAAGTCTGTATTGTGTTTATGTACGCTTTCATCAATGAAAATAACTACTTAATCACATCTTTTACTTTTAAAACAAACCTAGTAAATACACACAAATCATTGCATAAATTCATGATGCATTGAGCTCATACATTTTGATGCTTTAAACTTTCAATGGGCAAGCAACAAAAGAGGTCTGTTACCATATTTGCCTGCTACTAAACTTTGGGTTTCTCCGTGGTGCCATTCGGCCTGTTAGAAAATCAAAGTACTAAAACTCAAGCCTATAAATTCCACATTTAGCTTTTCATAATCATGATACTTGTCTTGCCACACTATAATAAATAAATTTTCAGGAAAAAGTTTATAGTTTCCATCTGAATTCATTCCAGCAGTTTGTCTAAATGCTTTTGAGTCTTTAGATCTATATGCTTATGCTCTATATTTCTTTTATGAGCTCAACTCGCTGCTGTTAGTACATTAAACCCTTTTTTAGTTCTTGTTGTTTTGTACATGTTCATTTAACATCAATTCATTTTTTATGAATGAGCGTTATTATTACTGAAATACACTAAACAACACAGTGGTATTCTATACACAAGGTCTTCCATCAGTACTTATATATGCAATTAGATATAACGGTAATGCGTTACAAATAAACAAAAGTGTAGCAGAGTATACCGACCTCCCATTTCTCTTTTTAAACTTGCTTTTTATTTTCTTAGTCTTGAAAACTAATTTAGTAGCTCCAGTTTTGTACATTTACCATCACACAGCACATTTACAAACGATGTAGACATAGACATTCTATGTAGAAATGTAGACAAAAAATGGCAATGTGTAATATGTACTATAGGAGTAGCACGACAACTAACGAGACAGAGGAGAGTTTAAAGAGCACATTTGAAGTTTTAGAAATACTTGGGTTCAGTACGGAGTACAACTTCACAACTTCTTCGTGAAGCGAATAAAAGTTTACGAAGAATGAGTATGAAACGGGGAAAGTTTTACTTTTTTTTACTTTTTACAGCATCGAACGTAACGCGTACTTTACGGAACTGAGTGACTGGCGATAGTGATGAAGCTGCTGCTTGTTGTCAGTGCTCTCTTTTGTCGCCGTATTGCTCCAAGCACATTCTTTGAAACTAAAAATGTACAATCATACAATCTATATACATACCTACTCGCGTCTACACACAGCTCGACTCGAACCATATTGCAAGGAGTTACATGAAAAGAGTTTTAATAACATTCGGTTCGGCAGACACACCACTCCTTCGGTAATAACATTTCACAGGAACACGAGGATCTGTTCCCACAAAAATTCATACACATGTTTACGACTACATCACATATTATCATATTTGGAGTGTGGTTTCCTCTGTCTTCCTAGTCATTTCCTTTACAATAGGAATATTTTTAGTATATCATCCAAGAAATTCATTGGAAAATCTCATTTTACCATTTTCTCAAATTTCTTCGCTTCCACACGCACGACAAAACTTTTCATTTTCCTGTAGCGTGTATGTATATGTGTACATGTGAGGCTAATGTATGTACATTTTTATCAGATTGGAAGGAAGTCATTAGTTCCTGGCATCAACACGGATATGCTTCGTAAGTAAGCATATTATTAGTCGCAAAACAACAAGTTAAATTAGCGCTTCTTGGCATGTTTAGAGGAGTAATATATATTCAGTCTTTCTTGTTCCAATTTCACATGAATTAAATATCTGCTGAATATTCAGTACGTTTATTTAAACGATTACCCTCATCTCAAGGTTCTCTTGACTTGTCATCTCCAGTCAAAAGGAGATCAACTTCCAAAAGTGATAAAGGGCGCAGCTGATACTTTCCAACCCATTCCGCTCCACGATCCTGTTTAGTTTATAGTAGTGAATTTTTGGTTTCAACCAGACGGTCGAAAGCATACATACATTTTTGTGTACGAGTAGAAGTGGAAAGAAGTGAACGTGAAGCTTCCATGGATTGCTATAAGAAAGTTTAAAAGAGGAATTCCTGGAAGGAATTGCGTTATCTATCTTACGCAGTTATATTATTTGTGTTCACGTTAGCGTGAAAATAGTAATGTTACGAGCTTAAAACGTATGAACGCACACCAAAAGTTCCTTAACCTTGCGAAGTGAAATTGTAGGAACGTGGCGCTGGCGTTATTACTTGCACTTTTGAAGCACGAAGAAAAACAGTCATGGAATTCTCCATGATTGTTCACGTATCTTGTTTTCGTGACTTTATACGCACTCCCAACACTTCAACAGAGAAGACGTTGTTGAAAACGTAATTTTACTACAATGATGCCGTGTAATGCGAGTTTGAAGGTAATAACATTTCAGCGATGATACTACGAGCTGAGGAAGTCGCTACTGTCATGCGGTAGACAGCACAATGTGTACACATCTTTATTATTTTCCATTAGCCCTCATAAATGCAGGAGCGGAGATGAGCATGATTCTCCAACTGGAATCGTGTAGATGATGTGAGGAATGTGTGATGACACTTGACCAAGTCTGATATTTTATGCTCTTCCGTCCCCTAAACTTTTCATAACTTCTTCTGAAAGTGATCTTTTGGCGAGCTGAGTGAATGTGTGCATTTGGCGTGTGTGCCAGAAGAACCAGCAACCAATATCACTCCACAGTAGACTACACACAGCGACTTTCACCGCCCAACAAGAAGTAAAATTGTCTTTTCTCCTCCAAACGCTCCCAATCATTGTCCTCGTAGTCCTGTATGGGTGAAAGCAGACGGAGGTGATGTGACGGAGGAAACTCAACATTTTCGTTAGACCACCGCTATAAAGCTTTTCGCTCTCTCTCTCATCAAATACAGATAGGTGGTGTGTGATGATGACTGTCGGCTGGTTGGTTGGTTGTGGTTCGTGCTGATGCCTATCATCATGATTATTATTTTTATCGTACGTAACTGCTTTATAGGGGCGTAAAACATTCCCCTTCTGTGTACTCTACGACAGGAAAGTCACTGTTATTATCAACATCACTGAAGGTGGCCTGGCACAACTGCTACATGGATGGCGTCATGGCCCTTTGATCATTGTGCGTTCGTTCCTTTGAGTTCACTTCACGCACACCATTTTCTTTATTGTGAATGTGTTTTTCTCCTGGTGTTCGTTTCGACAGTAGTCCTTGCACTTGACTGAGGACGTAAAATAAGTGATCATTCCAAAAAAAATCTTTCCTTTTTTATAATACTCACGTCTATGCTGGAGGTTATTATCATCATTGTTGATACACTACTCTTTCACTCCTAATCTTCCAACCAAGCAGAACTATATACATATAAGCCCCGATATACAATATATACATAAGTATTCTTAATACCTACATGCATAAAGTGCCAATTTTCTTGCACATTAGTTATAGTAATCATGGATCTCCTTATGCTGAGTATCATTGTAATAAGCATTCTAGCTGGGCTCATTCTCGGCCTATACTACTTGGTGCTAAGGGAATATTGCATGAACATTGAAATCGATAAGGCTTCACCGGTTGAACCCCCCGTTGAAATCACCGTATCCTGACTAACTACTGTTTGAACATGGCAGTCAAAAAGTCGAGAGAAATGAGGGGCACAAAGTGAGTCAAACCGGAAATACAGTAATAGTAAATACGACCTGCTCCTAATATTAAAAAGTAATTGACCTCGTATATAGCAGTACCAACCATACGACTCACGTGTGGCGTGTGTTTTGTCAAACTACTGATTTAACAATACTACTACTCTACAACTATTTCCGCCCACCGGTCATAATTGAATCATTAATCATAACTTTGATTTATTCATGTTTTTATTGTGTGAACTGGTTGGCGGATATTCCGTGGTGCTGCTCTGGAACGTATGAATGCTCGTTTGCAGTTACTGCTTGAGATTAATCATTAATCAAGTTAATAAATTATTGTGGTTCAGCAATTTACAACATATGCCATCATCATTATTATTTAATGTGTACACATTTGACTACGAACCCATATTCTTTTGAAAATGAAAAACAGTCATGGTAGACTTTATTCATGCATGCATTGTAGTGGGCAATATGAATAGAACTCCAGGCAGACAAAAGGATGGAAAGAAAGGAGAAACACGTGAACAATAAGCTACGAGTACAGATGTAGTACACCAGTACACGAGTTTAACTCTCAAAGGGGGAAAATGTGCGGAGAAAGTATTTCATATATGTCCATTATTTCACTTGTGTCGACAACCGCAAACAACTACCATTAAGAATTCACTGAGAAAATTTAATGAATAGTCAGGCATGCACACAAAAACAACACGCTTTAATTAAAGTAGTAATCAAAATGGGAATGTATACACTTGATTTACGCTTACTAATGTCTGCACGTACACTACTGTGTTTTTGGCCTGATTTTTTGTACACCATTTCCCTCTTATTTGTTTTTGTAGCAGCAAGGAGAAGGAGAAAAATATTTAGCAAAAGTGTGTAATTTATGAATATTTTTGCTTACTCTTCTACAGGCCTAGAAAATGCTGGTCCAGAATTGCCGTAACAGGAATCATTTGCAAGCTGAGGCTGTAAGCAGCGCTTCTCCAGTTACTCCTTCCCTTCTTCAGGACACAAACAACGGCATCCTACCTGCAACTGGCGTGAAGTAAGTAAAAAATATTAAGCTTGCATGGATGAAGAGCTCAAATTCTCTTGAGCGCAGCAGTTCTTGCCTACCTCCGTTAATGCAAATTAGTTTAAAGTTTTGTACAAATCCCCATTACAAGAACTATCAATGTGAAACCCAGCAGATGTGAATAATTATTTTTCTAAGGAAGGTGTTCCTCTTGTCTTACCTTGCAAAATTTTTTATGACCCTCATAGATTAAGCAGTATTATTATTTTATACTGAAACGGAGATTATTTTTGTCAGCCAAGATCCTAAGAAGTTTTTTTCCTTTTTCTAAATTTAACAGCTCTAACATAACAACGACAGCATTGTCCATTGTAGGAGGGGATCAGGCAACACAAATTATTTCAGCTCCCTTAGGAGGCCATAATAATGCAACTCCCAGCACGTATCTAGTGCAGAATGAAAACTTTGAATCGCAAAGAATCTGTCCGACGACAACTAGCATTGCGAGCAGCGACACAGTTAACAATAATAATAACAACAACCACGCCGAAGACAACAGCAACGGTAGCATTCCTCTCTCCAACTCGAACAACCGACTCAGCGGAAACAACGCTGGTGGTAGCATCGACCTAGATTTATCTCGAGTAAATAATCCAACTCCCTTAGCAAACAGTGTACACCAACAGCAGCAGCAGCAGCAACAACGAACGACGGATGTAGAGAACAATTCCCCAAGTAATCAACAGCATCAGTTTCAGATCCAGAAGCAGCATCAGCTCCAATCCCCAACCGCTGTTGATAATCCCATTCTGAGTGAATTTGATCTCGTCGCTAGTCTCAACAGATACGAGAAGGAGAAGGGAAAGTCTTGCCACGCTCCTTTGGAACCTCCGACACTAAATTACTTTTCGAAACCCCATCATCCTCCCTTACAGCAGCAGCAGCAACAGCAGCCAAAAGTGTTGCAACATCAAAAATTCCAAAAGGCATTGCTAGCAAATTCTGCTTCTCCGCCGCCGCCGCCCCCAACCCTTTCACATTTCTCCTGTGGAATAAACCATCATCAACAACAGCAGGCGTCGACGGTCTCTTCGCCGACTGCAGCTGTCGCGTCAGCATCTGCCCTAGTCATTACGTGTCTCCCTAAGCAGCCGACCTTAGTGCATAGTCAAAGCATCACCGAAAAGATGTCTGACGCATATTTGTCTGGGGTTAAGCCCGACAAGCTGAAAAATCAAAACGCCATGAAGGGACCAACGTCGGCTCCCAACACTCCTGAATCCATCAGAAAACAACAGCTTCAACTTTTCAGGGGCAGGATGGATCCAATGTCCATGTCCTTACATGATAAAAGGGAGAAGATGGAATTTAATCAAATGATGATGCGAATGGGCGAGAGGGACACGAGACCATTGTCTTACCATGGACGATCTGTTTCACTTGTTGGAGCAGATCCAAGACTTGACCCAACGGGGGGAATGGTTGTTAATAAACGACATCTCACTAGCTCCGCCACCAACAGGAGCAGAAAAGAATCCACCTTGTTGAATAGACGATCAATGCCTACGCCACATCTGGAGAACCGATACCGAGATAAATTTGGTGAGAAAATTAGATAACGTTTTTTTGCTGTGCATGCTTATTGTTAACAGTAGTAAATGAAAGTATGTCAGCGCGCTTTCATTTTGGTTATTGAATCATATTATAGTTTCCAGAAAGAAAAGAAGTGGGTTTAATGCTCTAGATATTTCAGATTTGGACACGAATCTTCCGAGGATTGATCTGGAGGCTATAGAAAACCACTTACGGCAGGCCCGGGAGGAAGAAAGAAAGGTATTAATGATACTTTCTCTGTTCGCTTCTTCGCATTAGATTGTACCGGTAAAAGTATAAAAATCAGGGCAATGATGCGTAGGCAGTTGGTAAACAACAGCAACGTTGCGATAAAAGCTAAACCTAATGGAAAGAAAATCACGCACGAGAGTTTCGTTAATTAAAAATAATACAAAAATCGTAATGCCCCTTCGTAAAAGTTTGTCATATCTATTTGGAATCGTCGGTCCCTAATGAATGCCCACCTAATGAATGAATGGATTTTGTACGAAGGACACATGAAGGAATGATCATTCTATCATAAATGTACATGCAAACGTGGAAAACATACTTTCAAAAATCCGTGGAATTGATTTTTGTGCACGATTCCTTCCTGAAAGTGTTTATTGAATCACGCAGCATTGATGTGGATGGTGCGAGTAGAGTTTATAGTTTGGCAAGATCTCATTTTCTCCTACATTCAGCTTTTGCATGCAAATTACATTGAGAATTCGGAGTACCTGGGAAGACTCTTCATTGATTATCGACAAAAGGGAAATCTTTTCGTAGCGACAAATGGTTCTCTATTATTTACACACTCTTTCGTCGAAAGCCAAGAAAATTCTAATAAAAAACCCCACAATTCCTATTTCCAATGCAAAAATCGTGTAAATTATTGTCTCTGAACAGTTTTGTGTATTCAAATTTTTTTTCTGCTACGAACCAACAAAGATATGCTAAAATCAGCGGAACCAATATTAAAATGGAATGCGTAATGCAGACAATACACAGAAGACGTACGATATTGTCAGCAGAATGGTGCTGGTACAACCTTCATAAAATGTGCCTTATAAGCCGCAGTGCAATTCATTTCTTTAGGCAAAATATGTTCAAACATTTTACTACGTACACATTTTATCAGTTTCTAACAATGGCAGGCAAGGATAATAGAAATTCTTTAAAATGCACTACCATTATCACCATCATGATCACGATCATGATCATATGCTGTTATAGTATATTATGCACTCTGAATTGTGTGTCTGTGCTTGAGCAGATATTGCTTCCTCCCTTCTTCATTTCTAAAAGTTAACTTTATACACATTTATTAAAATATATGGCACAAAAAAACACCGAAAAAAGGCGCAGACGGGGCTGCAAGCCACATTTCATATAAAAAAGGCAAGATGCGGCCAAGTGTCAGATCGTAGCCTAGAATAAAAGGATGGCATAATTTATCAAAAAGATGTACGTTTATCGCCTTTCTTCATCCGTTTTCAAGGCGCATTATGAAAATTGTATGTGCTCACACTAGGAAATGACTTGTTCAAAAATCATTAGCTTGGTAAAACTACAGAATGTAGGAGCTGATGCTACTGGCTGAGTCTTACAATATTTGCACTTAAAGCAAAAGCACACCATATAGTTGTACCCTTTGTAAATTTCCCAAGTACTTATCTGTTGTTTTGGTACGCTGGCCGCGTTTAGCGTGCACTTCTATCTTTCCATATTATTATTTTGCACAAAATTCTCGCAAACGAGGCTTTATAATATTATATTCTTTGTACAAAAAGTGAACCAGACCTACAACTAGTACTACGGCAGCAACAAGGAAGGGTACCACAAACAACATTTCATTTTTCAGTCTAATGATAATGTTTTCCTGTTTTTCTATGCTCTTATTTTTAATTTTTCTCTGTTGTGTTTAAACGTTTTCCTTCCCCGTCCATTATATTTCACTTATTGTGGTCTCTGCGTCGCCGCCACATTTTCGGCGTAATAATGAAATGATTACGGAACCTTCTTTTATCATCGTGTAATCTTTCTATGAAAATATGATTCCTCTATAAGAGGTTAATGATGAATGTGTGAACTTTTCGAAATTCACAGAGCTTGCTTTAGTCAGATTTTTTATTTTTTCTCGGACAAAGCTGGTTTAACGTCTGTATATTATATTATGAGTATATACATATCATGTATTTTGTTTGAACATCACAACGTATTGTAAATGATATTCGTTCCGGTCTATTACTCTTGCATTAGATTTCCACTCTACAGGACCACAAAAAAGTTCTTGCCTCCCTAAAAAACAAGCATTCTCTCTTTTAGCACTTTCGATTTAAACCTGCCATGGTATGGCATTATGAAGCCAACTATGAATTTGCGAAAATGGATGCCTTTTTGTATAATACGAAAGTTTAGCGTTTTGTTTCTCACATTTTAGGAAGAAGCTCAGCATTACGCTCATTGTTCAAGAGTGCATACAATATTTCATCTTTCAAACTTCAGTACACTTTGGATTGTTGCTACATGTTAAAAGTCACGAAGCTAGGAAGACATGCCTGGGTGATTCAGCAACGCTTAAATTTATAATGTGCTGCATTTAAGTATATGTAATAGTTTCTTCTGATATTTTACCAGAATGAACTCAAAATAGGTTGTGGCACATAATATTGTGTGGCGTTGTCAGTAAGTTTATGCAATGTAATTCGAGAAGCTGCTACTATACTGCTACCACCATATTGATAGTTTGAAGTTTGAACACTGCATTTTATTCTTGCATTACGTACATGTATTTGTATATGTGTATTGTTAGTAGCCATGTTCGTAGTCGTAGTATTGACGAACACAAGGATCGGCAACAATATTGTATAAGATTGTTGTAATCATCATCATAATAATAACGATGATGAGGCATTATGTTGATACTGACTAACCGAAGGAAGTAACACAGAAAAAATGTGCTCGTGGGGAAGATTGAGTGTGTGCTTCTTGGGACGATAATGATGAATAAGGAGAGAACGAAATTGTTAAAACTCATGTAATCAAGAACATGTGTCTTTAAAGCGTATTCCTTCCATCAAAACTGATACATAAATGGTACCTACACACAGGATTTGTTGGAAGTAAATTGCATTTAAAACTGAACCATATTTTCTACATGGAATTCTCAGTGCAGCAATCTACAGCCAATTTATTGTACACACACCGGCAACAATGGAGTTTCATGCAAACTGAAAACTAAGTAAATCAAAGCATGACACTGATACAGAGTTCGTTTTAGAGTAAAAAATATAAGTTCCTACGTGTCTACTATTTACACTGATCGGTAAACTTTTGATGTAATTGTGGATCTTCTGTGCATCGAACTAGCAGCACATATAGCATGTAGCAATCAACGATGCCACGTAGTTGTGGTCAAAACAGCATAAAAAGTTTGAGAATCATCGTATTTTATTAAAATAATGCGTGCTAATACAAATCTGCGTTCGCATTTATTTCAATACATATATTTTGAGATTTCGATTAGGACTCGCTCGTTTTTTGTGCAAAGATAGCACAAAGCATCATTATCGTTAGTGAAAAATATACCAAAGCATTTACCATTGCGATATAGATAATGTGAAGTAGTGGAAAATACCAATATGCAGCGACGCAGGTACAAAATAAAAGTTTGGTTTTGTTGTATAGGAACCTTGAGTATTTTTCATAAAATGCATTATGGATATTAAGCATCTACTTTAGCTGATTGTATACGGAAGGATTTAATACTGGCGTGTCAAGATTCAAACGTGGGTGCAAATTGCTTGTCAAAAATACGTAGAAATTGATTTAAGATCAGTGATCAGTGCAAAGAAAGTTTTCAGTGATTAGTGCCAAGTACATCAATATGTTACTCAGGTATAGTTTGGATCCAAAATATCGACATTATAAAAAGGACTCTAGATTCATTTCAGACCTTTATACAATAACGTATGATACTGGAGAAGGGGGCGAAAATCATGACGACTCGGTATGACATAATTTCCAAAGTCTATAATCAAATTGTATTTTGACATGTTTTTGTATTATTTCAACTATTTATAGAATTATAATATATAAATCGAATTAGCATTGCTAGTAGGCGTATATAGGTATACATAGCAGTACGTTGTTGCTGGAGAAAAACTTGTGAGAAAATAATAGCTTCTCGCATCATTTCCTTCTTTGCTGGACATATGTACTCGTGAGGATTGAAGACACCCACGCTCGTAGTTGTTGTAGTGCAGCAGCACATTTTCTACACAGGTCCATAATATCAACCCTTTGTGATATGCAGGGTGGTTGACGATATTACTAACCTCGTCCTCGTTGCAGCGTATACAAAATAATATTACCTTTTTCGATTATAAAGCATATAGGTACAAGAAAAATCATCTGGAGTGGGTTTGCTGCGACCATGCTAACATGAAAAATGATCTATTCTTCTATGTATCCACACAGTATTATCTCATTGTTTCTCCCAATTCTAATGCGCCTCTTTTTCTGTGAATAATTTGTTGTACTATTTTTTTCAATCCAGATATCAAATTAAAATCAAATCAAACACTTCTAATTGTGTTACATTATTTGCTTCAAATGTGGCCACTTGCAATTTGTTACACTTTAAGCGTCTGTCTGTTTAGCCATTTAAAATGTTCAGTTCAGTATTGAGTACTTTAAAATCTTCTACAGATAAATTAAAGGAATCTTTGAATACAAATGCAATTATTAATTCTGAGCAATTACAGAGCTTTTCCACAAGACTGAAAGATAATGTCGTTCAAACTTCCAGCCTACTGAGAAGTAGTGTGGCGCAAAATATACAGGGTTTGATAAGTTCAGCCAATAGTTCTCTCTCGAGTACCTATGACGGTTTATCAATAGGATCTGAAAATACGTCGAGCTGTGATAAAAACATGAAAAACAAAAGCAATAGCAATTATAAGCACAGTGGTATAATGAGGCAGGATAAAAGGTACAACAACAGCAACGAAAAGAAAGCTTCATTAAAGTGGCCCCTTCTTGAGAATGGGAACAAGACGTGGGTGGAACTGGTCGAGATTCCGACTGGAAGATCGAAACGAAGTTGTAATGGTAGTGGCAGTGCTCCAAACACAATTAACACTATCGAGAATGGTGAATTAGCAAAGTCAAGTTCTGAGCAGGACAATAATGTGATAAAAAGTAAAAGCTACGATTCCGACGATGCTGACTTTTTCACAGATGAGGATGACGACGAAAATGTTACCCAAAAATTTACACGCATCACTGGCATTGGCTATCGGGCAAGCAAAGTAAACCCCCAAAATACTTTTTGTTATACACTGAACACTAAAAGTGTTTATGAGTAGCTGCTTAAATATTCTGCATGCGTCAGATTAAGCATAAGTACCAACTTGTCATTTTTGTATATATATACGCGAATATAAATGCATGTCACATGCAACAAAATCATTGATCATGCTTTAATTTTATGCGACAGCCAACATATGTGACATATTAGAAAATAAAAAATAACCTCTTTTTTATTACCAGGGGTGTGAGATTCTATTGATGATAAGCGAAAACGAAAATTCTCCAAAGGTATTTAGATGACATGAGTAGGTAAAAATAGAGACTTGTATGAAAAGTTCAGGTGGATTTTCGTTGGCATTAGAAAAATAATTACTTCGTGAACTACTTTCTCGAGGGAATTTATTAAGGAATTTAGTAGATCGTCACGTCAAGGCGTCAAGCAGAGATCTGTAATAAGTTAAAGTTTATCCATAACTTCATAAGTATGTAAGTGGGCACGTTTGTGAACTACATACCTTTTGCACGGTTAATATACCATTTGACACGGTAGCACCGTGCTCTCTTCTTTTGTTTTTGTGTTGCATTCAAGCGGATTTGACCTTTTAAGTAGTACATATTGTTCGTGAGATAATGAAATAACTAACCTGGAATACCTTCATCCCGATACTCCAACGATATATCGGGACAAAGAAATGTTATAAAGCATATTACTAATTTATAACCTTGACGTGCATTATATTTTTGAAGTACATGATGACGATAAACTGGATAAACGAGAGATCGTGCGTGCTTTCTTTCCGATATTACTCCAACAGCATGCTAGCAAGCAACACATATATTAAATAGCAGTTGGCAGTAGGTAGCCTTAAAAGCAACGGGGAACTTTATTGAAAATACCAACTGCTTACTTTGCCTCTGAAAAAGACATGATAAAATGTATGCTCATGTAGGCATTTGTGGAGGCAACCATGGAACATGGATGTACTGCATGTAGTTAGTTATCTTGTATTAACTCTTTTTTTGCCTTTTGAAATTTCAGAGACGCTCTGATAGAGAGGAGATACGGAGGCGGCTGGCGCTGGAGTCAGACGACCTCATTGAGAAGCCAATGGGAAGGAAACCCAGTTTGCATTCTCGACTTCAGTCAAGTACGTTAATGACAACATGAACTACATACCTATTTCTCATTAAAGCTCTAGACTAATTTTAAGAAGTAATAGCAAGCAGCAGTAGCGCACAACAACTGCATTTTATCAGCTTCCAGAGAGAAATTGCCATGTTCTGTCGATATTACAACTGCTGCTTATGTACTTCTTGTGTTGTGTGCTTAACTTAGCGATAAGCTTAACTTGTAATGACTTCGCAATATTTCAGAAAACGTTTTGCCTACTGCAGGTATGAATCTCCAGATATGCTTCATGAACGAAACTGCATCGGACAGTGAGTCTCCAAATTCCGACACAGAATCCAAGAACCAGCAACCAGCTAGTCTTCCTTGTGTCAAGGTTAGTATGTGACTCCTTCCTGATTTTTACCAGATGTGACTCCACACGGCATAATAAATTTATTGTTCCACAAGTGTACAATCCATACCAAACACACACAAGAAATATTATGGTATATATTGTTTCCCTTTGTCGTGTCTGAGTGAGTTTACCCTTTCTCCTTGGCTGGTGGTTAGCTAGCTTCTATATATGGACGGCTGCCGCTGCGCCTTTTTTTCTCCAGAGTGGAATTAAATGGGAACTCATGAATCATGCTTAGTGACAAGATTCACAATTAAAGTTAACTTATCTTCTCTCTTTGTTTCTTTTTTCTAGGCTCAAACTGGAGGGATAGCGTTTAGCACAGGAGCAAATTCTAGTTCAGACTCCACAGAAGACTTTCAAACAAAACATGCTCGTCTCCAAGCAGAAGCTCGACAAGCCCTCTCTCAAGCAAAAGAAATGGCAAGACTGCAAATGGCACAGGTTTGAAATTATGATTATTATTATTTCGTTATAACTTTTTGGTATGCAAAATATTACGCGAAACCCACAATGTAATAGTGTTGTTTCTCTCCATGTATACATACAACATGATACGATACGAATATAACGTAACTACTTGGACGCAATAAATAAGTTGTAATTGTGTCGTACCCTTCTAGTATCTAACTATGCTCGAATGCTCGCATTATAATTCCATGATACAGAAACTCTCATTAGATTACGTAATCTGGCCAACATATGCACGTAAATAGGTAATTTTAGGGAAAGGTCACTGCAATGTGAAAGCAAAAACCTTGTTATTTCCTTACTCATGAATAAATCTTGCAGGGTTGGCTGGACTCATGTAACAGTTCGTTAATCAATTATTCACATGCGGCTGAATCGCGGTAATTAATGCCGATCTCAGCTCAAGCTGGTGGTGGTGATATGTGTACGTTCGCTTTCAGTGCTGAAGCAGCATTTAAGCCGTTACAGAAAAACTAAAGTTTTCATCATGATGACTTTATTTAATGTGGGGCGTACCCCCAAACACTTTTCTAAATTGTCCCAATAATATTCTTACAATGCCCAGCGCAAGAGGTAGTGAACAATATAACGTGGAACATGGGACTTGCTAGAGCTTTAGGAACAGACGTCCATTAATATAACTCAACTCTACCTGCTTTTATTGTGACAAATGGTTAATTTGCGGGTTTCCTTTCCATTACTGTTAACCTTATGTATAACCTTCTTTCCAATTCCATTCACATTACCGGCATGTACAGCACTAAACTAGAAAATCCGCCTTATCTTGTATTTAAACAAGCTATAGTATCTCTAATAAACAATACTGGGCAGCTAAAGGACAGAAACTATGCCTTGAGTTTGCGTGCACCTTGAACTTTATATTCACGTGTCCTGTCAAATGAAATCTTCCTTAATTTCCTTTCAAAAATATATGGCTTTGATTATATAAGAAAATCAATATATAAATATACGTCTATCTGTATATATGGTCAACAAATATAGAGTCAATCGATGTTTCACGACAGTTAGTGTAGTGATGCATATTAAATCCGTTCATAGCTAACGAAACAATGATAAGGCCAAAACCACTTTCCGTCCTGTTTTATTAATAAGAATTGATTATTTTTTTGCTGCGCGTATATTTTCATCGATGTTTGTACAATTGCAGGAAAAAGACCAACGACTTTCACCCATCACGGAGATGTTGAGAAACTCACTGGAGAAAGTTGGGGTTCAATTACAACCAGAGAGACGTAGATTGACTCGTCAGTTGCTTACTGAAATGAATGTAGCTCAGCTTCAAGTCATCGTTAACGATCTACATTCGCATATCGAAAGTACGTACCATTCAAATATTACCACAATAATATTAGTAGTATTATTGACTAGCGGATTGATTTAATGCTGTATGTATTGCATGTTTGTCTACAATTGAGATGCATAATAAAAATTTATATTTTCATTTCGTAGTGCTAAACGAGACCCTGGTGTCATTACTGCTGGAGAGAGATGATCTTCACATGGAACAAGATTCCATGCTTGTAGATATTGAAGACTTGACCAGATACTTGTAAGATTATGGAAACTTTTTGAACTCGATTTTTTCAAACTAATTTTTGTTCAGCTAAAAGGTGTAGAGTCGTGTTTAAATGATTGCGTTTTGAATCCTGTGTTTTTCAGAGCTGCCAAAGATAACTCGCCTCACCAGTCGTTACCAGTCATTTCAGCAAGAAGCTACTTGGGGAAGAAATGAAATTTGGCCACTTTCTGTAATGTTAGCTAGCTGATAAAAATATTTTTAAAACCAATAATTCCTCCACATTAGAACTCAGAACCATCAATACATCGTTGCTGGAAATCGATCGACAACACCCCGATGGAATGCCAATAAAATTTACTTGGAAAAAATGAATCCAATTGAATGCTGTCCCATGACTGCAGACATTTACTAGTTTGATAACGTGCGTACACAACACATGCCTATAATTATAGATGAACAATTTGAACAAAGCCCAAAACGTTTCAGTGCAATCAAGATGAAAACCCCGAGTTTGCTTGCAGCAGTGTTATAAAAACTGTAAAAGTATCTCTAGTGCTGTTCTATGTAAACTGTAATCAATGCATAAAGATTATTTTTTATTTTAGTCAATGGCAGAGAACGCTCCAAAAAAAGAAGCTCTTTGTATGTATACAGTCGGTCGATTACTACTTACTACTACTCAATTTTCTATGACAAGGTAGCCGTTTATGACGAAAGATTCATGACATGTATGTACGTAGTTAATTTAAATACCAAGTGATGTTAATAAGTCGTAAACCGAAATGCTGACTCGACGATTATCAATAATAATAATAATAATTACATATAGCTATAAAAATTCAGTCACAGACGCAATGCACACCCTGTAAACTTATTTTTGAAAACTTACGTATTATATTCCTCCAGTAAGTTTAGTTTTATTACAAAATATATTACCCCAAACCGGCCCGAAAACACATTCATAAGTTTAGTTATAACTGAAACACATTCTTCTATTTTTAAAAAGTCAATCAGCTACATATACTCCAATTTTTGATTTGGTATCATGAATCGTGCATCATCTTGAGATCGGAAATATATCTGAGTTACCTGCATATACTTAATAATATAAAAATATTTAGAATAGCCAACCAATAATATTTATTGCACTAATAAAAGTAATAATGTGTGCATAATACTTAGAAATATTAGGAACGCTGCTTTTCCGCGCATTATTATCAATAATACTGTCAGCTACATACATATTGTTTGATAAAATGATACAAAAAGTGTACCTCAGCTTTTATAAATCATCAATATGATTCGCCTTAAAAACTCAAGGATATTATTAAACTACTTAAACACCTGTATGTATCAGTTGGATATTATGTATATGCGTTATATAGAATTGACAAAAGTATATATGTACATTGTACATGTATGTACACCTTCACCATAAATGTTTTATATAAGAAGCATTTTAGTAGTCTAAGTTGTTGTGCTCTGCCTCACGCATATGTTTAATTAATTATCTTCACTCGACAAAGTGTTTCATACCAAGAACAAAAAGTAAGAACATATTTATATGCCACTTTTTAAGTTTTCTATTTCTGTTTGTGATTAACTTCAAATTAATAATATACCTAATTACAAATTGTGCTTACCACAATTTAGAAAAGAGTAGATAGATTTGTCGATATTATAGAGAAATTGGTCAGATTTATAAAATTTAAAAAAAAAGATTATAAAGATAAAAGTACGGTTGAGCCGATCGTTTTCTAATATTCATTGACTTGTTTGTAAAACCCAACGTCTCTGTAATTTGTTGATTTAACCACCCCACATGTATATCAGACTGTTAGTGATACATCATTTAAAGAGTTGTAATAATAACACTTACATACATTATTAAATCATAAATATTATATGATATACATAGTCTTACCAGTTCTTCAGGAAAGTAAAGAGGAGCGAACGATGTCAAATATTTGTTACCAGTTTAGTTTAGTCATTACAAGACAAATCAAAGTTGTCAGACAAATTTTTGTCAGTAATTAAAGGTAATAATAAAGATATAATCAAGATAGCAAGAATTTCTCCTCTATTTTAAAGATACGTACATGTTATTATACATACATACAATACAAGGAGTAGTAATAGAATGAAATATTGTTTTTGCGCAGTAGTGTAATTGTATACGTATTGTAGAATGTTAAATAGCAGTACTTTCAATAACACACAAGTCATTAGAAAAGTACTCTTCGAACAAAGCTGGAAGTGAATAATTATTTAATTTACATAAGCTTACCAAAAGCCAGGTATTACATTAATGAGAAACTAAAATGTTTAAAAAAATGTAATTTTTAATGCAGAGAATATAGCATGTACGTTGTCCTTCTTTCTCCTATTCTACTAATGTATTAAGTTCATTATACTATCATTACAATTACATATACCTACAAAACAAAACTGCAGTTAAGTATGTATACATACATATATAGCTTATATTTGAGGGTGGAACTTATTGCGATTCCACAATGACAATGCAATGCAACAAACAGTTGAACGAAACTAAAGAGTGCTTCTTTGAGAGATGCGTATCAAAAGTATCGCAATTATATATTCTACTTCTCCATAAAATTCTTGAAAAAATTAATGAACTATGCGTTAAACACAGAGCTACTGATGCATGACGAATAAAACTGCTGAAAAAATAAAGAAGAAATCGACAGAGAACGTATAGAAAATTTTAAACGTAAAAATGTAATTCAAACTCTCTAAAACTTCATTCTTTATGACTGTGTACTTGTGAAAGTATGCATCAAAATCCGGTGTTTTGCCAGAAAATCCAAAATATTTTGCCAATGACAATGAAGAAACAGACATTGTACTATTGTTAAAACTGAAATATAAGAAGGAAACAAAAAAGTGAGTTACTACATACAAGCATACATACATGCAATGCATTATACATAAATATACAAAAAATAAAATTATGCTGCATAATACATAAAGTAATTGGACTAATAAAATGCTACATGAGTAAAATAAATGTATGATTTATTATTTACAAAGATATACATCTGTAGGTGTTAATGACGTATATTATATATGTTTATGGTTAACAAAAAAAGAATGTTAATATTTGATATTAATTTATTGTCACTACTAATACACGTATTTAGTTAACAATGCAGATATGCATTGATGTTTGAGTACTTAAACTTGTACCGTGGAAAACATTTCAAGTAAAAATAAAGAAATGTACGTAGAAACTCCCTCACACATCATGATTGTTTACTTATTCGGTAATTCATGTGTCTACCTCCCATAACGCTCCACTATAGAATTTGAACTATGTCTCGTGTTCCCAATCATAAACACCCTTTTTAATCATTTAAACTAGTTATCCGATTATTTCGCACAATATGATATTGCTTGACCGTGCGTGATCATCTTCACGTAGCCAATGATTCAAGTGATTATGAAGAACGAGCAAATTCACTTAATCAATCCGGAAGTTTTTGAAATCCCAGTTACTCGGTGAACTCATAGGTACCTATTATTCAAATGCGTATTCAATTCTCATGTCATTATATTATTATCCTCATCGTCGAGAAGAAATTTCCATGAAACTGACGATCGCGAATTTACAGGCAGTCCGTTTAGCTTCCAGAGCAGACATAACGTGTTTACTCTAGAACCGACACATCAAGTTGCCACTGCCGTATCGAAAATGGTGTTTACGATCCCTTACTTTTTGTTTAACTTATATTGCGCCTGGGTTCAATGTGATTTTGGTCCAACTGCACCCTACTTTTATACTAGTACTAGAAATAGTGACCTTCTCCGAGACGCACTGACCGGTCGAAGTAGCAGAGGAGGCCCAAAAGGTCCCCTGGCTTTCACTAAACTAGGGACAATTGAAGGATACCCTGTAAATATTGGTGATGGCAGACAAATTTATTCTTTTACTGGTGTTCCATATGGCGAGCCTCCTGAAAGATTTAAGGTAAAACATTTTTTTCGATACCATGTTGCCATTTTTTTTTCGATAAAGGCTAACAATGTTGCCTAAATGTAACAAAATGCACATATTTTCGCAAAATTCTGCGCGTAGGACCCTGTGCTCAAAAGACCATGGAAAGGAATTTTGCAAGCAAAGTCAAAAAGTCCATATTGTCCACAACTCAGTGTGGTAACAATGGCCCAGGCTAGAGGACAAGAAGACTGTTTGTACATGGATATTCATACGCCTCGCGTAAAGTAGTATACAAATTACGTCCAATATATATTAGTAGCGCTTACTGAACCGTGAAGGGAACATGACAAATGTTATTCACTTTTTCATGCAATACTAAAGCTTCCAAATAGAAATTCGAATCCAGATGAACCGAAACGACCAGGTTTCCCAGTGTTTGTAGTATTACCTGCAGGTGCTAACATGTACGGTCGATCCCGATCTTTTGGTCCTTCTTATTTATTGAGGGAAGACATTGTATTTGTACCTTTGAATGTGCGTTTTGGAGTCTTTGGGTACCTAGCCACAGGGGACGAAGCGAGTCCAGGTATTTGCTATTTACCTTACATTTCGACCTTTTAAATTCAAGCATTCTCACTTTTTCAATGGTAATGTATTAAAGGCAATTACGGTCTCAAAGATCAGGCTCTGGCTATAAAATGGTTGTACGAAAATGTTGAAGCGTTTGGAGGCGACCCTAAAAAAATTATAATCGCAGGAGTTTCTTCCGGTGGCTACAGTTCTCATTTAATGTTGTTCACAAAGCACGAATCTCGAAATTATGTAGCAGGCATTATTGCCATGAGTGGAAATTCCTTAGCCAATCATGCACTGGATGCGGTAGGTAGAGTGAGAAATGCTTCAAACTTGATAGCAGAATCGGTTGGTTGTCCTACCTCAGACCAGGGAAAAAGTAAGGAGATGGTGGAGTGTTTGCGACTACAAGATCCATACCTGCTTACTTTGAGACAGCAGATGCTATATGTAAGTGCTCATTAAGTACTTGTCACCCATGCTATATACTATTGATTATATAAGAGCAATGATTTTCTCATGGCATCTGGATTGAAGACGCACATGCCATACTTGTCAATGGCACTAGGGCCAACTCTGGAACCAGACCTTCCCAATGCGTTCATTTCTGAACTGCCGGAAGTACAATATGAAAAGGGAACGGTTCCTCCGATACCTGCCATATTCTCTCGAACAGAAGATGAGAGCGGCCTTTTTCTTCAAATGATGCGATATATCTATCTGCCTATGGTTCAGAAGAATTGGTACAAGTGGATGCCTACATCTTTACAAATTGGCCATCGTAGCGCCAAAAGTGAGATAGCTTCCTTCGAAGAAAGTCAAGCATCACTGTTGAAAGTTAACAAATTCTATTTCAACAAGACCACGCCACCGCAGTTCACCAATACAAAGGACTTTATAAACTTTGTGAATGTAATCATATCCTGTGTCAACTGTAAAATATGCTGAGGGACAGTGAACTCCAATCCTATAATAATTATGTTTCTTCCCTACAGTTGATTTGTGACAGTTCGTACAATGCCCCAATGTGGAAGGCTGCTGAGTTACATCACAAAGTCGCTCCTACATACGTGTACATTAATAAACATAACACCATGTCTATTATTCCTGGACTCAACATCACTAATATCATCTTTAAAAATAATTTTGGTAAACAGAAATTAAACTACCATACCATCAACCATGTAAACGTTAAAAGGTATCTTTAAAATTCATGCTATTTTATCACAATTCATTTGGTTTTCATAGGCTCGTCGCATTCGGTATGTGAAGGATCCAAAACATACTATTTGTGCATGAGGGATGGCTGAATCTATTCATAGACTATACCGAAGCATAAACTTCCATTAAAACTATCTGAAGTGTATCGTATTTCTTACTTCTTGCAGACGGATTTTCTCTTGTTATTTAACAACACACAATCTTTTCCGCCACTTTCCAAACACAGTTACTTCGACAAAGTCTCCCGGAATTTGATAAATTTATTTGCCAACTTTGGGTACCACGGGTAATATGACGCGTGTTTAAATTCATTTTGATTTAATGTACACGAACTTTTAATTAATCATTTCTATGCAATCTCAGTAAGCCTCTCTATCGAACACCCACTGGGGCTTTGGTGGACGTTTGGAAACCTTTGAAAGACATGAAACGTCTGATGATGTTAGAGGTAGGATTAGTCCACAACATTTCCATGATTCAGGATCCACTTCAAGGGACTGGACGACTGGAAATATGGGATGAAGTTAAATTTTAACAGATATGAAGCATGCATTAGTAAATACAAGTATAAATTGCAATCTATGCATGATAATTGCCATAATAAAAATGTATATTATTTTGATAATTATTGCATTGTTCCAAACACCATTTAATTATATTTTTGCGAAGAAATTAAATCACTGAGGTTTTCAACACATTCATCAGTTTAAACCGTAGGTCCAAAAGCATGTGGAAGATGCTTTCACGTTCTACAATTACGACGCATAATACCAAATTCTTTAATTGCATATAAATTGCTAAAGGGTTCGAGTGATGTCATTCTCAAGTTATGAAAAATGAGTAACAAGACGCAAATACGTCAATTATTTTCATATTCGTTGACGTCAGTCAGCGATACTAATACGAACTGAACAATGGGATTCACAAATTGTCAATTGTCGAAAATAATTATTGCATTGTTGGCTCCTATTCTCAACTTCCTAAAACTTAAAATCGAATAGTAATCTTCACGTATTAACAAAAACGTAGTAATAATAAGAAAACTCAATAGAATCTACTTTTCGAATAATAAACGCATGAAAATGGGCCAATTCATATGAAAATCGATATTATCTAACACGCAAACTAGAAACTGGATTGGCCTTCCAGAAGAATATAACATTGTACGATGTAACTTGGACGTTACTTTTAAACGCACGAGGAGTGGGAGTGACAAAGTTGTTGATTTGTATACATCACGCATTAAAGCAAAAATGCAAGTTCATATATTTTCATTTGATTGTAACATGCTATGCAGTTTGTACGTTATTTAAAGGTTCTGTATCCTTTGCATCTTATCAAGCGTTTATTTACAATATGATCTGACAGACAATATAATGAAGCTACACACAGGCAATCTGAATTTTCTTTCCTCCTCATATCTCATGTTGTTAATTTTAATACAAATATCCGTTTGCAGGAGAGTGAACCAACGGGATTCATGGATTTTAAATACTTTTAAAGAATGTACCATACAAATATTGGGGATACCTAGAGACTTCACTACGAAGGCAGCCACGTATGGCAATCAAAATCCGGTAATAATTGATATATATCAGTATCCATTTAATCATGGTAGATACAATAGAACAAAGCTAATGCAGACGGACAACAATGATGTTACTGTTCTTGCACGGTTTCGCCCAAAGTTCACTAGCTGCGTAGTGCAAAGTTTCTTCTTGTTAAGTTGTCATCCACAGTTGTTGATGTCCTCCATACATAATTTGGTGCATGCACTGGTGCTGTCCAACGAAAATCCCAACTTTATCATTTTTATATTCAGGCATTTGTTTAACTTTGACACAAGAGTCCTTGCAAATGGCATGAACTCAGTATCTTTAACGTCCATTCCTCTTGTGTCCATTGAAGTGTCAAGATCAATTGAATTGCTATGCTTAACCTGTTCCCATTCATCGGAAAACGTTATCGGTGACTTGTTAAAATTAAATCTGGATACAAAGGAAGCTTTAGAATACCAGGTAAAGCAACTGAGCAGAAACCTACGAAGAAGAGTTGTGATTTTTGAAATGCGCTTGTACCCTCCAAGTGCTACGTGCAGTTTGTACCACCAATGGCTAGCCACAAGTTCTAGTTCTTGTACAGCTTCAAATTTGGCATCTAGATATAATTTTACGTACGCGAACATAGTTCATCCCATGCTACTAGTAACCTCTTTAGGAAGCGTTTACAACGGAGCAGCAATGAGTAGAACGGGTATACAAAACGAGTTTATCAATTCGGTGAAAATGGAAAATGTCAAAAATGTTTGGCTTCCGCGTGGATACATTTACCGACCGTATAAGTACGTGGCATTTATGACCAAGGAGGATGCTGTCAATTTCCTTTCAATTTTTCAGCCATTTGACCTTTCCATTGCAGCATTGCTATTGGTGTACGGTGGCGCTCATTATTATGTCAACTATCATATTGTTAAATTTTTCACAAAGTCTAATTAAAAATTACACTCTGATGAAAATTCTTACGATGTCTGCCTTCTACCCTTTTAAATCGGTGCTTGAACAGGACGACACCGTTTTAATCAAATTTAGTAGAAATACGTTGAGTGGACACTTCCTTATCTCCACGTGGCTTTTCATGTACAACGTAATTGGAAACGAGTATAAAAGAGCAATGTATTCCAGTATGACGTCTTCGCCAATACAGCCAGTTCCTACATCTATGATTGACCTGGTGATGTTTAGTGACATCCGTACTACATAACGACCAAGCATTTTTACGAAGGAAAGTACTACTCAACCATGAAAGACATGGTTTTAGCCGACATGATTTACACTACGAAGAGGAATTTGATGACTAGGTTCTTATTCAGATTCCGACATCGTCTGTGCCTTCTGTATGGCAGTGAATCCGACATAATTTTAAACATAACCAGAAAGCTTTCTGTTGATACCGAACATGGATGGAAGATGATCTCCAAAAGGTTTGCCCTAGTAAGTACTGAAGAAGATACTGACCTTTTCGTGGGAGTAATAAAAAAGCTTACAAATTTTTACATTAACCTAACAACAAAGTTAGTCCGTTTGTTAGTCGTGTGCCCTGGTACGGCAAACGTAACCGGTTCATCACAATCTTTTTCACTGCCCTATCTCGGCTGGTTCAATCGGGAATTTATGATCGCTGGAATGAGCATTACCACAAATCAAAATTGATTCGTAAAATGATGGAGGTTGATAGACAATTGGTACAGTGACATCATATTATGCATTGGTTGTGTTAGCAGATTCTAAACTTGCCAATCAAAACCTTGATGGCTCGCCTGTGACATGGACCAGTGTCGATTTGATATTTTTGGATGTGGAATTCTTTTTGTGGGATCAATACTGGTTTCCATTTTAGAACGAATTTTAGGAAAATTATTGCATGTTCAGAAAACTACTCCGGTTGTTCATTTCTTTGAGCTTATATCTTAGTAATTTTGTACACCGACTAGACACAGTATATAATTTTTTTTTTTCTTTTCACATTGTAATTTTGTAATGATACATAGCTGCTCAAACGCTACTTGCTACACGCTGGTAGACTGCTACTTTGAGGGAGAAAGGGAATGATCAAAACCCATATCATTAAACGGATGGTCTGGATTCTCTTATTTAACTCACACACTTCCACCTTATTTTGTCCACTTACTCATTTTCAATGCGATGAGAACTAAACCAAGTAAGCTTTGTATGGAGGTGGCCAAAATCAATTATATTTATATTGCCACCTACTTGTGCCGAAGAATATAATGTTATCGTATTAATAGATTCACATATTTATCTGTAATAACATGATGGTGTATAATTTACTTGCAAAAACTAAGTTTCTCACAGACAGCGAGGCAACGGCACGCAACTGATAATCCTATATTTCATACAGTACATTTGTGCAAATATCATGTACGATGATGCATACAGGAGAACGCGTCTGACCATATATTTTTGGTGTCAAGAAATCTGGCCTGGTCGTGTTTGGCATATGGTTTGCCAAAACACCAAACGCAGCTTTCATTTCTTTAATTTCCAATCGCAGTTTTTTACTTTCCAAGAATATGTTCTCTGCGCTTTATTTTAGAGCGTTTTCCATCAAATAATGAATCATGACAGCTGCAACTTATTAAAATTCTCAAGTTTAGGTACGAATAATCGCGTTCCAAATATCACACCTATCATATAGTATCTGTATCTGTCCGATGCTTACACTTAAAATCTAGATCACGATCCTTGTACTTTCATGATGTTTCACTAACTCACCTATTCAATCCTTCTGATACATCATAAATCAATGTTAGTAATTCTTCAAATGGAAAATTTCCATTCCCTCAAATGAGCAAGTACGCGTCAGTCCTGCCGGATGTACAAGGTAAGTACGCATCTCCATAGTCTATAGATAAATTATGTCTTTCAACGTAGTAGGTGACCATTTGTAATTAAAAGTACGCACATGCAAGTACTTAGGTAATTTCACTTTCAAGCTGCTGCGGCAAGCGGATTATATTTAAAAGAAAGTCTTACTTCTCAAATTATTCTACACACACCCGCAACAATACGTGAAATATTATATGGACCACTTTGATATTTTGGCTCTTCACGCAAGTAAACAGTACATAAAGTATAAGATTCTTTGTGCAATGCATATTATGCGTTACTTTTAAAACAACTGTCGGTTTTATTTAATGTCATTTACAACACCGGACTCAAGTGACTTTGACCTGGCAAGCGCATTTAAAACCACCATAAACTTTCGACAGAGAAGAAAAGAGTTGTAAATTAGCAGCAAAAAGAAGCTCTTTCTTTAGCTTCCTCCATTTTACAGTCTTGCTCTACTTCCTGTCGCTCGAAAAACTTACTTATATGATTTGTTTCCCTCGTTAAAGAAATTTGCTAGTCTGTAGCCTAATTTTTATGATCCACTGGGAACAGACTTGTGTAAAGAAACCCCTTCTGTGCATGTGGATGGACGGCTGTACGCATTTACATCACCAACATACGCATTCAGATGGTTTTGGTTGATATGTTTTTGCTATTATTATTATTGTAACATGATAATCGCAGTTCATAAAAATTGAAATGGTTTGCATTGTGTACCATATCCATTGATGCATATAACTGTTTTTATCTCTCATCTACTCCTAAAGTAAGTCAAATCTATAAAGCGTTGCTATAAAGTGTGGCGGTAACTTGTCAACCCCTACTTTATAAAATTTATTTACGGTTTGGTGACAACGTTATACGGATGCGCCAGCTACTTATGCTTGTTATCCACTAACTACGTAAGTTCGGCTTGATTGGATATGAATTAAGTGGAACTAGCCAAATCGATGATGGATACCGACCTGATTTCTTGCGGAGCGTCGCGGTCTTATAACGTTCACGGTTGCACTTAAAATTTAAGCACTCCCCAGAACCTTGAATTTTTCACTCAGCGGGTTTTTTGAGGTATGATTACTTGTACAATCGGCACTGATTCGAATTTAGTTTGTTGGAGAGATGTAATGAAGTGGAGTGAGAAAAGTTTTATTTTCAACATCAGAATCAATATTATTGAGTTTTCAAACGATAACGAAGCATATTATAATAAATTATTTAATGAATAGCATAACACAAACATTTCTCAATTATCATAAAAGTTTTTGGCGGACACAATGCATTTCCGAAGGAAGGAAGCTACTTCTTCATGTTTAAGAATGAAATTTAATGTATATTTTGATAACAGTGTGAAACCATTTTACAGTCTTGTGGTAAACAAATGTTACTGATGTTCGTATCCAATTTGCGAAACTTACTATCACAGGACTTGTTTGCTCCGCAGTACTAACATCAGAAATATCATTTCAAACTATTGCCTGTTGTTAGTTCTACATAAATTGTAACCTAAAAGTTAACCAACCCGACGGATGAAATTCATCTGAGTCTGTAAAAATATTCATATCATCGACTGTCTGCTTACAAAGGGTCACATTTTTAAAACATTGAATAAGTTGTCAGATCTTTCAGAGTAGAAGGAGTATAACACTTCTTCTGTTTACTCACGTATGAATCATGAATCACTTTTGGGGGTGGCGATGAGTTGTGTTTTATTGTATGCGGAAGTACGTTAGTCAAAAGTATGACAGTTTACATTTTGTTCATTTGTGTTTTCATGCAGAACACAAGAAATCGGAACAAAGCGAACAGTGGCGAGCAGCGTAATAAGTTGTTCTAACTTACGTAAGAATTCTTTGATTCGCTTCACATGTACTAATTCAGCAAATTACACAGACTATCCATAGAAAAGAGAAAAATCTACAAATAGTTTGTAAGATGTTTTATTTGGGTCAACCACCCAACAGTGATGTGCATGTAGTAGGACACATACACAACTAGATATAATATGTATAGCAATATGTGGAGAGAAAGGAGCAATCTGGTGTTTTAGTGATGGTGTATAATAATTTATATAGATATTTTATATAAAAATCTTAGGAATCCTATGGATTTAGGAAAGCTGCAAGTAAGCTAATGTAGCTGCAACGGTTTCAACCAAGCGATATAATCCGGTAAGGGAACAATAAAGATCTTATTAAGTAACAATTTACAGCCAATGTATCTAGATAACCATTGTGGCGAGCAGTTTCAAGTTAGTTATTTCTGCATGACCACTCTCAGGCCAAAGTTGCAACTTTTTAATATTTATTTAGCGAATCCCTTTCTCTCTATGTGGATCGCCTTTCTGTAAGATTGAAGATTATGACAGTCAAATGCAAAGAATTTGAAAAAATTTAAACTTGAATTGAAAAAATTGTGCAGATTTGTTTCTGATCTCACAGTTGCACTTTGATCCGGACGATTAAAAAACGAAAATATGCACATTTTTCATAAATTTATTCACGTGTAAATTATGTTATTCTTGGGTAACATGCTTATTTGCCTACATACATGCAGGAATGTGCCACATGCCACCTTCGCAGTAACAAGAATTACATCATTACTTTTAAATATGCTTTTCATAAATACTGCTGAAATATTTCTCTAGGGATTAACCATCAAGTGCTTGTAATAATAATTTGAAATGTTGTTCTCCTAAATCGTACTAAATGACTTTAATAATTTTTCTTATCCAAAGGGAGACTTAAAATTCATCTTACATTTTGTAAAACGCGCGTGCATAGGTAATTTGTATACCTATGTATACCCTTACATAAAGTGAAGTTCACCTAATTAAATGGACCATAAATACAACTATTCTGCTGCTTTAGCCACACGTGTGACATCAAGTTTACTGAATACAAATTGATTTTAGTCTCATTTTGTTCCATATAGAAAATGAACGGTGGCTATTCTTTAGTATACGGGTCAGCGCCTTCGGCGCTGAACCGTATACCAATCGAAAGCCCTTGACCTGGGGAGTCGAGTGACATCACTCCCGGGTGGCGCAAATGAGGGGTTCGCCCCCGGGGGTAATTTCTCAAAGTGCCCCAAAAGTGTAATTTTACTATCTAAACTATGCATTTACAATGTCTCAGTTTACCCCATACAAGCGCGGGATTGATGTGGATGGGAGATGGATGATGAAAAATGTGAGTCGTAAATATAAGTTGTGTTAGGTTCGGTTTAGGTTCGGTTAAGTTAGGTTCGGTTTAGTTAGGTTCGGTTTAGTTTAGGTTCGGTTTAATTTAGGTTCGGTTTAGTTTAGGTTCGGTTTAGTTAGGTTCGGTTTAGTTTAGGTTCGGTTTAATTTAGGTTCGGTTTAGTTTAGGTTCGGTTTAGTTTAGGTTCGGTTTAGTTTAGGTTCGGTTTAGTTTAGGTTCGGTTTAGTTTAGGTTCGGTTTAGTTTAGGTTCGGTTTAGTTTAGGTTCGGTTTAGTTTAGGTTCGGTTTAGTTTAGGTTCGGTTTAGTTTAGGTTCGGTTTAGTTTAGGTTCGGTTTAGTTTAGGTTCGGTTTAGTTTAGGTTCGGTTTAGTTTAGGTTCGGTTTAGTTTAGGTTCGGTTTAGTTTAGGTTCGGTTTAGTTTAGGTTCGGTTTAGTTTAGGTTCGGTTTAGTTTAGGTTCGGTTTAGTTTAGGTTCGGTTTAGTTTAGGTTCGGTTTAGTTTAGGTTCGGTTTAGTTTAGGTTCGGTTTAGTTTAGGTTCGGTTTAGTTTAGGTTCGGTTTAGTTTAGGTTCGGTTTAGTTTAGGTTCGGTTTAGTTTAGGTTCGGTTCAGTTTAGGTTCGGTTAAGTTAGGTTATGATAGATTCCCGCGCTTGTTTGGGGGCACAGTGAGACATTGTAAATGCATAGTTTAGATAGTAAAATTACACTTTTGGGGCACTCTGAGAAATTACCCCTGGGGCCGAACCCCTCATTTGCGCCACCCGGGAGTGGTGTCATTCGACTCCCCAGGTCAAGAGCTTTCGATTGGTATAACTTTTGTCCCGGAACTACGTGACCCGTATACTAAAGAATCCCCTGAACGGTATAATTGTTCCGTAATTATTATTGCACATAACTAAATTATCTAAATACTAGATACGTATGAAAGTGTTAGCAGAAGATGTATCAGGCATTAGAATCATGCTTCCGCAAACTAGGTTCAGCAACACATCAAGATTGTACAAAATGTGGATTTCTTATGGTTAGTTTTCTTTCTGTTATCACGAAACAGTAATAGTTAGCCACGTCAGTCTGGTCTCAGACACCAAAATTGTGGTCTGGGGCCCCAAAAATGGGGTCCTCCGAAGACCACAAAATTGGGTCCCTGAGACCCCAAAAATGGGCTCCGGTCCCAAAATTGGGACCTGGAGGCCAAAATTGGGGTCCTCATGAAGGGAATCTAAAATTTGGTTGTAGAAACACTTAAATTGTTTCTTATACGTACATTTCAACTATTGTACTTAACAAACAAGAGTTCTTGTTAGAAAAACACTGAAATTATATACGTCATTAGTATTATGACATGTTGACAAATCAACGGTTAATGCTGAAGCTGATCAGTCAGTATTGAGTGTAATAAAGTAAAGCAATACTTTAAGTAAATAGAATGAAGTGGCATAGCTTACAATTGACATGTGCATTTATTAGTTTCGCGATTTCAAATTCAATCATTATTTTGGAAATATTAAACATTTTAAGGATTATATATAAAAATTAATGGTGAATTAAGTAGCTTCAGTTTTAAAGTTAAGTTAATATCATAAATTTTTTTGTTCGTCTCGATTTTCCACTAACATTTAATAACCTAATTAATTGCTGGTGTAGATTAGTTATGGTGTATGATTTAGTATTTCATGAATATTATACACTACAGCTATTCCAAGAAATGACAAAACGTTGTGTACTTTCGTTTTGTACATATTGTAACACGTGGCATTGTCATCAACCTTCAACTGAGCTTAAAGACAAGTATTTAAAAGCAGCTGATCGCTATTTTTTGTAAATTAATGGCACTTTCAGTTAATTTTGGAAAATGCAATGTATTCTTGTATCTATGTATTTATTTATTTATCTATGTATTTTCTCAAATTCATCTCTAGTTTCTAGAATGTTTAGTTGTGGAATACCAATCTAACTTCAAAGTTAGAAATGGCATTATCTTCGAAAATTCTAAATTAGTCTAACATCGCGGCATCGAATATCATAAAACTGGAAACGGATGCAGAAGTGTAGTATTTCCTTGAAAATAACGTATTATATGTAGTTTCCAAAAAATTAATTGAAAGTACTTTTAATTTGCGGAAATAACAACTACCAACTGATTTTCGATGCATTCCGTTTTGTAATATGCGGTAATAATACGAACGAACAAGAAGAATAATCCTAATAAGATCTACGCTACTTACTCACCAGACTTTAAAGAGACCCCAATAATGGGGTCCCAGCGCCCATTTTTGTTGTCCAGGGCACCTATTTTGGGGTCTGGACCCCAATATTGGGGTCCATTTGGGAAAATATTTTTAAAATGCCTAAACTCACCATTAATGTTGAGCACTTATTTTGTTAATTAGGTACATAATTAATTACTATTTATGCAAAATTCAGAATAATTTAATTTATAATCGATTTAAAGAAAATGATTTTATTATTACTTAATGTATTAATTATAATTTCTCCGAAAGCGCACGGTGAAATTTTGTTTTGTCACGGTGAAAAATTTTAATTTTTGATGAGTTTTCTTATTTTAATTTTTATTTGTTGTTACTCGATACTATTTTTTGGTACTCGATTTTTTTCGAAATTAATTTTTATTTGGACCCCAATTTTGGGGTCTTTACATAGAGTTTATAACGCCGGGCCCCAATATTGTGGCCCGAGACCCCAGTTTTGTTGTCCGAGGACCCAATTTTGGGGTCTTTGGAGGACCCCATTTTTGGGATCCTGACCCCAATTTTGGGGTCTGAGACCAGATTGCACGTAATATACTTTCCTGCAGTATTTTACGCAAGTAACAACATTCTGCTCTTTATCAAACAAGTATAGCCAACATCTTGATATAGGTTTGTACATACATATATGAGATGTAGATGTACATGTGTTGTTCATTGGTGATTTATTTTTTACAAAAGACACATATAAATGGTTGATGCACGCTATTTACTTTGCTTATCAGGGAAACTAATAAATTGTTTTCAAGTGATAACCTATACAATAGCTAATGTGTGAAAATGTTCTAATATATTTCGTCAAATGCGAAAATAGGCTGATAATTGATAAAGATGTTATACGCATTCTTTCAGAGAAACAAACTAGACTATGCCTCGTATTACTACGCAGTATACAAACGATAAGACACATAACATATCCTTATCGTAGTCCTGACCATGCGCTTGATAATCATCTGTGTTATGTTTCAACTATTAAACGCAGTACATAATTTATAAACAAACTTTAAAAGCTTTCGCCAAATAGAAAACAATTTTTCATTAAAGTAGATCACCCATTATAGTAATATTGTACTTATTATGAGATTATAAGTAGTTTTTAGCTAGTTAAATATTGCTATTTTTGTGAATTCTCAATTAAGTTCAAGATCTCAAGTAAACGTTAAGAAAATCCCAGTATGAAATAATCTTTGTGGTAACGATTCACAAAGCAATTATTAACTTGAATTTCTTCAAGTTATCCTTAATTATGATTTGCTTTACATAATATGTAAATCACATTTAATGTTTGAACAGATGAGGTTTTCTAAATTATTGCCACAAAAAATCGCATAAACTCTTCATGATGCTTTCATGTTAACATTAAGTGTTTAAAAGCTCACAAATTGAGCGATATGACTTTTCAAAAAGCCACTTTTCATGATAAGAATATAAACCTCGCCATTTAATATTCAAATGAAATCGAAACGAAAGAGCGCGCGTGCAAGTGAAATGCAGTACCACATCACTTCACAACATTTAGAAGGATGCGATGATTTTTACAAGATTCGCACATACGAAGGCACGCTTTCAGATCTTCACATGGATTGAAAATAAACTTTAAACGGCTCATTTTGTTGCTGCATTCGTACTGATTGAATATGTGTTCGGCATAGGTTAGATATTATGCACATCTTTAGTTTTGCTATATTATTATTTAAAAAGTATCAAACATATAAAAACAAATTCTAATCTTTGTTTTTTTGGCAAACATACATCGTATGGTAAGTGCATACAGAATAATACAAATTTGTATCTACGGTTGTAAGTAGGTAGGTATATGTATACATTACGACCATGTATGTATACATGTTATGTCGCAACTGATACGTATTAATAGATCTGTTCGAAAGATTTTTTAAAAATTTAAACCCTTAGCAAAGTTTACAACAGCAGATTGATATTTATTCGCAATAAAAAATTATTTTGCATGGATATTTTTTGAGAGAACGCCTCAGAGTCTATCCTTTGACTTGTGAAATAAAAGACGCAATCCTTGTCTCTTTATATCTGGGCGATGATAGTGGAAAGCAAACTTGGCAAAAATTCTCACTCTATTATCGTTTATGCACTCTGAGTACTGCAACCAATAGTCTTATAATTTACATATGTATATACATGCCTAAATATATTATATCATTCAAGTTGTAAAATATTACAGCAGACGCGAGTAAAAGCAGCATTGTTCATCGGCAGCTGCCCTGGTATGTTTAACTTGCTGTTTCTATATTTTATTCGAAAAGTGCACATTTACAAAGCTGACACAATATCAGATATACAACAGGTCTATACTTATACAATTAGTCAGATGTAACAAGTAGGTAAGCTACTTGGTGTACAGAAGAAACGATCGAGAAACCGTACAGAAGGAGATGAATACAACATCATCTCATCATAATCATCATTCCGAGACCACTTTTTCTACGGTCCGGAGATCACTAGCTCTACAAATACGGTGCATGTGTGCATAGTAGTGCCTACAAATAAACTTGTTGGTTTGCGACGAACGACATGAAAGCAGCGTTTTTGCTCGTTCACAGTCAGACAGTGACTTGCAAGGAAGCAAAGTGAAAATGTGAAGTGAGTCAAACCGAAAAAGTAAAACCGCGAGAGAACCCCAAACAAACAGACGCACACGTTTTCCTCCTTTCCCTATCCTTTTTTGCTTGTTTTACGACATCGCATATAATCAAGAGGAAACACTAAACTGAACAAGATTTACACAGTAATAAAAATCTCGAGTTTTGGTTAACTAAGTGGAATAACAGAAAAATACAAACAATAATAAAAAGCTTGCACACATTTTATATCACCGAATTTCGTTACTCATTATCCATCCATCCGCTCATTATCTCCTTTCGGGCTTATGCAAATTTTTGAATTGAGACAATGCTAATTCAGTCAGGCGTTTATAAAATAGTGACAATTGTACATTTTTCTACATTTTTTCGATAACTGTCCGTGACCTTTGAATTTGTTCACTTTTCACTTTCACCAAAATCCGTTGACAGTGAGCTTGTGTCTATTAAAAAACTGAGTTTTATAAAAAGACATTCGATTGAGTTTTTATCCAATCAAGATCAAGTGCATTCATTGTGTATGCACTAACTTACTCAGCAGTAGTGCGTTGTAACGATCTTGCTGAAAGGGTTTCAAACCTCTGATCTAAGGTGGAGTGCGAGCCATTCGCTTTTGTGACAGTGCACGAAAACATTGTCAGTGGTAGAATTAATAGCAGGGTTTCCTAAAATTGTCATGTCCTACTTTTTTTTACAAAGAATTGAGTTTCCGTGTTAGTCTATGACCTAACTTTCTCCAGTCAAGCAAGCTATAGCTATACCTAAAAGGAAGTACCCAAAATATCTTATATTCAAGAAAGTCCCGAGCCCCGATTGACCAAGAGTATACAGTTTCTTGTTACTGCTTCCAATCTACCACCTCAGCGAACTCGCTTCTTCAGCAACACAAAGATCTCTTGTGTGCAGCAAGACTCTATGTTTGGATTTTATGCGTGATGTCATTTCAAACATGTTCTCCATATCCAATATCACCAACAAAAGGAACTGCATTTAAATGAGTGAATTTATTTTTAGTGCAAACCTTGGTCTCTGGGTTTTATGGACTTCGAACGTGACGCAGAAAATAATAGCTTTCTCATTTGTACAATAAGTGGTGAATAAACTTTGGGAAAGTTAGTATATCTACTTTATAATTTGTAGATTTTGATAGGCTAAAACAGCGTTGAAAATTGTTACTAAAATGGTGGAAGTACTGGAACTGGACAATTGGGAATTAAGGTAAGAATTACATGTTGCCTATTCAATATCTTGGGATGACAACTCAATTATGAACCAGTTTGTGAAATCCAATCTTTGATTGCAAAAAAATCGAGAAACCTCTGTTATTTTTACAATATAATTAGTAACAAAATAACTTAAATTTATTAGGATGAGGAGTAGGTATGAGGAAGAAGCTTTCACTAACTACTTGGGGAAGTCGGATTTCAGAAACCAGTCTGTAATCAATTCCCGTCCTGTTACCGTCGTATCGTCTTCAATTCACTCTTGTCACACATCAATCCAAACGCATGCATCCAGAGTGGTCAGCAATGGAGTTGACGAATTTCCTAATTCTGAGCCTGCATCCCCAACTAGTTCCATTGGGAGCCGATATGACACGCTAAACCTTGAAGATCTTGATATTATCAAAACTATAGGTAAGCGAATTACGCAGATTTATTGCAAAGTAGAATGCCCGCTTTGAATCATTTCATTTTTTTAAATGTCCGCATATCAGGTAGATTTTTTATTTTAATAATTAGAAATCGACAATTTCTAATGAACATGACTGAATAATGTTATATTAACAACACATCATATAAAACATTATAACAACATTCACCATGCTTTGATAGGTATTTTGATATGCATATTTTATTTCACAAAAAATGACTAAAATGGCATCCCTGTCTAGTCTAGTTCAACGCATGCGTTTGAGAACACTATTCAGATTCTATGAATTTTGTTGTAAGCACGTACGTACAAGTATATTATTTATAGAGTTCAAAATGACGCTTTCATTTCTAATTCGCATTCGGAATCGCAGTTTGCATACATACACTCTTAATTGTGCCTTGTGGCATCGTGAAATCCATTTTTGTACTTGCCAAATACCTGTGCCTGTGCAGAACCGATAAATTCAATAAACATTAATAATCAGAAAAACACGGTGATTTCATAGACGCATGAAGTATATAGCCAACTGTGAACTAATAAACAAAACATTGGAATCGGGGCAACCCGAAATGATTTTTACATAACCTCGTGTTTTGTTTGTGTATAAAATTACGTGAATTTAATTTGAGAAAGACAATTTGCTTTGGCCTCCGTAATACATACCTTTTGAAAATGATTATCTTTGCGAATCGTCTGCCTTAGCAAACTATAAAATGATAATGACTATACAGTCTGGTAACTAAGAATTTGGCGTTATAGTATATAACGAAATCTAAAGGTAAAATGCCGCGAGTACGCATTTAATAATCCAAATTTTAGCTGTAGTATATATTGGAGCAAAGCTAAAGTAAATATTTTGCGTAATTTAGGGGATAATGATCTAGCTTGCTAGCCAACTTTGGTTTTTAGGATGCATTAAAATAAAAAATGGAGGGTTTAATATTGACAGAATATAATTTATTTTGTAGCGTTTAAATTCAACAGGAAACAGAGCGCTACTGATATCCGTGTTCACAACACTGGTAGTGTATACTGATATTCGAGAGCCAATAAGTTTAACTTTTAAGGTGTTAGACTATTTATTTTTCACAAAGCAAGGAACCGTTCTAAACGTAAATATGGTTGAAACAGACTCAGGTGCAGATGTTCCGTATAAATGTTGGAAATATGTGCGCAAATATTTTGAAAACATACCGATATTATCTTATTTCACGAGAATATTATATATGTAAACAAAAGTAGAGTTTTAAGCAAACCTGTTGGTTCTGTTTATTTTTCGGGATGTTATTGCCCGCTTTGCTAATTAAGGACGCTAAAAAGCTTTTCAGAAAAGCGTCGAAAGTATTGAAGACTTGTCATCTCGGAAAACCAATATACCACAATAGATGTTTTCAATCCATTTTCAAGCTAAAACGAACGAAGGGCAATAAATCGTAGCTCTTTCCTGGCACAGTTGGCTTTCGTTTTCTTTCACGATTCATATTGTATTTATTTGAGAAGCTGTGCTTTAGTGGAGCTTTCTTTAAGTATGCTTCTTGATATACTCGACCAAAACAAAGCAAGACTTAAGTTTTCTCGGTGAACCTAATACATGCAAAAACTCTCTTTTCTCAGTAATATCTACAGTTAAATGACATGCAACAACCACTGTAGCTAGTTTGTATTGTGTATTTTGTGTATTTTACGATGGGAGTTAGGCGGCAGACGACAAGCTAAATTTAGCTAGAGGAGTGATGCCATCTTATAATTTCATCATATTATGAAGACATGCATGTAAATTTCATTTATAGCTTTACCAATTATGAACACTTATATAGACAATATTTTATTGGTACTGAAATAGTCTATCAGTTTATTTTAATATATCGATGAACTTACTGCAATATATTTATGAGTCTTTGGGGAAAAGGTTAGCCTTCAGACAGGAGTCACACACAGTTTTTATTTGTTATTAATGTACAAAACGCACCAAACTCAAAGTAGTAAGCAGTCAACGTATGTAATTCGTTAGTATTCAAATCCAAAAAACCTGGATAAAACTATATGACATCTATAAAAAGGCAAGCTTTTCTCAATTAAGCTTTAAATATCTGCACTGAGGACAAGCAAGCGCAGTTAAATATTGACTATATTGTCATTACTAATAATTAAGAGCTATGCATAGCTTTTATCTTGCAATGCCATAAGTAATGACCACTGGGTTTTTCGAAGAGATGTGAACTTTGATAAGTCTTGTATAAATTCAGGATAAACCGATAAACTATTGATCGATTGTTGTATGAACAGAATAGTATATATCAATATAGCTAACTTACAAGTAGTCAATGTTTGTTTAACGTTTGTATTTTGGTGTATAGATTAGTAAGTAATATGGCATAAGAAAATGGTAAGTGGGATCAAGTGATGTTCCTTATAACAAAGATGGGATACAATTTTCAATATACTCATAGTTTGTATTTATTTTCGTATGTATGTTCACTCATCAAAATTGATTATTTAAATCAACATACCATATTTAAGTTGATTTCCTAATGCCATGTCCCCACAATCAAATATCCCACGCTTAAGAAAATAAAATGTAAAACGGAGTAGAGAAACAATAAGATGACATAGGTAAATGAAAATGAAATGCGTCAGCAGAACGTAGCCTTGTAGCATTACAATGGGAGCCCTTTATAGAAGAAAACCGGATATCTAGAAATCAAATTACGAACAAATATATCTTATAGTCTTATGTCTTTCAGTAATAATAAAATTATGCAAATTTGAATTACAGTACGACTTTTTTATCTCAAACATTGTCATGACTTAAACCGTTCTGTGAATTTCATTTGGAGTTAGAAGTCAGTGAAAAGCTCTTCGAGTGAAAGAAAAAATAGACAAGCTAAACATATGTGTCTGAAGCAAGATTGAATTACATACATTTGGCGAAGGGTAATTTAAAAGAGCTAAAAGTAGTTCGTAATGCTAATTTCAAAACACTGATACTTTTTTTTAGATGCAACACACTTATATGAATGCATAACGCTAGAGTATGAGGAGAAAATTCGTTAAAAACAAACTCTTTCGTAAGTGCTTAATGATGTTCCAGCTGTTCCGTTTGTTTTTACGCTTGTCACAGATAATGTGGGACATCAGCTCATTACAATTACACTTTAATTTTGGCTTCACGAAAAATTCTGTTTCACACGATGAACTTATATGATGAGCCTCCTGTCTCTCAAACCAAACACCATTGATATAGTGATAATGGTGGATAAATAATGTTGGATGGAAGGCGAGGCCAAAATATGTCTTGCATACACGATATGTGCCAAGAATTAATAGTTGGTACGTTTCGAAATTATAAATTAATTTGTATAGTATCATTTAAATTGTTATAAATACTGCTAGTTATTAGCCGACGTGTAGTCAAAGCTGAATCAAATCTTTTACTGTTTGCTTTATGAAACATTTATATTTTAACTTGGTCACTTGCACACACAAATGAAGCGTGCACTGTTTTGTGAATCTCTGGTTAGTTGTATTCGAATATAATTGATAATATAATAATGCAATATTTTTTTTCTTTAATATACTTTTCAAGGCTGAAACGCAATTATGCACAACGTACAAAACAATTTTTTACAAAATCGGACTTTATAAAACATTTGTAAAGCGCGTATAGATATATTATATTTTGGCACGATTTCTCCCGGTGCTCAGTTTTTCATAATGTTTTATCGAATAATCAAACGCTATCTGATTTTCTCTCTATACCCCTATTCTTATAATGGTTTCTCTAACTGTTCCCAAATTGTATTTTACTTTCTTAATTTAAGTAGTGATTCTCAGTTTGTGGCTTTATGTGATTCATAACTCAGCCATTGGGTTTCATTGACTTTGCAGGCTACCTTTTCTAAATTGATTATTTTTTTGTCTTTAATCACTAACGAGTAAATATATTCTAGCATGAGACTTTTTTAAACTTCACATCGGAAAGATCTTTATTGATGCAAGTCTGTCAGGCATAGTAAAAACATATTAACCGTCATATAAACTTTAAGATTTGTTGACAATAATGATAAATCATTGTCTTTACTGGGATGGATCAGTCGAATGATTTACTGTAAAAGCGAAGATTTTTCACTATGCAAGGATATAAGAGAGTTTAGTAAAAAATACACCTGGAGATTTTAAACATTGAATGGGAACAGAAGAATCGATACATGAATACACATGTAATATATATATACATATATATAAAATATATACAGCATTTTCAAATTTGTAGATACATATATTCTGTAGGATCTGTAAGGATGAAAATTATTGAAAGTCATCTACTTGATATCCAAGTGGTAAGAAGTTCAATAATAATCATGATCATTAGCTGAATGCAGGTGATTTCTAAAAAGTGGAGCATGAACTATACGACCCAAGTAGGCACATTATTACGACAGACGTCAGACACACCTACAAATCTCAACACAAATTCAGGGGAAAATGTAAAAATATATGCACGCCTGGCCGGGAATCTGCTGAAAAGTAATAAAAATCCATGAGTAATGGTTACTTTTTTAAAAGGAAAATATCTACATACTCGTGAAAATACACATGGTTGCTTTACAAAATTGAAATATATCTATTCTTTCATCTGTTTTCTAACATAAAAATAACCCATGCGTACCATAATTGTATCAGCCTGTCAAGTTTAGGAGGAAATTACGTGAAAACGACACACAAAACCTAATATTATGCTAACCTAGTTATAAAAACGCCTTAAATTAGAAAAATGCTTGATCAGAGGAGATGGCAGCGTAGGAAAGGTGCATGAACCAATAAACTTTACGAGGGAGGAAGTGAGTTTACGAGAATGTAAAAATAAACTTTTCGTGAAGATTTTACCTGTATGTTTTTGTTGATGATCCGGATGCTGCTGTATAACACGAACATTTCGAAAATAGGTTGTTGTATTACAGAGCAATATTGATTGACGTAGTTTACTGCTTTCATTAATGTAGCGACATGACACAAGAAGGAGAGCTAATCCAGACAGAAAATTAGTCATACGTTGAGAGAGTTCAATAAAGTGCATAGTTCAGGCATCACTTCGTGAACCCCTTAAATTTCATAAAATAAATATACAGCAGCATATATTTTTTACCGTTTTTATGAAAACTCAGAGGTAGTGTAAAAACAACTATAATTTATTTTCAGCAGGAAGAAGCTTATCTTATGTTGTTGCGAACTCTTATGTGAAAATATAACGAGAACGTCAATGGTTAATTCAATTGAGTCAGCATTTAGTAATCAGACAAGAATGGGAAGTACGTTTAAACAGTAATTTACATTAACATGCTTAGCAATCTAGCAAGCTAGCTTAATGTCTTCCATTTAGTTAAAATTACTAGTTTGCTGGCAATTTAAGTAAGTCTATCCAGATTTAAACTACATGTTGGCATTTTAAAGATTGCATACAGATATAAACATGTGTACCTATAAAACAAATAATGAACTTTAAATAAAAATAATAATAAAACTATTGAAGGAGCTTTCCCAGGAAATGTTGAGCGGGTGATCATGTGTGTACACCAGTTGCAATTCAACTTAAAGACCATTCCGACAACCCTAATACAATGTAATAAAGATTAGAGAAACAACAAAAGCAACCAGCATAATATGTAATTTGCGTAATCTTTTGTAACAAAGTCCTTTGTTTCTTCACTTGTCTACTGTAATTCAATAGATTCACGTGATTCATGTCTTGAGAGTCCTTCATCTTCATCCATGTTCAAGATTATAAACATGAACTTAAACTGTACTTAACTCTAGTTATAAAATGCATGTAAGTTGCAACGTTACAATAGTTTCGGTAGTTTAGAGCTGGCTATCACTCAAGTACACCCCGATATCATTCATCGTCTCAAAATGGTCGGCGTGTTTGGAAAGCCCAAAGATATAGCATAATCCGTGTTTGAAACTGCAGAGCTCTTTTTTCTTATCGCATTGCGTGTAAAGTAACCCTGGTCTTAAAATATAAACAGCAGCAGGTAATGGTTTGCTCGTGGAAGGTCACGGGCTCAATCGAAAATGTAAAATACATAAAATTCATCAGAGTAAATACGTATTTTGTTTTGTACGTTGGATTTTACAGAGCCGGGCAATATTTTTGCAGCTGGATGTTTCGAATTTTATTTTCTGTAAACCTAAATGATTATTATCAGGAAGCAGCCTTGGAGCTACGAATTAACATTAGTCAAGTGTGTATTGATGCTGATTATATCATGCTTCAACAGTCGCGCCCTTCTAGAAAAATAAGAAAAATGATTTCTTAATGGCATCTGTTAAATCTAGATTTGACATAAATAAATCATTTTACGTTGATTTTAACTCACGTTTACGCCTAGACTAACTGTCTATTGAGAGTTCTGACTGAGTGAGTACGGGAAAAAATGTCCTCACTTTTCGTCGTTTCTATTGTTTTGGTCATATCGCAGTTTGATACTTTCTCCACTTCCGTGTTCATCTTATGTCACAACAGATCATCACTATGTCGTATGTACATACCTATTATAGTAACTTTACATCTGCATCTGATATCATAAATCACTAAAAGTCATTAATACTTCAATAGGCTGCCAAAAAATCATTATGCAATTTAAACAGCTAATTTTCCGTGGCGCTTGCTCTAGTGCTCAGATTTTTAGTAATTTGAGAACCACAATGCATTGTATATTTTGGATTGACACTTGAGCTACAAAAGATGGGATGCGAGCCAGAGAGATCATTAAAAGACCTATATACCTATAAACATGGTCCTACCTAGTACAGAACTCTAGACAAAAGCGTTGTACACGGCCGTTAACGTTGAGTTGGTTCGGGATTGAACTGGATATTATGATCTGTTGTGTATGCGTGTGTTGTAAAGCAGAAACATTCAACTTGAGTGACAGTTGTTGAGTTTCGAACCATTTTTTCGAGTCATGAATCATACGTTAATGTATATTTTTGCGAACGTTGTTCATGTTAGTTTCGCCTCATTAAATGCAGTACAACTAAAATTATTAATGGTCTGAACCCTGAGGCGGCGCCCTACAAAAAATCAGCTACACTACTAAACTATAATGATGTTCCAGGTATGGCACAAGTGCACCCAAAGTTTTCATAAATCAAGTTTTCATAAAGCTATAGTTAATTTATATGGACACTAAAGAATATAGAAAACGGAATGTTGATAATTACCTTGCGTAACCTTTATGCTGGTGCCCACTATAAATATAAATACTGGTAATCTCATTTTTGTCCTTGTTTTATGAAAACATTTACATTTCTGCTTTTTATGTTTAATATTGAAGGACAAACAAAGATGGTTTTTGTCTGATTCCAAGACGGAAGCAAAAAAAGTATCGTATATGCATACCAACCACATCTCGATCAGACGAGTCTGCTAAATAGCAAATTGTTTCTCCCAATAGTAACTGAAAATGGTAAAAGGTTGAAATGTTCGAGTCGTACAGAAGTCACTCCCAATCCATGACCTGGGAATCCAGCAGACACTCGTTCGACTTGTGCCTATTACGTGACCGAAAATCTTGATATTTATGTAATCTAGATAATTAACAGATGGATTATGTGGACTGTGGACCATAGACCTATCTCTTCAAGATAAATGTATGTCATCAGCAACTTGGAGTGTGCAATCAAGAACAAAATATTCCATTCTGTGAGCTATTTAAACAAAAAGCTTGACAGAATTGAGAAAATACTCGAAAAATCCTTAGAGTAAAAGAAATAATTGGTTGAAAATAGTTTAGTTTGCTGCGCTCCATTGTGCATAAACTTTGATGAGACAGTGCTCCTAGTTTTTTTACTATAAATTCTCGCATGCTACCTATTACAATTATTTTTTTCATGTGCCTTTCAAGTGAGCATGGCAGAAGAATTTTCCCTTTTGATAACAGACATCCGTGTCTTTAGTCCAAGATGAAGCGCATTTGCATGTTTTTCGTCGTTGCATCGTATACTTCTACATTTTAAGAAGAAACATCAGCGACGGAAAGACAATAGGCACAGAACATAATTCCATTAGACTGAACCGAACTTCTCTCTCTTCATTTTCCCTTGTGTTTGAAATTTTAGCAAGCTCCTTTGTCTATGTCGTATGCCTAAGTATAAATAAATGTGATATACCTACCTAATTAAATTACTCGAATTCCAAATATGGTTCACGTTAGGTACAACATAAATGTCTCCCATAATTTACACTTGAGTGAGACTCCCGTCCACTGTCACGTACTTGAAATTTAAGAGGAAGAAAACAATAATTTTTTGTCGCATTTCTGGAAACCTTCCAGTTTTAATTCAACATCATAAGGACACTTACCTTTCTCTATAAAACCAGACTGGTTAGGGATAGCGAACGGAGATTGTGGTTCATGATGGCTTTGTTAATTTGAAAATGCCTACATCTAATAATGCTATCTATATAGTAAATTGTATTTATAGATATTTGTGGTAACGGAACACGCTACTGTGCTTAGGTGGCATTCAGGAAAAATGTACATAATTTATAAAACTACTGATAATAAAAATAGGCACATTTAATTCTATACAAAAATGTGAAGTGAATCGAAATGGCGCATCCGTGACATTGACACACGGTCTGTCAAAGTCAGATTGGATAAATCGCTTTCACTTATATACAACTCTAAATTTCCAATGGAAATTTTCATACCGAACGTAAGTGGTGGTAAAATTGCATCGCATAAAGTATCCGATTAAACGAGACAACATATATATAATGCTGGGTAGTAGAACTGATTGGGAAACGAGTAATTCTCCATATTAAAAGTGGTTGCCGTAATATGTACCCTAAGTATTTACTTCCACTTGTACTGCAATATATGAAGTGCATAATGTGAACAGAGAGAAAGAAATGAGGAGTAGTAAATTACGAATTCCGCAAAAAAGTATTTTCTAGTTACAGTATGTTGACAATACTACTAACTAGATTCCTTTTTTTAAACATCGGTCCACACCCCAGAATTTCGGTCACAGGAGCATATTATTCATAATGACAATAACTACCTTCATTCCGCCCTTGGAGCTGGCTAAAGTAATGTTATTAATCCTTTGCGATCAGTATTCATGACTTTCGTCAGCTACTTGTGCATTAAAGTAGTTAAATTCAACGAACTCTTTGTACTTTCATTTGACCACCATGTAAATGTCGATTATAAATAATATTCATTTTTTCCACTGACATAATTTCTGCTTTCTTTTCGTATTCATTAAAATCAGCTTAAACAGCTATCATACTTGGAGGAATATTAGCACACTAATAAAGAGCCAATAGATAACCGACCACAATCTACTCCTATACAAATAAAGGACTACTATACAAAATGGGTTCGCAAATCAGTTTATTTAATTTGAATTAGTATTTTCCCTATTCATGTGTTCAGTCGTGATGCTATGTCGATTGTCTGATCGTTTGTTTTATTATTTTGCCATTTTTCATAAATGTAAAGCGAAGATTGCACATCATTCAATATTCCATCATTTATAAGTGAAAGTCCAGTACCGTCTCGCCAGATTTAAAGCATGAATTTGACCTTTATGAAAACGAACAAAATATAGTCCATCACCACCTTGGTGTTATTGCTCTTCACTCCTCTCATCCATCTTTTTTCTCTGCAAAAGTAAAGTTGGAGATAGTGTTGACAAGACAAGATTTTTTCAAGCGAATGCTTTCGGTTTTAGCGTACTATTAGAAAATTCTACATAAAATGAGAAATATGAGTGAATGCGTTTATGTCTACTCGATTTTTAACTTTATACCCAAGTCTTGTTCCTTTTCACCAGCAACCCACGACAAAAATTGTAGCATTTGGACCCATGTACACACACTTCAACTAATCTGCTTCTTGACAGAAATGTTTAGCTACGTATATTACCGTGTTTGTACACTTCTTGCGTAATAGTTCTCTGGAATAACAACACTTGCACCTCTGACATTTCATAAAAACGAAAGTTAGTATATACTCTCAATCAATTTGTAGTTTATTAATGGTGAAAGCTCTTTATATTTAAAGAAAGTTTCTAAAATGACTTGTTACAGTCTAAAAAAATTACCAGCTTCACTCCAATATTTTTGTATAGACTTTACTTCAATAATAATTATGCACTTGATGTCAGTTTCCTAATCTTGCAGGTCTTCGGTTGAACTAATATAGCCTGTGCACGTTTGCGAAATGTAGCATCAAACCCGTCATCTAATGTTCATTATCCAATTATTATTTATTTCCTGAACATAACAGATCATTAATGTAGAATTGCATAATAATGTGCAGAGTAGTAAATCGTAGTACTATGAACTATACGTAAACGGGCAAAACAACATTCTATTCATACTGTGCATATTCATTCCCTAAGCAAACGCTTAACATTTGCTGGCAGTAACACATTTTATACAAAACTAAACTCGTATGTACCATATCGTAAGCATTAAAAAATATGAACTGGCAAATTGTCAATTTACGAGCAGCCAACAAACTTTTCGACTTTCAAACTTAAGTACGCGGTTAAAAAATCGGATGCTCTGTGGGACGTAGAAGTGCGGCCAGCCTATATGTCTGTGTTAAATCTCTTTCTTCTCCATTTTGTTTTTTTTTTAAACTCAAACTCTCCTCAGCTCAACAAAACCTAATCTATTTTTACGGAATTATAATTGTAAAACACAGTTTTATAATGCCTGGGAAAATTTATGTATGTTTACATGCAATAATGTTATATAAAACAGTTTCTAGATTTATTGTGGTTTTCATTGCTATTGTAATTGTTATTACGTGTAAGTATTGCGACTTGAATTATCTATGTAACTTATGCTGTAATCGAGAACAAGGCAATTCACTCCCTTTTCTTCATTAAATCTAACTAACCCTAATTTTTCTCCTTAGACAGGAACTTCTAGTTTGAGCTAGTGCATTTTCTATTTTTTCGTGACACTACATTAACAACGTTGTTTCTGTTGCTCACGACCAGCCCATGTTGGACCGGGGTGTGTGTTGTGTGAACTCCTTCCATTCTCTTTCTCTCTATTCTTTGATAAATGCTAGGCACGCATGAGTGCCGTGGCAGGAATTCGTGTGCTTGTAATTAATCGTTGTCCTGTCCCACTTCTTTTAATGTTCGTAGTGGTACACATGCTAATTATTTTAAAAGAAACGAATGGGCATTAATGGATTTACAGTGTGATACCTGCATGCATTATTGCTCTGTTAGTTCCCTTGGCATACCTCTGATTACTAATTTTTATGAAAAATTGTCGCCAAATGTAATGAAGTCACAACACAAACTGATTTGCTTAAACTGTCCTTGTCCGAAAATAGAGGAATTGGAATAATTTTCTTAAGCATATGTTGCAAGAAAATGCTACACGATTTGTTGATTCCCAAACACATGACAATTACAAATACAACTATTACTCAATTACTCAAAAAGTATCCTTCCTTTCTTTTCTTGAACAGGAACCGGAACATTTGGGAACGTAGTGCTGGCACAGGATACGGAAACGGGTGAATACTCGGCACTCAAAATCCTTTCTTTGTTCGATTTGATACGGTTGAAACAAGTGGATCATGTCAAAAATGAGAAGAATATACTGAAGGCCATCAAGCATCCTTTCATCGTCAGCTTGTAAGATGTTTTGATTGACATTCTTAGACATTAGCAAGGTCGATTTAGCATGTTGTACGAATTTTGATGTTTTTATTGCCCTATTGATGAACACTTCACGTTAGCATATTTTGATGTTTCAAAACGAAAATGTACTGATCACACAGATCACACATCATTCATGTCCCTTGAGATTGACAAAAATGACTTGTAAAGTGTGGAGTGTGAGTCAAAAAATACTGTAGCAAACTACCTACTCAAATCAATGTAGTATAGTAAGTAGGTATATAAGCTCATTTTGTGTTAATAATACGCGAATCTAAATCGGTGTTCCATACATTTTTCTCTGTTTAACGTAGGAAGTGGTACAACAAGGATGAATACAACATTTATTTTCTCATGGATTTTGCCTGTGGTGGTGAGCTCTTCTCCTATCTCAGAAAGGCCGGCAAATTTACTCTTTCTACATGTAAGTGCCAAATATAACTTGTATCGCATTAATTTATGTTGCTAAATGCTTCACAATGTTCACGATATTTCCTGTACATAATATCGGGTTGTTAAAATGTCGTTGTGTCAAGATATCATGGATGAGGTCACGTTGTATACTCACACGTGCCTCGTTTATTCGGTTCAAACAAGTGAAATTGGTATTTATGAAAAAGTTATCATCACATCTCTAGTAACATAAATAGTACACTTGTGACCCATAAGCTTGTTGGTCACGGGAAGGAAGGTTAAAGTGTTCATGTGCGTATGAAGAACTTGGAATTTTTGTGTCTTTTTTATTTAGGTTCCTTTTACGCCGCAGAAATTGTGAGCGCGTTGGAGTATCTTCATTGTAAGAGCATTGCCCATCGAGACCTTAAACCGGAAAACCTATTACTCGACAAAGAAGGGCATCTCAAAATCACCGATTTTGGTTTTTCCAAACGGCTACGGGAAAAGTACGTAACGTAACACGAGAAAGAAAAATATTTCATGTATCAATAAAGAATTCCTTGTGGATCCTATAAGCCACTTTACTTCAGCATATGTGTATGACTACTATGTATATGACTTCATCAAGGGAAAAAATGTTTATTACATTTTCTATAGAACGTGGACTCTGTGTGGAACTGCAGAATATTTGGCTCCTGAGATTATCCAATCAAAGGGCTACACAAAATCTGTTGACTGGTGGGCATTCGGTAAGTAATGATTGCTTTTGGGCTACCTGATAATATACATAACAAGAATGGCATACATTTCTTTGTCGTCCCTGTCCGCCTGTTTGGAAGTATTCCATACGAGAACTTATTGCGCAGCGACCCAATTCTTTCTTTTCATCATTCATCTTTCTTCATTGTTCACTAATATTTTTGATGATTTTAACGGAATGAGAAAATGCTCCTGGAGGGGATAGATGCTTTCAGAGACGTACATAAACCAGAAACCAATTAGGTGCATTCATAAATGAGTAACTGCGTCGAGGTAAATACGGCGAGGAATAGAATGCGAATGATGAAAGAACTTAAATTTGTTCCAGACTCAGACAAGCATGCATGCTGCGTATTTGTTTCGTTTGTTAATATTAGTGTGTTTATATGTATCTGGTCTAGTATTTAAACGACAACAAATTTAAATTACTCCTTTAAAACGGCCATTAATTTATGACACAATGTACGTTTCGTATTATGTGCGGGCGCAGGTTCATTAAACAAGTTTTCCACAAATACGAAAAAAATAGTGAAAGGGAGACGTTAATTAGTATGCTTATTGTCTCGTTTGTCTACTTTTATGAAAAATCAGGCCTGTTGTTTCTTCCTGTTATTTGACAGAGTCAGTGACACTGTATATCGACAGAGTTTGTTTGTTTAAATTTAGCTAATCATATTATATTGTGTTGTATTGGCAGGTATTCTTGTGTATGAGATGCTGACAGGTTCCTCTCCGTTCTTCGGAGACAACAAATTTTCCACCTATGAGAAGATTCTCTCTGGAAAAATTGAATGGCCGAAGATGGACTCGGTAGCAAAAGATTTAATCAAAAAGTTGTTGACTCAAGATCGATCCAAGCGACTTGGATGTGGAAAGGTAAATACACCTGCTGTATGCACTCTTGCAAAATCTGAACACGAAATAGCATTCAATCAACGAGAAAAGATACAAGCATTTTCACTTTACACCTCATTTGTTTTCAATAGAACGGTGCTGATGAAATAAAACGGCACAAGTTTTTCAGAGAATACGATTGGTCAGACGTGAACCAGCGAAAACTGCAGGTATGTGCATCCACACGAAAAAATGTTATTTGTACCTTTCACCTTTCTAGATGTTTTATATAAGATGCGTTAGTGTGCTTATTTGATAATTATCTATTCTAACCACTTTATACATTGGTTTCTCTATTCAGCCCCCAATCATTCCAAAGGTTTACTACGAAGGTGATACACGCAACTTTGATGACTACCCTGACACATGGAGAATACGGAGCGTAACGGAGGAGGAATTGGAACTTTTCGACGATTTCTAAAACTTGAGAGGCATGTCGTAAAGATTTGCAAAAATCTATGCTACGCATTTACGAAGTTTCCATTGCGTTATTTTAGAGCTACATACATTCATTCATGAAGAGTCCGTAAATTACACATTCGCTCTATTTATGTTTATTGTGCTATGTTTCCAGATTTGTAAACATTGTTCTGGACAAGTTACAGATCCTAGCACTAATCCCTTTCCTAAACATTCTTTTGAGGGTAATGGGAGAATGTGTGTAGAATGTCAGTGTAGAAAGTGGCATGCAAATGTTATCGCTAATTAACGAGTAAATAAACTACTAGATAAGTTGTGGCCAGCAAGTATGGCTACCGGTGACAGGTTTGTTTTTTATCTAGAAAACATAGTGATTCTAATCATTACTGTATACATAATTACTTTTAAATTATTGAAATCGTTACAAAAAAACTAGTGGCATTATGATTTCGGCAGCACGTTATTGTTGCAATGTTTATTAATATATACGTATTTGTTTATTTTGTGGTACGTTCGTCTCCAGTCGTAATAATGTAAATTGTAATCGTCTGTAACGTATAGTTAGCTTTTATATCCTCTCTGACGCATTATGTATTTCATTGTGAAACATGTACCTAAATACCTAAAACAAAGTTAAAAGTTAATCTTATCCATTAATGTACATCCCGAATTCCTACGACGCAAAATTGTCGTGTTGAAGAGGCTATATACCAACGGTAGTGTGATTGTGTTATTTACACTTAGACCGCATAGTTTTAATAAGTTTAATAATCGATTGTATATAATAATTATATAGTATTTTATTGTTAAAACAAATATATTTATTTCATTTGTATCTACATTTATGATTACACATATATATCTTAACCTTTTAATACTATTATCCTATTACATATTTTTCACTTGAGGGGCAGCAATTAATATTATATTTATTGTGTTGTTATAACGTGTCGTCATTTACGTTCTGTCTTGTATATGATCATTTATTGAAATTATCGAAATAAAAGCATAGACTAAATTTGCACAAAAGCAATAGAACGCTACTTTTCCACCGTGGAAATTAAAGATTATTATTGCTCATCTTAATCTACATTCATTCCTTTAGCACTCAAAATTGCATTCATTGCATCACAACAGGTTATGGACGTGGTAATAGTAGTAATGAACATTTGATGTGGGCGACTTTCTCTTTAACTTTCTCCGTGAAGCTGGAAGCATTGTGTTTACCTTTCTTCATCAGAACATTTGTCTTTTCCCCTGCTGCATATGCACGAGAGAAAACCAGTAAGCAAACATGCATTAATAATAAAATATACATATGTAGGCGATATATTGCAGAAGCAGCAAAACTATGATTTCTGGAAAAACAGCCTTTTACATTTCAAATATATATGTAAACATAACACGGCATGTCTTTGTAATCCTTTCCTGCACGTATGGTGAAAATCTCGGACGGCATACCCTAACCACCTGAATTCAACTAGGATATTGTAATGGAAAGGAATCTTTTGTCTACCTGGATTCCGCTAGAAATGTGTACAATTCCGTTTCTGTTTCTATTGACGGTGTTAGAATAACAAGTTCTTATTCCCATTCTTTCTACTGCAAACAACAATCCTGCTTCATACCGCAACTTCAGCTAATTTTCTCTACTCTCCAATTTGTTACCACTCTGGCATATGAACTCAGAAGAATTACTTTCTCCTACAAGTTCTCTCTTTCTCTATCTTCTCTTTCTCTATCTCTCCCAATGTCTTGATTTTAAGTTTTCCATTACACAGAGAGTTATAATTTATTCATCTCTCTCATTTATCCATTTTATCCTGATGATGATACACTAAATGATGTCGAAATGTAGACAACCTTTAGAATTTTAAATTCATTTCCCCTAACGTCGCTGAAAATCAAAATATTGATAACAGCCGGAGTAGATTGACAATCTCTAAATTCCATAATATTGTACAATTCCGTAAGATGCGATGAAATTAATCTAACCTCGCATCTAATTACTAACTATGGTACTCTCGTTCATATTATGGCAAACTAGTTACCTGCCATTAAAACATCAAGCTGTATATCATATCGAGTGTGACTCACACTGTGTGAGTATTAATATATAGAATAGTATGTATCTCTATACCATAGAGTCTTATCTATGTATGTATTTATTTTTATTGCTGCTTTCACTATCGATTACCAGCAGTTCTACGTATTCCCAATGCAAGAATGTATCTACCATGCTGAATTATTGAATATTTACCAATGTAGGTGTAAGTTAAAAGATTTCTGGTAGCGCGATACATAAAGTGTAAGTTTGAGAGTAGCGATATGCTTACATTGTATACATATAATAATGTAGGCAATGAATAAAATATATACCTTCGTGTGTTACACGGGCAGCCGTTCTCCTATAATATCATGTAATCAAGCATTGTGATTACACTGGAAACATTGCACGTGCCTACATGAAGCTACGGGCAGAGACAAAGTAAAGAGCAGGAAGGGTTGACGGTTGACTGGTATTGTGTTGCAGCAGGAGCGCCGGTAGTAGTAGTAGGCGTATTGCATAACGCATACAATGGTGAACGTTGGCGCAGGAGAATGGGTGGGTGGATTGCAAGCTAAATACCTACGTATTATACACATCCCGAGATACTACTTACTACTAGCTGGAAGACGAAACGATGAATTTCTAGATACCCGGAACCCGGACAAAATACCCGGGTAAGTGGAGTCGCTTTGTAGCTTACATTATCCGTGGATTGTGAAAGCCTGGTTTCAGTCCACCTGAATCCAAAGTTCAATCGTGAGGGATTTGTGTGTTCATTTCTCCGGAGAAATTCGTGGAAAATTTCTCCTGTTTTGACGCACCTGAGTTCTGTTGTGTTGTGTGAAAGAGAAAGGAAAAGAAAGCTTCTGCAAATGATAATGGCTACCTGTGTGCTGCTCGAATGCGACTTCTTTCTCCACCTTGCTCACGCTCGTGTTGGGGAACTTTCCCTGGGAAAGCAAGTTTTATGCATTCAATTGTTTTCTTTTGCACGTGCGGTTGTACTAACAAGCTTGCCAGTGTCAAACGGTGGCTTGTTCCCTGGATGAATTGTGCAAATGCATGATACGCGTCTCCATAATCTGTTCGTAGAGGATGTCTGCTAATGGCTATTTTATTATCACCTCCGTTCTCCTTTGTTTTTTAGCATTGCGTCTTCACATAAATCATACCTATCAAACATGATATCTTCACGTTTTTAATATGTATGATTGTAAATCACCTTTCAAATAATTATATTGATAATTACACAGTAATGTAATTTTGTTGGCAAAATATTGGAATTGTATTGCTGTTAGATTAGGCGATTTAAAGCAAAGTTCAACTCACTAATTGAAATAATACAAGTTTTTGATACGGTTCAAAATGTTGCGTTTCTGATATGGTTATTAATATTTTTAGTCCAGGTTAAGTAGTTCAATTTTATCACACCTGTGTAGTTCAATCTTTAAACTTTCAAACATTTTGTGCATCCTGTAAAATTCCTGCTTAATAGAAAGATACACGTACCTCATGCAATCGCGAAAAACTACCAGCACCAGCCATTGGTGCTCAACCGTATTATTCGATGAATAGAACTGTTGAATGTTGAGAATGGATGTAGTTGCCGAGTTTCTCCTCAGTTGTCGTTTAAGACATCTCCACTAGCATACGCTACTATACAAAGCTGCCATTCTAGCCGCATTTCTTCAATTACTAAAAGGAAAGTTGTAGCGTTAAGCAGACAATCAGTATTGTTCATACTTCCTACTATTCAACATATACATTCTTAGAGGTGGGTGGAAAATGTTCGGCAAATCCACATAACATGATAGCTCCTCCAGAAACGTTTACCCGAACCGACATGGGTAGGTATTCACTAAATGCACAATATGCGATTCCTGCCTTAGTTGCACTGCCAGACATATAGAGAGTTGAGCTGAGAATGTGAGACGAGACGGAATACTTTTGTGATGTACGCTATCCCATCACAGAGCAAGTCTGATTTTTGCAGGGACAGAAAATTCCTTGGCCCATGAGGCATGAATTTATGCGCTTTCTATCTCTAAAACACACATCGAAAATCCAGAATGAGGAAAACAGTATGAGTAAAAAGACGAGAGAAACAAGCAAAAGCGATATATATATGTGTGTAGAATCCCATCTTCTGTAGACAAATTTTGGCCGTAATGAGCAACAAGTACTCAGTATTAATGGGCTCCGGTAAATATTATAGCCACCTACCCACTCGCTAATCTATCAAAAACACTATCCTCCTCTTTTCTTGTTTGCAATGCAACAACACACGAAATCTACACACTACAGAGCTCCATCCGTAGTAGTAGCAGTGGTGCAGTCAGAGTCACACCGACAGCAAAGTGTCATTATTTTAACATGCCACACAAACCCAAAAACATAATTTTATGGTTTACAATAATTAAAAATTAACTTTAATTAAAGTTTTCACCTGAACCAATCATGAATTTGCATACTTTCAATTAGATATCGTCACTACATCAATTCCTTCCCTGCTTTTGTTCATGTAAAAAGTGTGTTGAAAAGAGGTGCATGTTGCGTATACGACTCTGTGCATGTACGATTTTTTCCACAGTACTTTGAATTGCCTAAACCCTTTATCTATGTTACAAGCTGATGTAGTGATGTTCTTCTATTTTTTCATGTGCAATGAGGTCACTTTCTTATTGACCTCTGTACGCAAAGCTTAACCTTTTCACCGGCTCTTTCTATAGTGGCGGAAACTCCAGTGTACTTGTCTCTCCACATTTGATAAAACTCGGCAGCTTTCTTTCATTTTGCCCGTGCGTTGCTTTTATGAAAGGTTACTAGAAAACCGTTATAGGCGAGAGAAGGATATTTTGTCGGAATCCCTTTGCTTAGTACTGTCGCTTGATGCATGGGTAACCAACATTTTCTACTTGCCACTGGCCGTGTCCTGAATTCATCCTACTGTGCTCCTTGTGTGCACGCGTTGAGTAAAGCTCACTCCCCTTCTTTGTGCACGAAGTAGTTTGGTTGGACTCAAAAGAAACAACTCTAAATCGCATACGTTAAAGATGTAGCCAAGTTAACTTGCAGTATACGTCCCTACCACGATACATTCTTGAAAGTAGAATTAGATTGGTTACAACAACGATTGCTCTTTCATCAATCAGCGCCGTTACACCTCATAATTATCACTACCGTAACTATTCCAACTATTGCCAAATATCATCACTAGAAAAGTATTTTTCTCCAGTCCAGTATCCAGGTAACTGTCACATTTTCATGAAAATCATCAGGTTCGTTCTTGTCCTTAACAAAAGGGGCCAAGGGACTGACAGTAGGTGAATGTTCCGACAGACACATTATAAAAGTGCAGCAAGTGAGCAAGTCATTGTGTACCCAATAACATCTGCATACTTAAATTCTTTTCTTCAACGTTGAGCGTGGTTAGATTGACTGTTTTAAGCCACCGATTTACCAATGCATGTTCATGAGAGCTTGCGATGTTTATGAGAAGTGGGAGAATCTGATATGTCCTATTGTAATATTCAGCGCTAGAAAAGTGCTAAGCCAACAAGCGTTATACAAATTACATATATTTATATTATAAACCTTGCTTTTCTTTGTTGCCCGTACAACGCTAGGGGTTATTTTCTTAGCCATTCACTTATTTTCACGGAACGCGTCTGAAAGTCTGCAGGTAATTCTGCTCTATCGGTAAAACCAAACGCTACAGAATTTTGCCAAAACACGTATATTTATAGCATTATGGTTAGATACTCATTTCAGTTTATATTCACTGTGGATTTATTTTAATTATAGAGGAAAAATAATAAGATGGTATAATAGTTTCCGAAACAATTATATACAATATTAAATATTAAATAAATTTTACTTAAAGAATAATCGGCTCAATTAGAGCGCTCTTATGTTTGGATGCGTAAATAAATATCGATGTTGATTTATTTAATTTCCACAAAACGTTACACGCATAGGCATGCATATAATATGTACATAGTGTAGCGACAAGAAAAATTCGATAATTTGTACAATTTGTCGCCAAATAATATTACTGTACTTGTAGCACTTGTTTTTTTATAAATAGGTAACTTTATTTGCAGACAGCTAGATTAAGAAACATTAAGCATTATTTTGGTTATGTCAAGGCTCTAGAAGAAATTGAAACATTTATAACGGAATACTTTTAGTTAACCAGATTTACTGCGGTTGGTTTTGATCCTTT
>CM023199.3:53929794-54159347 GCA_004115045.4 Sinella curviseta | reverse complement strand
TTTACACTGCCGAGTGGTGCTGAATTCTAATTTGTATCGCCGAGTACAATGGGAAGCAACTCAAGTGCCAGTACCACGAAAATGGACATTATGTTGTAGACCTATAACTCTTCGGTCAGAGTTTCTTCAAATTGCCTTTTGTTTGAAAATTTTGTACGAATTTTCCTATTTTGCAGATATTAACAAAGACATTGCAAAACGTACAGCTATGTCATTGGACTCACTGTGTAACGAAAATTGGGAATAGTAACGTTATCCACAATGCTGTTTAACATGACCTTTTTGTTCATCACATGTCCATAATTTTACGAACATTTTTAGCATGAATATTAATTTTGGAAGTTAACCTAAGAGTTAACTATAATAGGAATATGTACATATGCAAAATGGACAATGCACCCTGTTAGCTGATAACAATAAGTGTAACGTTCTGAAAATTATTGCAAGTATGAACCCTTTTGTTAAAATACTTTGGCTGCAAAAGCATTTTTTGTTGCTTTATGTATATTGATTTCTGCTTTCTTAGAATATAGTTTGGTACTCAGGTTTGACGAAATTGTATATCATTATGGAATAATTTTCATATAAAGTATTTCCTTCTTGTTTTCATTAAAAGGTAAACATATTTTTAATATTGGTATCACAAAGCAGGTAGCGATCAAAAGTTAAATAAAGACTACATGCGGCAACAAAATCATATTTATTCATTACGCGAATCATGCACTAAATTAAAAAGTAAAATATTCTGCTTCAGTTATAGTGATGAACCAAAGTGAATCACCATCTACGGATCCAAGATTCATTTTTTAAATTAATTCGCTTATTTTGCATGACATGAAACTATTTGCTTTTCATATTCCTTAGGAAATACTGACTGAGTTGTCACAACAAGTGGTTTGTCTAATAAATGCTGCTTATAGTATCATGTAGGATTTGAAAAGTGTGTCACTAAAATAAAATAATTATATCACGTTTACATTAGTCTCCAGGGTGAATTAAGTAGTATTGAAAATTTTGATGACCCTAATCGTAACTGTAGTTTTTACCGAATTCTTTTATTCTGAAGTTTCACTCTCCCAGTCTAAATGGATATCAAATTTCTTTATCAGTCTTTTTAGTATTAATTATGTGCATTATCATGATAGCATTCCAATAGATGTGATTTATGTATTATCGCTGTCACCGTAATTTTACAAGGTGCATTAATAGAGTCGCGTACTGGTACTTACTCTGCATCATAAAGCTATAACTCCATGGCTGAGCAATTTATCACCCACGACTCCAGGAAACATTCCTGCTCGATACTTTCGATTGGACACATTACATTCATCCAAATTCACTACAGATGTACAAAGATTCCGTCCCTTAATCGAAAATCCGCGTCCAAAGTTATTCACTCATTATTTTAAACGATTTTTGTACCGTATAAACATGCAACTAAAAATTCAATTCATTCATGCATTGTGCTTCGAAATCCGGCCACTTCCTGATGCCATGCGAGAATAAAATTGACGAGAATAACAAGAACCGTCATCGTCACCCGTGTAGAGCCCAAAAATCTTGTGGGAGAAAGGGGAATCAATAAATGTCGTTTTCTAAACTGTTATTCTTTTCAGTACTTTGTACTTATAAGGGGACATAAACATGTTGATATACAAACTGTCCAGTGTCACATTCTATTCGGGGTGATGATAATACACCAGCATAAAAATTTGACGCTTTGACGAATATGCAATCCATAGAAGAAGCTAACCAATCCATAAAAATTAGTAACAATAAGTAACTGGAACCTTTCCTTCGCTGCATGCAAAAGTCGATGCAGCCGATGTTTTTGTAATGATAAAGGAATGGAATAATTTACTGAGCAAGTTATCCATTTATCCTTCCCGTTTCTTATTCCTGACTGCATTCTCGCCACTTCACACTTTCCTAAAGCGAAAGTCTTCCATGAGCATCTAGTGAAATATTTCGGCACAACGAAATAGCATGTAATTTTAATTTGTTTTTATAAGTACACTTAAGTCTAATATCCTTCCTTTACTGTCTCCCATTTTTTTACTTTAGCACAAGTACTAGAAAGTCACCTTTCTCTTCAATCATCTATGGCGCCTTCGTACAAGTTTATCAAATCCATTGGCGTGGATTAAAACGAAAAATTTTCTCCAGTCACTCTACTACACATAGTTAAGGGCACTACAAAACGTCTTTCAGATTACTTGAGTTTATAAGAATAGCTTTCCTTTATATTATTATATTCTTTTCGTAAATTACATTTAAATTTCTTTTCGTAAAAAAGTGTAATATTGCTTTTTGGCTGGTCACAATGACAAAAGTTTGATATCAATCTACAAAATTATGATCACACTATGTTGCTCGTTGCTCTCATTAATGCGAACGCTATGTAAATTGGTTGTCCCAAGTACAAAATATGAGAATAATTAACTTGAATAATTTGTATTAAGCAGGCAATTATTCTTATCTGATGCTCATCTTTGTGCTCTTACGATTATTGTCATTACATTCTTATAATAATGGAATAATTTATACGAGAATTGTAGTTTAGCGAAGATCCTCACGTACTAAAACGGTGTTAATACAGTTGAAATTGTACAGATTCAGAATAAACTTAAGGAGATAATATGCATATTGTGCTCTTGTATTTACTCAACCAAGTAAAAATTACGATGATATCTTGTAGCTAGCAAACAAAATTGCTGTCCATTAAAAATATCTTTTGCCAAATCTACATCTTTGGGGCTATATTGGTTATTCGTTCACCAAATAAAGAAACATATATGGCATTACATATGGATGCCATAATACAGTAAATGAGCTTAATGTAAGTGGCATTCAAATGCTAATTCACTCTTAAATTTCATAAAAGAAAATAAATTCTCAGATGTCGCCCTCTTAATGGCAAGCAAGACCAGTTCGGTTATTTCAGACAAGCCGAAGTACACGAAGCTCAAGCAAGAAACAGCCACCCCCTCACAAATTTTAGCCATTTTGAAAAAAAAATCTCAGCATGTTCGTCTCTCGAGATGAAATTGTATGCTTTGCTTCTCAATGGATACACAATATGAATATGGATTAAAAATAGACTCGTCATCATCATCATCAAAATATTATTAACATCGTTCAGTATACATTTCGTTCTTTTTTCGTGCATTTCCTTCATCCAGATTTTTATATATTTCCCGAAAGTGAAGTTGCTGTAAGTTGTATCATACGCACGAGTGAATTACACACTTTCATAAGAAATTGTCAGTGCTGCAGACGTTGTTGTTGGACGTGTAGCTGACGGTAATAATCTTTCCGCACACGTTTCAATCCTTCGCTCAGAGGTTGGATTGAGATTTCATGTGTTCAAGATGTTATCTGCACGACACTTCTACCGTTGCATTACTACAGACCTGCAAAATAAGACCTTATTTCCCGAAATTTAATACAATTTGATGAATATCAACTTCAGCTACTATTAACAAGCAAAGCTTGTCTTTCTCTTTTTATTTTTATACGGGCTACTCTTTGTATTTACATGGTTGAATGTTTTAATACAGATATACCGATGTAGGTAATATTAGAGGGCATATAGCATGCGATCATAAAACGTGAGATATGACGATGTAGTAGTGGTTCTATGAATATAGGTAAGAAGCATAAAAATAATGGTAAGATGATCTTGGTGCACCACGACAAGCACCCTCACTCACCAAAAAAACTGGTTAGCTGGCATTATGCATAACCGTACACAATTTACACAGACGTTATAGAATATGGCACAAGGCACGTACATAAGTAGTTGATGATGTATCTCTGCGACTTCGTTTCATGCAAACGGCTAGCGTAAAAGTTTCGTGGTAGCCAATCCCATAGTCACTGGCAGTTTCGCACAGTTTGGCGTAATCAACATCACTTCATCTCGTTGTCTTCAAATCAGCCTTTAACTCCTTCTCAGAAGAGTATCCTTTGTAGTAGTAGGAGTTAAGTTGCTTAAATCTTCGATCCATTTGAAAGTATGAACACCTGACAAGTTGATTCAGTTGTTGTCGCTTTGCGGTCGAGACCACTTCAGCGACGGTTGCAGCTGCAGAAGAATCATTGGCTTCACCTTAACCACTCGAACAGACTACGCATACCTATACAAACGTTGTAGGGCAAGAATTTCCCTTCTCTTCACAAAAAAATACTTTGTTCGTAATGAAGCGTCAGAACATTTGAAAAGTTAGCAGTGGTAATTTGCTAATTTACCTTTCCGTGAATACCCATTCTTTGAAATATTTTCGTGCGTGTTAATTCAACCATCTCCCCTGCTTATCAAGTTCTATGAAAAAATCACAATCCGCTTAAATCTGCCCCTGTGTTGGTGTTCATCGATTCTATTCCGTTCCGATATGTTCTTCAAGTGGACTGCCAACAGTTTCATGATATTCTATGAAAACTCAATCACTTTTTAATTCGAAATTGAACCGAATAAATTAACTGAAAAAAAGGTGTGATTTACTTTGCAATTCCTCATTTTTTACATGAGTTGGTTCTTCGAGTCGTGACACGTGCATATCCCTGTGTGATATATTTCAAGAGAGGAGAGATTTTTGTGTATGCATGACGTACGCAAGTCTACCAGTGACACGTCTCAATTTCATTGCGGTATATAGTCATTAGACTTTTATGAAAATTTGAAGAAAGACGTTGCAAAGAAATAACTGTTTCATGTAGTACATGTAAATGTGATTCTTCTTATTCGTCATCACTCATCTTGCGTCCCACCAGCTTCAACTTTCTGCTCATCGACCTACCTACATAAGAAAAAATCAGTCTAAAAGTAATACTCTTTTACTGTCAATCTACCAAAATAATATAAAGAGGCTACTACTGTGTTCATTTATTTCCTGGGCGAGACTGACGTTTTACACAGGCAGAGGCAATGTAATTGCGTAGACCAATTTTTCAATTTCCTTAATTAGAACAGTAAATAACACGCACTTGCCTTTTAAGGAATAAAACCATCACGTCTGGCTGGTGCTATTATGCACTGACGAAACTGAAAGAAAAAAAAAGCTTTTTTATTCGCCGATTTGTATTGATTTGCTGTTTACACCAATAAAATTTGTTCCATCAACTACATAATATAAATATATTGAGCTTCTTGGCCTTCTGTTCTAAGTAACTAGAATCATTAGTGGATGAGATCTACTATTCCCATATATAATCATTTAGTCGGTCAGTAGATACTCGTTATTTTGTATATTAATATATTCTTACTCTTTTATTTTAATTTTGAATCATTATTACTGTGTAATGTAATACCCACAGAAAGTATGGTAATGACAATGAATTCTGGTACGGTAACGTTCAGTTCAAGAGCAGTACTATTCGGTAAGGGAGACTGATGATATTCATGATGTGAAAGGAAACTAATAAATTTTTTGTTGAGAGTGGTAGTGCAGGTCGCTTCAATAAACAAATTATAAAAACCCTAATATATTATTCAACTAGGTATTTGAACTTGTAAATGTAAACTTGTAGACTAGGCTAGAGAACTTAATACTATTGGTTTCTCCTCTTTAAAACGGAATAATAATGATGTTGACAATACATCATTTTGTTTTCATCCCTTTCATTTTTTATTCGTGAGCATTGAACTGACAAACAAAAATAAGCATTAGGTGCGAAAATGTTAAATCCATCGTAAAAATCTCTGTGTCCATCTTCCATCCGCCTAAAATGAAATTTTATGACATGACACATCCAACTTTATCACAACATAACATCTCGCCGCACATACGTCTGTGGGCTTGCTGTGTAAAAGTATATCGATTGGTCATTTAAAATTGTCTCGTTATCTTTCTAGATGAGGCAAAGCATTGAAGATTCACCTTTGAGTCATCAAAACTCGACGGAGAGTGTCAATGGCAAAGGGAATGGCTCACCATCCTGCAAAACAAACAGACTGAATGGGACAGATAGTTCAGTCAGCTACTCGTTCAGACTTAATCCTCCTCCTGCCACCAAGTCTCCTATGGCCAAGAAACTCGTAAAATCTGCCACCAGCAGTGCACTGCTCAGCACACGTCATCTTCAGCGGAATGAAAGCATCTCATCAGTTTCATCAGATGCAAGCAGTGATATGACACTTGACGAGCTAGAAATCATCAAAACTATCGGTATGTCTGTTACTTATCCTACTTTACCTCTGCTGGCATTTAATTTTTCATCATGAAACACATCATAAATCGATTATTACAGGGAGCGTTGGCGGTGCGAAACTCATTACTTTTAGATGACGTTGATAAGATGGGCCATAATACATTGCCCAGTCCATTATAGCATTTATCTCGCGTTTAAATAAAACGCAAGCGAATTGTTAATTTTCTAAAATCACACGATTACTTGCTTTTTATTGCTGCATAACAAACGGCATTAAAGATAGAACATGTCGTTGTACCACATACCAGGGCATTAACCGCAAAAACCTTTTTTATACCCGTCAAACTTTCCAAATTGCTCTTTAAAGTCACCTTTTCGTTTACGACATCTCGAACTGAACGAAAGAGGATCGCATATATATTTTATTTCCAATTACAAATAGAAAACCTCAAATAATTCGTGTGTGAGAAGAAGTGTACATGTGTACTACAATTGGGTCAATTATAGAGACATGTCTTGGACAAATGCATGACCACGACTCTAATGACTTTGTGCGTTATGTTGAGCATTGTGGTTCACAGAATGGTTGTATTTGAGTTTATGATGACGACGATGCATAATGCTGTATATTATATTCTCGTTAAAACCTAATCTTCAGGAAATAAGAAAGCTCGCAGGCGAGCCCGCACATCATTCCGTCATCAAAGGTCAAAGCATCCATCATCCGTTGTTTTGTCCCAATTCGCAATTATTTGTTTTTTGAATGTTGAATAGAATGAGGAAACGATAGGTGAATCTCCCTTTATTGTTCTTTTTTGCTGGCTAATGCAGTATTTGCAGAGGAACATCATAAACATGATGTTTCATTGGCCATAATAGCACACAACAGAATATCAAGTAATATGCATGATGCGCCTAGCACAGCTTTAAAGAATAGAATGCATTCTAAATACTGTTGGAAAACAAACAATAATTTCAGATGCCGTAATAATTTGATTGAAAGAAAAACGTCGAATTAGACAGTTGATGATAACAGAATTCAAAATTTTGATTTTGCGATTGTTCGTAAGTACACTTGATCCGAAGAAGAAGAAACTAACAAACATTCAAACTACAATACATATTATTATGAATACTAAAAAGGATTAATCGACAAACAAAATAGCCGTAATTGAGCATCGACCACTCTGCATCTAATAATATTGTAGTGCCCGTTTTTTTCCTGTACAATTGTGTTAAAAATATATACATTCATCCTTCTTTTGATTCGATTTATTATTAACGTACCAGATGGAAAACAAATGCATCTTTTGTTCCAAAATTACAGCATTTGATGGGCAGTTCTTTTGATACTTATGCTTTTATTTTGTTTTCAAATATTTCTGTTAAAAGTTTGTAGAAACTGTAACACTTGAATTTTAACAATAATTAAAACCTAACCATTCATGAATGTCCTCCACCACAAGAAATAAATGTTGCGCATTCATCAAAAATTTTTACTTTCCTTATACTTTCTCTTGTGGAATCCATCATCTGCTTTAACGTTTCATACTTGTGTACTCTTACAAACTGACACTTTCGGAGGTCATGTCATATTATGGTTTTGTATCTTCGTATTCAGTTCTATATTCTTTCAGATTACATGACGTTGTTTACAGGAATTCATACGGGGATAGGGCATTTCATTCATGTGATAATGACTGGTTTCCCATTTCACTCATTTCCATTTTGTGTTTTATGCTGGAAACCAGCGGATAGGCATCAAATGTCAACTTTGCTTAAATATAGAATTGATTCTTCCCATATGCTTTGAATCGCAGCATGCTTATTATCAGCCGCAAAAATTCAACAAACATCCTGGGATGCACAAGGTATCTCAACAAAAATCTAGTTTCCTATTTTATTACTGATTCTGAACGTTACTTACTGTCATATTTCTTAAAAACGGCAATTGTAATTGGGATAAGCGTGTATATATACACTTCCCTGTGACTTAAAGCCGTTTCATTTCAGCATGCAATCTGACAAAGAGCATCTATTCCGTTCCAATTCTGACAGTCTGAAATTTAGTTCACTGTTTGTAACACACGCTTTGTCAGTGTAGCCTAGCTCCAGATCCGGATCTGACTGTTGCTCATACGGTCACACTGAGCAAGCAAGCAAAATATTCTTCGGACATCTTTACGTTAGTAAAAAGTTAAAATTATTCTTTGCAAAGTAGATCGACCTATCAGTTACTCCATCGTCATACCCTACTTTTTCTTCAAGAAATAGTGTATAAACTTTTCATCAGGGTCACCATTTGTGTATCATATGCATGGCGCATTGAAAGTCATATTATGTACATATTTGCTCTCGTGTGAGTTTGGTGTAGTATAGCAAGCATTATTCAACCAATAATATGATGATACGAGAAGGGTTGAAGATCTGTTTATATGAGAAATATTCCGGTCTCGGTTTTTTTGAAATATTCTCTTTGCTTGCATGCATACAATGAATATTGAGTACATCGTAAATCCTGCATGAAAATTTAAAAAGTAGACATTCCAACATTGACTTCTTTTTTTAGATTTTATAGGGGAAAAGACGGGGATATTGTTTGAATTTATAGGCGGAATGAAATGCATAATTCTACTAATTTATACACATATGTTCATATATAGAAGATATACTTGAACTTATTTATATTTTGAAATCTCGTTTGACAATGAATGAGATCACCATCTAATATAGTGGCCTGATGTATGCATCAGTAGTTTGCGTACCCAAAAAGGTTAATATCACCATTCTCTCAATTCAATATTCGCTGTCACCATTACAAGTTTAGGTACACTATCCACAATACGCTGGAATATGAGCATGTTTATTAGCAAATTATATTATTTTCATTATTCGTATTTCTTGCAGTGATGTCAGGATGATCGAAAATAATTAGATTAATTCACAACGGTCCACAAATAGAGATCCTGTTGACAAACAATATTGGCACAGTCAGTGTCCCAAACGATCAGTTTCCTTTAGTGGTCATAATCATTTTCACTTCTTTTTTTCAAGTCTAAAGCCTTTCGTTTTCCTTCGTTTTGCAACACAAGATCTGGTGATAATTGCATCTGCTCATAACATAATCTGTTATATACTTTTGCTTTGCATCAGACGACAAAAATGACACATACAATATGTAGTATATACAGTGCCTTTAAATAAGAAAAATGAAATTCCTCATTAGCATTACAATAAAGCCAACAAGGTAACAGTAATTTTTATTTTGAGTGTGACGGCAAAATGTCTACGAAACCAAAACCATCTTACCGTTTTGCTGGTCTCCTCTAAATTATGCCAGTAAAAATTTCAACATGCATGGTGCGCGTTCTTACACGGTGGAGCTACTTCCTTTTCAGGTCACACGTCGCACAAACATACACGTAATACGTAAGAAAACATAAAGTCAAATTGAGTACGCATTTTTCATGTTTGTTAGAGTACAAGTTGGATAAGTGTGTAATATAGAAATATGGGTAGAATTATAAAATGAACCATACCTACATTTATCTGTTTCTAGAGACCGGTCGGTAGTCGTTGTATCTATTAAGGCATTGTAAAGAAAATATGGATAAACATTTTGTACTTGATTTAGGTACGGACGGGTTATCATGTGTTACTGGTCGATGCCTGCGTCCCTCTGTAATTGGTCATTTTTATAAAAATGTTCTTCTGTAATGCACTACAGAAACTTTTTTTCTTATTACTTATTACTTTTATTAATATGAAAAAAATAACGAAACATTATTACTTATTGCAATTACATAGTTCTATTCACTTCGCTCAATAATCGACTTTGTCTATTGCTGGCCTGAGATCAGTAGTTAGATTCATATTCATTCAAATATTCAACATATTCATGGCCTTCCCACACATAATGTTATTGCTTGTATAGGTAGACGTACTTCACAAACATCGCTCCTTTGAGCAGCTTCATAAAATATCACTAGTTTTTGTTTTCGACTAGACATCAAATGGAACAACACGGTTTCCTCACCTTACGTCGAAACATGTTGACATTTGATACGTGATCCTGTACTCTTGATTTTACCAAAATGGAAGAACAGGTGAAATTCATTAGCACAAAATTGGCGCTTTCAAGAGGGATCATTAGGTTATTTTATTTTACGAGAATTTTAACATGTTTGTGGGATATTATAATATGGATCGCATAAACAGGCATAGGTAACAGTGCAGCGTGATGGTCTCGTGCCACAAAGCTCTTTTACTTCTAAACGATTAAGTGAAACCACTTTGCATTAATCTGATCGTGGTGGGCTTCTGCCATTTAACGTTATTGCATCGAACATTAAGATTAAGATTAACGTTGACGATCAATCTGTTGATCTCACATTACAAAGTGTGGGAAATACCAACAGATATTATGCATCGTCAGATCCGATATTTAAAATGTTTGAAATAATTCTATGTTTGTGCATTCTATGTTCGGTGCAATTGACACGCTACAATGTGCAATGCACGATCGGATTATCTTCATTTTTGACAGGGAAACGAAATTTTATAAACGTAATTGAAGTATAAGATTTTTAGTTAAATGATGGCTGCATTTGCAGTATCTAATTTTTTGGACTTTTGTCATATCTCAGATCCTGTTGTCAACTTGCATGTCCTGACTTTGGTCTTGGAATTAAATTCACCTTTCTTGAGAATCCTTAATTGCATATTATACATTTTATAGGTAGGCGCATCCCTATAAAGAAGTTATTCTGTCATGCAGGCAATAACATTCAAATATGGAATGCTAAACAAGTATTTTTTTGTGAAAACGTTGCTGGACCTGGAACGTGAATTGGTCAAAGTACATAATATTATGGTCATCTGCGGCGTGGTAAAGTATGCAGGTACCTACGTCGTGCTATGCCCGTGCTCAAAGAAGTCCACGGTTCACGGTTGCTGTCCAAAATGACATGGTTCTATTTAGCTATGTGAACGAAGGCGTTCAATGTTTGTAAACCAAGTCAATCAGAGTAATAAGTCATTCTGTTGTGTAAATTATGTAAATGCAATAAAAATCAAATAAGATTCATTTCATCAGCTTCTGGTTGAGTACAGGTTTTAAGATTAAGCCCAAAATACCAAAACAGCAAGCCTCCGGTTTCTATAATTTTGTAAGCGAAATTCTTTCTAGAAACTTGTCTATTCTCAATATTATGTATCTTAAAATAGAAAAAATAAATAAAATACTGCCAACCACACTGGCATAGCCCTTGTCACACGGGATTGGTATTCCAATGCGAACATTGCAATTTGCAAGATTCGCTTCAATTTTCCTTATTATGAGAGACACCATTTAAAGATATATTGAATTTTGAATAAAAAATAACATAAATGCCGACAGTTGCATAAAAAACCTTGTTGACTGACCTACGATTCAATTCACACGAGATTACTAAAACTCAGCATGTTCATCAGCAAAATTTCTGTTTTATTATTATTATTATTATTATTAAGCACTTCAAAAGTCGAGACATTCTGTCTGCTACTCCTACAAAGGGTTTATTAGTGATAAGCAATCCAAAAATGTGAGATTTTAAGTTTCATGGTCCAGTGGTTTTAAATTGCGTGACCAACAAGGGACGATACTGTATTAATCTGGTATCATGAATGTCAAGTGTCAGCTATAGGCTGTTTGATTGTAAATTGGAGCTACAAATATATTCTGGGATATAAACATTTTATCTATGCGTAGTCGGTTATTTTGTGTAAGTGTAAATTATGGCTTTCTCAGTGAAATAAATATAGTTTAAATCACTTCAAATCTACTTCAGCAAGAAATGCATGCAAAAGTAAATACAGATCATTTTTGCAAAGTGTCTGATCTGTACAGCCCACGGTGCCAATCGTGCTGAAAAGTCGAGTTCGTAAAAATAAATGATCTCATCAACGCAGCCTTTTACATGGATTATATTGTTGTCATCTCAACATGGAAAGTGAACGAAATGCTTACGGCTCTGATTTGATGTTATGTGGGCTGCGCGTTTGGATGACAAAAACGAAAGATATCTTGGGCATAATTTTTGCAAACCTCCTTCCCAAAATCTCACACCGCGTACCCGGGAATGACAGAAACGTGCAACCTTTGAGCATAAAACAGAGAAACGAACGCTTTAAACTCCCAGATCCAACAAACGCGCAAAAAAACAGGAAAACTAATCGTTGCAGTGCACATGCCCTTCCTCGCTGTCGATGTCAACTAGATTTTTGCTACTTACATCAGCAGTGCAGGAGGATAATCCGGTCTTCCCACATATCTAACCTTTTTCAAAGTCGAATTATGACGCTACTTGCTCAACATAATGTTCCTTTAACTTACTGGTTTTTAAATTCAAAATAAATATGCATGTAGTAATTAGTTTGCTTAATTTGATGTGCAGGTATTAATTGAGATTTGGAATACTAAAGTTCCGCAAGTTAAGTTATTTTCACCTTTAAATTAGATATAATGTCATAACTCATAACGTATCATATTTATTTCTCATTATCGTTGTCCAATTCAATTTCAACCCAATAGACATTACTATTATTTTGAACACTTTACTATCGCAGCGTACAAGGTAGGCGAATCAACTAAACTTACCATACCATAATTTACTACCTAAAATAAAACTATACTCGGTTTTACAGCACCGCAATGCAGTTCCCAATTATCTTATAGTTTACTGCGTCCGTAACAAAATAATGAGAACAATAAAGAACGATCAAAGACTGGACACGTATTGTCGATAATATAAAAGTAGAAGTGTATGAAAGAAAGCAGATTTACCATATTTGTAAGGCTTACTACTACACAAATTCCCTGACAATCCAATGTCCTGTCTTGTCCTTATACCTACAATACCTATAACCCAAACAAGATTTCATTATGATTTTATCAATGGCATCTTTTGTTTTTACGTCCATTCATGAAGATTCCCCAGACAGAGTTTCATACGTGCTAAGCTAATTAAGAACGTAATAAGTGAAGCCCTACACCATTTTAGCAGGTGTGCGAATGTGTTTTGAGCAAAAACTTATGCAAATTTCACTTTTTACTGCATTAATGTTCATTTTCTTGTTATATTTATATCACGATGCTGCTATTTAAAATATGCATGCACTCACCAACAGAAAACTGTGGCCCATTAATGGAGCTACCTCAACAAGTTATCGTGATGACCATGTTCATGTAAGTCGTGTAGATATATAGGTATATGACGCTCACCATAATTATAACAACGATAATGTAAATAGGCAGATATTTTGCTTCATGCTGGTTAAAATCGTATAGATATTTTGTACAAATTTTGTACGCATTCTCAGGAAAAGCAGGAGCGCAACCTGACTTTCGGTAGAGGGGTAATGCACTTGTGTAACAAACCTTTACGTTACTAATACCAGCTCGAATCACTTTCAAGAAATTCAAGGGGTGATACGTTACAGATACATGAAGATGCAGCTAAGCCATAGCCCATGGGGTGATAATACTGGATACCAAAAAGTTACACGCCAGTAGTATATATCCTCATTTCGGATATATTGCTTAACATTATATGATATGGTTGTTACAGTCACCGTCTCTATCAGTTGTTGTTAAATGCTACATTTCATATATTTACTTGAATAAATTCTGGAAATCAATGTTCCTTCTTCTGAATGAATTGTCCAGTTTTAACGTTTTGAGACATTTTGAGTTGTTCTCTGAAACCACCGTGATTGAAAAATGTTAATGATATTAAAATAACTAACCACCCATGTATTGCCATGATATTATTTTAGAAACGATAACCGGTAACAACATCGAATTTTGGAAGAACGTTGTCAGGTTATCAGACTTAAGTTTAGATAAATTATGAATGTACATTATAAAAGCATGCCACAATATTCCCAATACAAACAATATTTACCATTTGATTTAGAGAAAATGTTCGTGATCTTGGGAAAATTGCTAGGTAATTTTTACCATTGAAGGAATTGGGGAAGTATTGAACGTATGAGTTAGCATACATAATGGAAGATGCAAGAAGTTTGTTGGAATAATAATGTAGTTTATAAAATATATAATTTCAATGAGCCGAAACTATTGAAATTTTTAATGAACAATGAAAAGTAAATAGTGCGCATATAAGTAATTTCGCACAAGCTAGTAATAAATGAAATTCTACTCATACTTCCTTTTCGCAGTCTCCCACCAGAGATTGTTTAGTAAACACTAGAAGCGCAACAAGAATACTCGATAATATATGTCACTTTGCCAAAAGTGTTCAGGGATACGTAAGGTATGCTCATTGCAAATTACTAAGATGTATACATACTTTGTTTACTTTTAACCCCATCATAACTCACAATCAAACGGAAACACGTCATTATTGTTTTTATTCTAATTTTATGGCCCAACGTAATCATCTGTATAATGCTGACATTTAATAACCATATTTATTTATTTAAATTTAAATGTCTTAAGTTCAGTAATGTTGCAAGTCATTTCCAGAGCATTAAACAACATAATACTTTACAGGTAATAAATATATACAATGAGGAGAGAAACAATATTTACACTATGCCATGTGGATGCTGTGATTCTTTCTTGTCCATAATATTCCATTATGAACTAATGACTGCAATTTGTTTTTCTTCGTCATTCTTCGTCATTGTTACTTTTGTACCTTCAGTATGACATATTTTATTGTGGGTGGTCATTTATTACCCATTCAACTTTGAATAGCCCAAAAGTGTCAATTTCCTTTTTGATATTACTCATTAAGTACTACATGAAAAGATGCGCTTCTACAACATAAACCAGGCCCAAGTTAACAATGAACTTCACCTATTAATTATTGAAGGTAAGGTCACGTCTATAAAAGTTTTTATAGAAGTTAGCAGCCATTTCCTTCGCACGTATTAGGAGATTCCAAGAAACTACTCACCATTGCAGGCTCTTTTCAAATGCAAACAAAAGTTGATACGCTTGAACGGAAGTAATTTTGTTGTTTACATTTCATTCAATTGTTTTATAGAGCTATAAAATATGCTAGTATTTTGCATACTAAATTTCAATTTGTCAAATCCTGTATTGTGGCCACTGTTATTTGGGTTGGCCTTTCTACTGTGTATAAAAAAGCATCACTATTTTCATAAGATCTCACACAACGACTATTTGCAAAGTTTCCTCATGGAATGAACAATAAGTAAAGCCACACATATCCGATATGTACTCTTTTAATTGTGTAACGATTCCACGATTGTTTACCATTGAGTCTTCAGCCACAATATAGTATTGCTTAATAATAAGGAATGAACGGAATTTGCACAGATCATCTAGCAATTTGTGATGTTCATTTTTAGATTTGCCAAGTGAATAAATGAATAAAAGCGCATGCCATTATTAATTTTGAGTATTCCATACTGTAACGGACAAGAAAACCTTTAGAGATGACGCTGATGACAAATGGGCGAGCACTGAGCGCCCATCATTTGTCATGACAACAGGAATGTCCTTGAGAGTGGTGATTCTGCTAAACATAAATAACCCTTCAAAATGGGGGTTTTCATTACAGAAAATCAGGCCTGGATTGATTATCATGTTTGCGCTTCATCTCTACTTTTAAAAATAGCGTCCATCTCATTGCTCGTGTCGCAAAATGGCCACTAAATTAATCTTATCTTCAACGATGAGTTCAAGATCAATGAAATTGAAGCTGAAGCACATCTGGAGCCTATTAAATCAAACCTCCACAATAAAATTTGAAATTCACGACGCATGTAAGAAGTGAAGTGGAGGACGTCCAGATATTTGTGCCAAAAAGATGAGGGCAGTTCACCAGCCAAACGCAAACTCGACTAGACACAAAAAAAGATTCGAAACACAACATTCTATTAAATCAGTTTGTTTTGTCAAGCGAAGCCATTTTACTGAAAATAATCATACATGCTGTTATGCTCGAGATTAAAAACGTGATGTAAACTTTAAAAAGCTAAAAATATTTTTCTCATGCTGATGCGAATGAATCGCGCTATAAGTAAAAGTGGTACATAAAATAATAATAACCGGCTATAAAACAGCATGTGCTCACAATATTTTTAAAAAATTGAAAAGCTTTAGCATCGTGTTAGTCATAAACATTTCAGCTCGCTTTTTGCCAGTATGAAAAATGTTAAGAGTTGGAGACTACAAAAAGAAAACGAAAACAGTAAATTTGAACGTTAAAACTTATCGCACTTCTTCACGTTCCTCGCTACGGTCCATGTAACTTTTGACGTGTAAATATTATCAAGTGAACGAAACGAGGATTTATTTCATTTCACATCCATAGTGTAATTTGAAAAAGTATGCGTTTTTTACAACACTGAAAGCCTTCATCGGATTGAAATTACAAACCTATTAATGTATTTTGAATCATCCAAGTTAGATGATCTAACCTATTTTATCAATAGTACCGTCAAATCTTCAAGTTATATTATGATTGATTTTTCATCTAATATTGAAATTACAGTGATTATTTACCCGCCTACCTTCCGTAAAGCCTCTTACATTTTGAATGCCTAATTTATTTTCCATGTGAGTTGCAAATCATTGGGCAAAATTTCCTTATTATAGTGTACACAAATGCGCACAGAATGTTCTCCTTAATCTGAAAATAACATTAAGTGTGAGCTTTTAATATTATAAGATGTTTATTTCTGAAAAAAGAAAGGAAGACAGCTTGACGTCGATGCGTAGGATGCAAGCAGAAAAGCTGTTTGGCACTAACTCTTTTAACAAGTTGATTGTATGTAAACTGAGTTCATATCGTCCTTGTTTCATCTTGCATGCATGCATGCATGGAGAGTTGAACTGTTTTGGCCAACAGTTTGCAAACGTCATGGACTTTCGTACCTTGTCACATTTTAAAACGTAACCAAAAGCTTTGTTTCAAAAGTCGCTTAAAGGGTGACCTTTATTGTAACAGCATAGACTTATGTGACTACGTGAGTAGGTAACTTGTTATGAATGTTTCGAATGAAACTGATCCACAAACTGCTATTATGCATGCGTAATAAAATTTCATTCACTGGGGGGTGGGGGAGCCAAACAAAGCTTTAGATGTACACACTACATACATACCTATACGATTTTTAATCCACAACTCTTCAATAATACGACAGTAACTTACGTTATACACACTTGAACATGTTACTGGATTTTAATAAATTCATTATTCATGACATCTCAAGTGGCAACTGATGGTCATTAATTAGCTATAGTTTCATTATAAAAGTATGGCATATGGGGTTTGCATAGCATAATAATTATATGATATTAGTCAGTCTATTTTTGAAAGACTCTACTGTTGCAATCTATACTAATCTGGATTGGATGCATGGATATTTATAAACAACTCATTCTTTTTATAAGTGTCTGGACTTTAAAATCTCCTTTTCTTATTATATTTTAGGCATAGACGCGTCGTTGAAAGTAAGTGCCATATGTACGACTAGATTTACAGGTGTACTCCTTTCAGTTCACAGCTATGCCGTAAGACATTGCATAATTGTAGGATAATGCTCGGCTACCTAGACATTAAAACTTACTCATGTACCACTGGATTCATGTCCAATTTTTGAAAACCCAAATCAAACACCGCATTTATACACTTATATCACGAATGTTCATTATCGTTATGTTTGTCGGGTACAGTCCGTCTTTAAGAAAAATACAAGTATTTTATATAATAATCTTCTACGACTAATCCAAATAAATGATTAATGATGTTTTTCGAAATCTAGTCAGCAATGGAATAGCATAATGTCGTGTGTTTCATACTATTTTCTCCCTCTTTCAAGAAACGTGTTTTGAGCTTTCCTTCAAAGATGTCATCAACAACCCAGTGCTCACGTCCATTAAACTAGTTTATACTTTGTCGGTTGGAAATTTAACTTTTCTAGTCTAATAGTCTACAGTGGTTATATTTGACAATCTGGAATTTTTATATTAAAACACTTCGTTATTTTATATTTTAATATTCATTACTCCTTGTCGGACTAATTTAACAACACGTGGAAGGGAAAATGTCCTGTGCATAGTCCAACATTATGCATTTCCATTTAGTACGTGACAAGGAAGTGGAATTTTGCCAGAAGAATGATACGAACACCACCAAAGACTTTGGAGAAATGGACGATTTTTAAAGAAAAAATAAAACTTCTACAATTTCGCTAGCGTACTGAAGCTCTCGTAGTTAAAATCATGCTCCAAAATGTGTCAAGTGATGTAATGGCATTTTAATAAGCAATTTGCGGGTAGAATGAGTTGATTCAAGTGTACTTCAAACAGCATAATAAATAGGCGTCATCGCTTTCAAGACGCACTTAAGCACGAAATCATCCTCCTCCCTCCAAAATGTACTATTTCTGGTCCCATTTTATCATTACTTGAGTTCAGCAAATTGCCAGCTTAGCCAAAGACCAAAGTTTTAAGCATAAAAGTTTCAGCGATTTTTTTATTTGTCTTATTTTTCAGGGACTGGGACGTTCGGCAGGGTTGTGCTCGTTTATGACCAGGTGCGCTCAGAGTACGGAGCATTGAAAATCCTTCAACTACATGACGTTATCCGACTGAAACAAGTTGATCACGTCAAAAATGAGAAGAATATACTGAAGGCTGTGAAGCATCCTTTCATCGTTAATATGTAAGTATCAAACTCCCTTGCATATTATGAAACTTTGAGCTTTCACTCTGAATCTGAATGCTATAAAATGAAAATGAATGTTATAAATACGTGCCGTCGCTATCTTTACGGGCCACTGCACATAGACATACCCCATTTGTCCCCCTCAATAATGTCAAATTTTCGATGAAAGGGATATATTTCGGTGCCAAATCTAACTCTGGATATACGATAACGAAAGCAAATGTGGCACAGCTACACTCAATTACTGAGCACAAGACAGATCAGTGTTGATCCAACATAAGCATTTAAAATAAATTGGTTTAAATCCACATTATTCGCAGATATTATCATATTATATGACGTTATGGGAAAACCAAAGGCGTTGCGGTTCCGAGTTATTCGTGCATTGACAAGTACGAAAGCCAAATGGAAAATGGGTGCTTTTAAAACGAACACTTAAATGCTAACGAGACGATACTTTATGATGACGAAGTGTTATTTACTTCAACCAAGCTTCCCAACACGCCTTAAGTTTTCACATACATGAAAAAGAAAAATTGTTTTAGGTTCAAACGGTCTTCAGAGGGAAAAGATGCAAAAATACTGCTTTCTGATTTAATATAACGCTGGTTTGACCAAAAATCACTCTGACAACAGGGATGAGCAGTCTAGAGTGAAATGCATGGTGGTGATTTGTAATAATAAGCATGCTGATACTAATGACATATATATATAAAAAATATATATGCAAACGATATTTTTAAAAAGTGGAAGATTTCGGTAGTCTGTCGAAAAGATGATTCTTTCCTACTTACACGTACGTAGGTATGTATATACGAAACGCTTATTAATTATTCGCATTATGTATGGTGCATAAAGTGCACAAGACAAGCTATTTTTATAATAATGATGCATAATGTGACGATCATTTTTTTTTAAACAACGAGAATTTCATACTAAATGTTGTAATTTTTAGTGCAATTATTTGTTATCCTACGGCTGAAATTAATAAAATGCATAGGCAAAAAATCCAATTCATTATGCTGCTACGGACTCCATAGCAACTCATTTTTATCAAATAAAATGAACCAAATTAAGAAATTCTTAATATTGTTAAAAATTCAACAAACTATATACAGCTAATTTTTATCATTTCATACTCTCTTGTAATATATACGATAATAATATGTAGCTTATCAGATAATGCAGATGTGATGTGCACATTGAACCCAAATAAACATCCGTCATTGGACTTATAAGTAAAACTATGCATGCATACTAGCAGGTCTAGTTTTGGGCATAATTTTCCATTGTTGATTGTATTCCAAATTCCAATTCCAGCAAATAACAAAGGTGCATGGTCCTATTATGGAATACATGCCCATTCAGCTACTGCATCGTTTATTCATTGGCTTCAAAATAGCAACCTCTGTCCTTCTGCAAACTATTTTTTATTGTTCTGCTTTTTTGTTTTTCATCAAGTTAAAAATTCTTTGCTACCAAAAAAGTATTTAAGAAATCGGCTACAGGTTTTTGAAGTATGTAATGTTTACGCATACCTTTCATATGCAACTGATTCTGCTCAAATTAATACGTACTTTTAAATTCATATAATATGTACTATTTCGATTATGTAAAGTATGTGCTATAATGCATACAGAACACTACCTGCTGATTTCACAATCAGATATGGTATTTGTCTGCCAAAATAACGTATCTTTAAAATGTTGCCAATTCGAAATCCTTCTTTTGACGGAAAATATATGCGGATTTTGATTATATCAAGTTATATGTAATTCATGGGTATATTATGGTGCATCAGTACTCTTTGAGATAATAGTTTTAATATTTTAATACATAATAAAGCTTCCAGGTGAAATTAGGGGCAAATGTGAGACAACCACACGCTTCCAAATGGTATTGGGTTAAACCACGTCATTGTAACTGTAATTTTTGTCCGTAACACTGATAAACTGAAAGTGGTCTGCATGTCTTTCCGTAATTATAAATACCTGATATAACTCACAGCTACTAAATTAATTTTAATGAAATTTTAAAATGTACAATAAACGTAACTTATCTCTCTAATGTTTTTTTTATTGTAGGAAATGGCACTACAAGGATGAATCTAATATCTACATGCTATTTGACTACGTATGTGGAGGTGAACTCTTTTCATACCTAAGACGAGCTGGGAAATTCTCATCTGCTACAAGTAAGAATTAGATTTTTGTTAACTTAATGCATTATTTCAGAATAGCAATACAATGCAAAGTAATCGCAATTGATGAAATCCAAGTTGCTTGCATGGAGCAATAAATAATATTGCCAGCATTATGATGATAATAAAGAAGCTATTATTACATACACATGATTAGTTTGAAGGTAGTCAATGTTATAGCTTGCAAAACGAAAGATTTTCATACAGTATAACATCCGTTAAAGGCGTCGCTGTTAAAATAAAAAGCATAGCCACGAATATTTTTCTAATTAATACAAATATTGACATCATCCAGGTGCATTTTATGGAGCGGAAATAGTATGCGCACTGGAATACCTACATGGAAAGTCGATCGTTTATCGGGACCTTAAACCAGAAAATCTATTACTGGACAAAGAAGGACACCTGAAGATAACAGATTTTGGATTTGCCAAGCAACTGAAAGATAGAACATGGACGTTATGTGGTATGCCTTGTTTGGAACAATTTATTACAGGGCCCAAATCTATGGCATGCGACTGATAAAATATTATAAATCATGAGTATGCAATGATACATCATTTGACATCCAATCGGTACTTTTTTTAAATAAAGGACTAGGAGATACGTTCTTATCTCATTACCGCTACGTGTTGAATACCATAACAATACAGGTTTGTCTGAATTCGAAGGGCCCAACATAGCATGCCACGATATTTAGTGGTTTCAGTTTTCAATTGATGTTGCGAAATTATGCAAAGTTTAAAGCTTATAAGCATGTCCATAAATAGCTTTATCAAAAAACTTGCTAGTTTCAGTATTTTTGTTTAAAAAATATGTATTTCAAATCTATGAATTGAGGAGCTATTAGTACTCAAAATTGTCAGTGTCATAAGCTCCAAGAATTTGATAAAAGAATACTCAATGAACATATTATGGCCTTTGATTCATTCGAATATTCATACATTTTCATTTCATCGATAAATTTTTGCATACCGTTTTGTACATGCCAGTATAATTTGTTCATTGTTCTTATAGAAAGTTTACTTATTATGATTGTTGCATTTTATTACGATTGTCGCAGGTACACCAGAATATTTGGCTCCAGAGATAATCCAGTCAAAAGGTCATAATAGGGCGGTTGATTGGTGGGCGTTAGGTAAGTTGCACAATTATGTTAGATTTATGTGCTATTATAAAAAGGAATGTCGAGGTAATCAACATGATGTATGGAGTGCCTATGCCGATTGAATTGTTCTTTAACGGCTTGTTTCGTATGTTTTTTTTATTTTAGGCGTTCTGATTTATGAGATGAACTGTGGTTTTGCACCATTCTATGACGACAATAACTTTAGTACGTACGAGAAAATTCTTGCTGCCAAGCTTGAATGGCCAAAGTACATCGATCCGGTTGCAAAGGATCTTATTAAGAAGCTACTGGTCCCTGATCGTTTTAAGCGCCTTGGCAATATGAAGGTGAGTTAGTTGATACTTATAACTATGTGGTTGAATGTGTGGGTGGATCACATTACCAACGCCATTTTATGTACGCGTGAACCTATATTGCTCCGATAATCGAGAATAACAGCTTCTAAGCCTAGTATAAATATGTAGCTGAAGAGTTTTGAATTCAAGTTGAAACTTCAATTGCAATTTCGATAAGTTTGTAGCTTGTACAGACAAGTACTGGCAGAGAATATTTTAAAGCTAATTTTGTCATTTCTCCCACTTGGGTTTTTGTTTCAAAGACAATTTTTACGTGGCAACATTGCAAACAGTGTGTATTACACGTTACATAAATTGGCTACGAAAGTAGAAATATCAAGCAGTGGGTTTAAGTTTACTGCTTAATATATATGTAACGGAAATGGACAGACAGACAAAGCTATTAAATGCTGTCAGTGACACAAAGTATGCATGCTTGTCTGTTCTTAATTGCCACTTGATGGTTTGAGTTTTTGTATTATATTGAAAGAATAATATTATCCTCATCTACCATGTTGTCATCGTGACAGCGGTTGCTTTCATACTTTAAAGTACAATTTTATTATACTTTTGATTGTCTAGAATGGTGCGGATGACGTAAAACGACACCGATGGTTTAGGGATTATGACTGGGATGATGTTAGCAATCGTAGGTTGCAAGTAAGTGAAACGTAAATTTTGCACATTTTTTGTTAGTTGGCCCTGCTTCTAGATTACGCGTGACCATTTTTTGATAACTATCATTCTATTAGCATAAACGACAATTACAAACTGGTATATTCATGTGATATAGCAATTTATACGTATATCATTTTTGTCCTTTCAGCCCCCAATCATTCCAAAAGTTACGTTTGATGGTGATACAAGAAATTTTGATGAATATCCAGAAGAAGAAACCTGGAGAACAAATAATGGCATTAACGACACCGAAATGAAATTATTTGCAGACTTTTAGTCAGAATTATTAGGTATACAATGCAATACAAAATAATATGATGTATTCAATTTTTAAGTTTGTGTAGCATTATATTGTAACCATTCTTTACTTTGTTTGATATTTAGTTTCGTCCTGTGGAATATCTCAAAATGTCACATGGTAAACATGTGGCTAAAGTAGACATAATTATGATAACTAATATCACGTAATTTTACCTTATGAATATGTATATCGCATTAGTAAACGCTCGATAAGAACTAAAATAATTCTAAAATAGGGTGTCAATTTATAATTATGCAAGTAACATCAGTGAAAATATTATTACCTTATTATGCTCTTGTTAAATTGCAATAGATCGTACGGTACACAGGCGTAAAGTGCAAGACCTACAAATAGTGTAAATAGATGATCAAGGATATATATATATATGTACTTAAATTGAGTTGACGAATTTGGATTGAAGCGTATGCAGGTATGTAAATATACGTAAGTGTATTTGTTGTCGGTATTAAGCGTTGTCGAATGAATTACTAAATATAGCCAATGCTACGAACAAAATATTATGTAGCAGTCAACACTTTTGCGTACGTGTTTAAAATTAACTGCAATGTTTTACAAATTCATTAAAATAAAATCTCACACTTAATTCACAGTCATTTGTATCTCATAAAATGCTACATATACTCGTCATTTGACCGGAATATGTTTGGAGGTTTTCTCAAGCTCATTAGAATGCTTGTCGTGTGAATTTTAATGATTTTTCAACTGCAATACAGATACAGTTGAAGTGTCGCTTGGTAATATTTCAAAATTATGAATATTATAATATGATTAAAGAAGCAGTTCATAATTTTGTGCAAATTATAACGGTTTTTCCATGAGATGAATTTCCTTTTTACAACCACATTTCTGTTGACGTCAATATACACTGATACAAGAGCAGCATGCTATGTTATGAATTTCAAATGAGTGTGCAAGGAAAATTGTGACGGTAGTAATGGGGAAAGTATCATAGCTCATAGTAATGCCAAGAAAATAATAATTCTTTGTCACTTAGTTTGTTTAAAACTTGGAGTATTTAATGACAAGAGTCATTTTGTTATATAATTTGTTAGAAGTTGTAAATATTGTGCTACAGTATGATCTATCCAACGTGGTATCATTGATAATAAAACAAGTTTAATGTGTATTAATATTTTATGTAAAAAATGTAAAATAATTATTGTTGGCCTTTCGTTTCCTGTTGTTTAACATACTATTATTTATCGTTATTTAAAAGTAAATAATGTTAATATGTATTTTTTAATAAAAAACCGGACAAGTTTACATACCAATCATCCCGTACTTGTCATACGTATTTTTGTTATTCTATTCGCAGCATGTGCATAAATAAAAGAAATTTTTTAAAGGATACTACGTGCGCTTCATGATACATCGAAATTATAGATAACACGACGGAGATGAACGCGGAGGTGTTAAAGATATGTACGTGCAAAGTGAAGTGCACACGCTCTGGAAATTCTCGATGTTAGATACGACTTCACTGACTAAAAAGGAAATGATGCCGTTTACAATATGAATTGACAAGAATGACTGGAGTATTGAAAAATAAATTCAAAATATTCTTTATTATTGCATTTCCTCTCCTACTTATTACGTACCTTACTGACAATATCGTATGATTATCATTCAATAGAATGAATTCCAAGGTTTCTACACTTAGGACGCTGTCATCATCCTATACACAACTCGAGCATGAGTTTCAAAGACGTAATTATCGACTTCTGACTTGGACTTTATAACATTTCCATGATATATTTGATTTCCGTGCCTGTGTGCATATATCTATACGGATAGTGATGATGATTGATGCATAGGAAGAAAAAGGAGGAAAAGTATTATTGTCATGAGTACTGACTTTGTTATAGTTTTGCTTCTCCGCTTCAAATTGGGCGGTGATTTAGAAATCCATTCCCCAGTAACGGTTCGATATGTCCCAGGTACACTTAAATTGGCATACTATTTCCACTATTCCAAGTTGCAATTAGTATTAAAAGTTGCGAACCGTTTTTTCTCTCCGATCGATGATATGCCTATAGTTCATACATAGCAAGTTTTATGAGCACGAGAACTGTACGGGACAATCAAAATTTCTGCCGCGTGCGTGCAATTATTATTAATTCCTTTTATGTAACAACTTTTATGCTTACCTGCATGCTTCATATCCACTATGAATGCATTTTTACTGGTGAGTGATGAGTACCTATGCAAGTACATTTTTCCATTTTGTAGGTTATAATTACATGGAACCATTTGGTACAATGTACAGTAAAATGAAGCTTAATCGTGAATGGAAAGCATACACTTTGTCTTTACTTATTTCATTCTGGATTTATGTAACGTGAATATCTAAAGACATGTACCTTGTACATGCAGGAGGATAATAATTCTTCTAACAGTACCTTCATGCACACTATACGAATACTATGGATTTTACGTTTCCCAAAAAACTTGAGTAGCAATCCTTGCCGGGTACCAGTCGAAGACATCACCATTACAACCCATTTCTAACATTTCAAAGTTAAATTACCTAGGCATCGTAATCGAGGTGTTTGTAGCCACTGCTGTGGTGAAAAACTCGAATATGTCCTACAAACGCTCCTTTGGTGGCGGTGGAAGTGAAAGTGACATCAATAGGCTCAGCTCACACAAAGGATTCACGTTAGTGATTAACTGTTGTCTAACTACCTGATAATCTTAAACTGTTACCTGATTACCATAGAAGGTGATGTAATATGTATTACTATAATATGTATGTATGCATAATTATGGTGTGTATAAGTAGGTACGTTCAAACTTGTCTTTCGTCATTATCAAATGAAGTAGAAATGTATTGTGTAGTAAGGTTATCGTCAGCTAAGCAATTAGTCTGTATGCCTAAACATAATTTTCAGCTTATTTGTTTTATATCAACCTTTATTCAATCAACCAGATATCGGCATGATCAAACTAACTATTGACAATGAGGAGCGCAAAGGTCGTGGTCTTTAAAAATGGAAGTTGTTTTTGCAAATTTACGGATCCTTCATTGATTTATCCTAAAACCATCCATCCTCGAATGCTCACACAGTACATATCGTCAATTGCCACATCACGAAAATCGATATAATCGGAACGTTAAGGTATTAATATTAGGATTAATGCAAAAATCAATTTAATAAAAAATGCTGTGTTGGTTTGAGGTTCAGTTAATTTCGTAATGAGGAATAGTTTGCTTAGTTATCAAAATACGTGGAGGTAGCTTTCAACCTTTTCTGAATCACTGAATTTTTTCTGACGCCAGTTCATGCAAATGCGTAAATAAAAATGACCTTAGAATTAATCCTAAAACTAAAAACACAGGTCTGAACTGACAAGAAGAGGAGGAGGAGGAACAAAAAGACAAAACAGAATACCAATGCATACATTGGATGAGGTGAAAAGTCCTTGGTGGGGCAACACGCTACAATTACATTCACTAACCTTCCCCTTGTCCAAATGCTTTCCCGCCTGTAAAAAATATTAACACTTTAAGTTTAATTTTCTTTTTTTATGCCTATGTTAAAATTATTGTCTAAAGTATGAAAATTAAGATTACGAGGATCGAAGTAATATTACGTATAATACGATTGCTCAAGTTAAAAATATAGTATATATGTACCTACACACAATTCTCTACATACACGTTTTATGTAGAAAATATGATCATTGTGCATGTGCATTGACGTGGAATGTATGATCGGTAGAATTTACGATAAAAAAATCTCAATTTCCAACCTGAACAATGTACATTCCCATTTCCCATCATTTCCAGAAATGGTCAAACTTCAAGCAGGCGTTGAACCCAGAAAAATAATAGTAGTACCTTCCATCTTTATGCATTTTTTGTACTTTACTAGCCAGAGGGAACAAAGAAGAGATATACTCACGTCAATATTAAATGCCTTTGGCTTCAGGTTAATTGCTCACAGCGCATAAATCTGCAGGTAACCCAGAGAAAACTTTTGAAGATTTTCTACGACATGTTATGTAAGAATTGGTAAAATTAAAATTTGGATGTGATAACGGTTGCAAATCTTAAGTCTTTCTTCAAGCTCTCGCATATTATTGTAAGCTACCCGTTTCGATTGTCCCTAGGCTAAATGAAAGGAAGCAAATGCTGACATGTTTAAAAACGAACATGCAATGTAGCATTCTTTCTTATTGCATTAGTTCTTATTTCTTTTGCTGTTATGTGCCTTCTATCGGGTTGCAATGCGTAGCAGGAAAAATGCCAATGTGAGTACAATACAAAGTCAGTAAGGCTTTATTGGAAGATTTGACGAAGACTTGCGTAGAGAATTCCACGTGGATTAAAGATGCGTTTATCATAAATGATTTATAGTTAAATACAAAAAGGGGCAAGTAAAGTCTAAATGAGTTTGAAATTCCTTTGTCGTAGCGTATACGACAGTTTAATTTGGAATTTATTAGATTATCTACTTTCACCATTTCCACCATTGTACGTATTCATTTCCTCATGATTATTTTCACAGTGGCTTAAATTACTTCGGAACTAGAGTCTATTGTAGAATAGCCAATTCATTGTAGTGATGTAAAAGCATCATCAAGTTTACCATGGCAACGTTTGTTACCAACGTACCTTCAAGCAGGATGTATAACAGAAACATATAGCGTTCTATGTATACCTATACTCGTGCGTCAAAGCACATCTATCGCTACCAACATAATATGTAGATACAAAATTTAATAAAAATATTTTGTTCCCTTGGAATGTAACAAAGAAACATGATTTTTGAGACATTGGCAGACATAGGTTGCATTATATGTAGAGGTTCATACTAATATCGGAAAAAATCAGTAAAAGTAGAAAAGTACCCTTCACAGCAAGATCAATTCGACTAAGGATACAGACAGATTCGTCATCAAATTGTTTCAAGGACTGAATGATCTATTCATCTTAACTCTATACATTTTACGTTATATAGTGAGTGAGTATTTTTTCAAGTTTAGCATGAAACTCAACAACACATCCTATAAATGTCTTGTACTTTACAAAAATAATAGGGAATAACCCACAATATGAGGAATGGATGTGCTACAAATTTCACTTACTGTTGAACGCTGCAACAGATTCTTTTTTTAGATTCGTTTACTTGCCCATGGCTATACGAGTTTGTAAAAACCTGAATTGAGTTACCGCTTATTTCGTAATCAAAACCAAACTGTATCATATCGTCGTAATATAATAAAATATGTATGTCCTGCGTCCTGACGAGCTCCCTTTTGTCCGTAGAGATATGTATGGCTGTGCATGTGAAATGGCAGCGTGTACATTGTAGTGTGCCTCTACGTACGGTTAACATTTTAGAAGCAAGATATCACAAGTTGATTTAATATGTAGTGCGGGGGTGGTTGTACTGGAACAACCGAAAAAGATGTGTTTAATATGCATAGCAAAATGTCGTGACTAGTGCTTCGCTGTATGTGACAAGGGCTTTAATAATGTTTTTCATGAAGTGTTCCCTAACTAGTTCGTTGTACAGGAAGTAAGCAAGTATTGCAAATTCAGTTAGGGGTTTAATGATCTTAATTCGTTTATATCGCTACAGTAGTGACATAATATTTCATATTTCAATAAATTTTACAGCAATATATTTAGTAGTAAATTTCATTACCCTAAAGAGTCGATCCTTTTTACCCGATATTTCATATCTAGTTCAAAATAAACGTTAAGTGGAAACCGTTACGACCGCTTCCAGACATGTCTGTTTGACCTTAATACTTCCAGATTTGTTGACCCGAAAGAAATAAAATGATATTTCTAACGGTAACCATTGACCGTTTCGACTCTGAAAATTTACATTTCCTCCTCCATAATGAAAGAAAGGTGAAACGTAAATTCAAAAAAACACATCCGGTTTGAAGGTATGACAATGACTACTGAATGAACAGAATGAAGGAAAACAAAAAGTAGCCCTGAAGTTCATGCAGATAATAAATTGTAATATTACAAACGTAGAGAAAATAAAAAAATAAAGTTTTACACCTACAAATGGGACACAAATGTAAGGTTTTAACAATGTTCAGGGAGATGCAATGCATGCGTTGAGTAGCAAAAGAGCTTAAGTAGTTGATCCCACAAATGTGGATGTAAAATGCAAAGTGATCCTTTATACTCTTTTTTCTCTTGGGGTTGAGCCGAATTGAGCGACTGTCATTCATGACATAGCATTCAACATTCCATACCAGAATATATCCAACCTGCTATTTGTTAAGACAACCGTATATTTACGTTGCTAAAAATCCGGGTTGTTGTTCACGAAATAGCATACGAACCCAACGACCTAGATATTTATGGACGGTGCAACAATGTAAAAAATCTGTGACAATGTAACTATATGGGAAATCTAAAAAATTACCAAAAAATCGAATGTTAGCAACGAATTGCCATCTACGAAACATGGAAAAGACCTTAGAAACATTTGCAAGTACCTGAGCAACTACATAACAGTCACAGAAAAATTTGGTTTTCTACACTGCATTGTCTCCTCTATAAAACTATTTACCTCAATGCACGAACCAGATAGGACTATTACTCAACGAGTCAAGTAAGATGTAAAAACCTTGCCAACCATCAAATGAGCACTAACGGCCAAGGTCATCCCCCTAAAGACGCAATGTAGATGCACTCAGTCTCTTTTCCCTACTATTATAAAGTAATTTTAAAACAAAAGGAAATTGTTGATAAATGAATATATAAACCTGTCGACCTGTTACGTCAGTAGTCATAGTACATGAAGCTTTCACCAGAAATAGGGAAAGTGCTACCTTTCTCCGAATGGAAAGCTTATTTATTTTTAACATGATTCCTGTTAGCGGTTCTTTCACTCCTTTCCTGACGGTGCTCCATTAGCAATTTTGGATTGCAGCATTGTGGAGAAAAGGTGGAAACAAACATTAGTACTGCCAGACAATCTAAATTTTACACAAGCGCTCATGTGTCGTCAATGGTCATGGTTAGTTTATGTTGAGAAATTGTAAAGCGCATATTATTTTATTTCATTCAGCTCTTTACTTTACTTGGATTTGGATATTTTCCTCAGCCACAAGCAATCTAAACTGCTGCTTCTACGGCCTCTAAACAGTGAGGATCCTTTAAAACGTTTGTCATATACAGAAAATATGCACGCTACAACAACATGTAAAACTGATAAGATTGATAAGTGCATATGGACCCGATCGGCTTCTACGTTTACAACATGAATAGCAAGAAGCATAAATTTATTAAATTGCTTTTTTTTTTGCTGTGTAGCTACTTCACGAGCTTATTTTGCCGCATGCTTCCATCATATAGTCAACTACCTATTCTCGTGTTTTATTTTCAGTTTTCAATATAATACATTTTGTCGGTCGCTAGAAGTGTAAATTTTATTTTTCAACCGTCTCACGGTTCGTACGATTCTACCGTTCCTACAGCACAAATGTGCACATTACGATATTGCACGCTCCCGTCATCTTCAATGATAACGGAAAGCAGTTGTTTTTGTTCGAAGGGCATTTAGCACGACATTCGCAAATGTGTAACGATCTGTAACGCGTCATAGATTTGTATTGAATATAATGTACGTATATTTGTACAATACTGAATATGTCTAGAATTATTCTCATCCCTCTGTACGGCTTACGTCGACAGATGTCAAATATATATTTCATAGTATTTATTTATTACTTTTGTTGAAAAATCTTTAGAAATACAAAAATTATAGTACTGCTTCTTCACTGGAACACTGACGCTTGTCTGGTTTATTCTGTGCGTCAGTTTCTCATACCTCAAGTTTTTCGTAAGTGATCAATTTGACAATAATAACCATTAGGAGACTATATAACTCTTTGAATGTGCTTTGTAAATGCAATAAACGATTCTTTAATATGTATAATGTATGGGTATGTATTAATTACTATAGTCATATTATTATGCTTTTGCTAAAGATTAAAGATTTAGAGTGTGTCTGCTATTTTTCGATTATATAAATGCCGGCCTACACAGTATTAATCATGGTTAAATAATGGATTGTCAACCATAAACTCCGTATCCTTCCACAAGTAGCAACTTGACAACAAATGTCGCAAGCAGTTTCAAGAAGCTATCGAACATCGCAAATCGTAATACCATAAGTTGGTAAATAATAAATATGTTGCTGCTGGGTTATATTTATGATATCGATGAAGATAGAACCCCTTTTCCATTCCAAGTGTTTACGTGCAATCATAAAAACGAAAGTAGCAATTATCAAGCATTTATTTAGATCTGCTCGAAACTTATTTTTAAATATAAAACGAATGTATACCTATAGTTTGTCATATCAACACTTTTCCAGGATATTTTTTGCAGTAACCAAAACCATATCAGCAACTCATACGTTCATAACGACCCATAGCTCAGGTAGCCGCTATGAACATGAAAAGCCGCTATTGACTAGATTATGGTCAATTTGAGCATTGTCTGTCTCCAATATAGATAAAACCATACATAAGCCTGCACTACGTACAATACCAATGTTCAATGTTCGTAGCAAATGAGCAAAACTTTATAGGCATATTATCTAGCTTCCTCAGAGGTATAATAACAAGTCTTGTTTCTCACGACGACGAGCACCACACACAACAGAAGCATGCTGTCGCTCGCTGGTGTGCATTGTGTTGATATTAAAGCCGCAGATCATTCCACTGTTCCTCTCAGTCTTCACAGAGGCTTCCTCAGCAAAAGTTGCAATAGTTCCTACCAAAGTTCCTGTCTAAACGCCATCAGCATTTGCAGTCTTTTGACACATCGAGTCACCGTGTTTGCTTATCTACATCAAGTCAGTGGTGGCGTCGGTACCATTTACCGTACCACACGCAGCACCAAAGTACTTTGTAATCAAGCGCTCATTAGCAAGCAGCAAGCGAATTTGTGTATGCCTATTATGGCACATTTCTACAATATTTTGACTCGAATTAAGTCTTGCTCTTTCTAGTCCATACGGATTTCGGTTCACTTGTTTGCACTGAATCGTAACCGGTGATTCTCTGTGCATGGATAAATATGTGAGCCCGCATCTGTCAATTTGAAATTGCCTATTGGTTGCTCTGTTGTCTATCGGTGAAAACTACTGATGCGTGACCGTGACGTAATAGCTAATGGTGCATGCTTTGATGACTGCAATTTCTTTTGGTGTTGTGATCTTCGAAAGACAGCGTATTTCCATTAATTTCCAATTTAAATTCTAAGAAAGTAAAAAGTGGAAGCTCTCTCCCTACGGCGTTTTGCCGCATTGATGCCAAGTGGACCTTCACAGTTTCTTCGCCTTGGAATTCAAACTTTAAAGTGATTTTTTGTGGTTTAAAGGAACCTATTAGACAATTAGTCTCATCCAAGTTTATCTACTTACATACAGTAGATATTTGTGTATGCAATTAAGTAGGAACATGACGGCACGCGTGTATACATAATTCACAAAATGCTCGTATATCATGAACTTTTAGTTGTTTCAAAATTCAAGAGTACCTCGTGCTATTCTGGCACTTGACGAACTGTCAGGACACGAACAAAGGCTTGAACAAGCACACATACCAAGTTTTCCACAAAGTGTATGTACGTATGTAATTCCGAGTCTTCTCGCTGAACATTAAAATTTTAGTTTTAATTTAAATTTCTGCTATTACGACCAAACCAACAGACAATAAACTAAGAAATTTCATTAAATGTGCTGAACTCGTATAGATTAGATAAGTTGGACTAGGAATTGTAGTAAACAAAGCGGTCGGCTACTTTCTTGAGAAAAAAAGAATTGTAAGAAGCCGCTGCAGTGGCATCAGCAAAAATTCTTTCGTGTATATTTTCCGGTTCTCGGGTGGTACTGGATGAGAGGAATTCGCCGGATGTCAGGTAATTTGATTTTCAGTTGGGTATATTAAGCCTTACTGTTGCGTATTTATACTTTCAATCTTTTTCCCACTCTTCCTTGTTCCCTGCTTTGCTAGCTAGAGAGAGAGAGAGAGAATATTTTCATTCTACAAAATGAAATAAACTCTCGATGTAAAAGTTGTAAGTAGCTTTATGTAACAATAACAAAAAACACTAGCATGCTATAATTTAAACATAAAGGGAGATACCAGTTTTATTTGTTATGCATGGTCATGCACAGGTGGAACGTATACAGCGAGCAAAGGTTCAAAGTAGAAAATTCTCTCAAACACCATTGCATGTTTATGTTTGCATTCAGGGGCATTTTGTAGTAGGTATACAGTCTACAGACAGACTCAAGTCTACTTGCACCCAGTTAAAAGGCTAGTTAAACACACATATATAAATCGTAAAAAAATATGTAAGCAGGTGGATTTCGTTTAGTGTTTTCCTCTGCCATTCTTTTATGTCAAATTCATGAATCATGATACACTTTTTACGTCCCGCTTACGACGACGTTTCAGTTCAGCTTTCCTTACATTCACGTAGACTGGCACACTCGGCATTATCATCATAACACTGTTATTATTATTCTTTCGACTTAAGAGGAATTACGTACGCAACAAGGATCAAAAGTAAAACCTTCACCCGCACTTGCTCCTTCCACCCCTTTTGTCAAAAAGAGAAACGAGAGAGAAACAGTATTGAGCCAGGGGAGAAGCATGAAGCATGCATGCAGCAAGTTAAGTTTAGTTATTATGTAGATATTTGTAGTCTCCTGACAAAACATTTTCATTCAACGAGATTGTCTGCTTCTGTTACTTTTTTTCAAACCTGATATTGTACAATATGTAGAGTAAATTGCACTCATTAAGATTACTATGTATTACATTTTGCTAGAAAAAGGCAATTTTACATCCTTTCCTCTTTTCGGAACTTTTTTTATTCGCCAAGAAGTATGTTAAAGAGCAGAAATTGTTCGTTGGTTCGTTGGCTCCTTAGTATGGAATTTCCGGCTGCTTGCATCTTCTTCCTTTTCTTTGGTTGATTTGATGAAGCCAGCGAGAGCAACAAACAACGTAAACTTATTTATTTACTCAAAATATATGCACTATGTATGTATATATAATATATAAGTTCAATTTTATAAAAGGCACAACAGCAGTAGCACAAAATTTTGTTTAGGATGAATTTGCGTACAAAGTTGAGAGATATTGTGCCCAATGGGGTCATAATTATGTACAGGCACAGTGCATGCAATGTGCATAGGTGTTTTACTTTGTCCTGTGTAAAATGGAATTTCAAACAAAACAATATAGATATAATGTTATTTATAAGTACTTACACGTTTTACGCTTTTTATCTCATGTTCGACCTATCTTTGTTACAAAATAATAGAGAATAGGAATTCTCTCGGTGTCGTTGGCGAGATTGTGGAGTACACTGTTTGTATTGAATTTCTATTGCGCGCGGAAGCATGAAGCACGAAATGTTTAGTACACGCAATATTTAATATCCAAAATGCGAGACCACGTCCGACACAGGATAAACACATTAAACTATGAATATATTGCCACTTACATATTATGTAATTGTGAATGCTACGTGATGCTGCTTCTATTTGTCTCTGGATTTGAAATTTTCAGCATCTAAACACCTAGTTGCAATAAAGCGCTCTTGTTTCTTGCATTCTTTTAACTTTGTCAGAGTGCATTGTAAATGCAAAGAACAATTAAAAATATCAAGATTCAGGATGCAAGTTACATACTTGTAGTTTTATTGCTTTTACGAACAACTTTTACCCACGCATTACGATGACTGATTATACGTTATGCAATGATTAATTTCAGGATGAGGCAAAGTATTCATGAGGATGGACCCACCTTCAATCGACAACAATCAACATCACCAGAAAATGAGCGAGCTCGGTCAAGTAGCAAGAACTCGGGATCTTTGTCACCTGCCAGTTCCATTTCATTGGTTTCACTCAAACTGTCATCTCTTTCCACAAACTCTTCACCCCCGTCTTCATCATCGTCAGGAGCAGCCGGCTCAAGCAATGGCAAAACATCCTCTGTAGCCGCTGTCAATGCTAAAACCAATCACTTGACGAGTTCCACCACCACCACCTCTAGAACCAGCAATGCTACAAATAAACCTACATCCTCATCTACGTCAATTCTTCAGCAGCGACAACAACGGACAGGATCATTGAAATCTTTGCTCTCAACAACAACATCTTCTTCAACGTCATCCAAACGAGCAGATAATAAAAATCCTTTAATGAGCTTGGACGACTTCGATATGATCAAAACAATCGGTAAGTTTTACTTAATACCTTTGTAGTGGTTTTTAGAGATACTGATGCTAGTGGCATTTTTGGAAGTATATATATATTTAGATGGCCCTTCCGTCATCGTAACAAATGTGTATATTAGTATACATATATTCACCACACTCCATCAAACATCAGCATTGTAGCCCTTCTTTTGTTTAGTTTCGCAGATTTAGTTAGTGCGTAGGCTTCCCCTCTCCACTCCACTGATGAAAGTCTCATTTCATGCACGGATGCCTCATTCTCATGGCTAATTCTACGTATGCTACCGACACGATTAGATTAGAGCTATACGTTGTAGGCTACAACTTGTAGTCCTACCATGTATTGATGAAAGAGCATTGCTTTGTCATAAAACAATAATATTTGCTGTTAAAAAAAGCAAGTTCAAAGTTTTGCGTTAAAACTCAAAAATAACAATGGAGTGGAGAGTCCAAGTAGCGATCTACCGGTAATATTTATTTTATTTGGAAGATCCGTTGCAATTTTATGACTATCTACAATCGTAAATCTCTCCGTCTTCTTTTAAGCTGGCGTGGCGTAAAATTCAATACAGCAGTTCATTTCTATCCCCCCATTTCAAGGTATCGATTTGTAATAATGTATCTGCGTTTGTAATTCAAACACAAATTGTGAAACGTTTATCATTCAACGTTACGTCAGCATGCACAACTATATGTGTCTTTCATATTATCTGTAACCGGTAATCGATGAAGAATGGTTCAATTGTATTATCACAATGAATACGCAAAGACAATAAATAACAAAAAAAATGTGTTCAGCTAGTATAAATGAACAGACTAAAAATCTTGAAACAAAGTGTACATGGAACGATGGCTTAAACTTTAAACCAAACAACTGTAGGCATTTTTAACCTTAGCCAAATAATCAGAGATTACTTTGTGTACAACAGATTGCATTTTACATTCACAATATTTCTACATCTGTGTATGTATCATTATATTTCTGGCGATCACTTGATAACAGATAATTCATTTGTGGTCAACTTGGTGGCCTAGAGAATGTACGAAACTACTTAATTATTGCTCAACAAAAGCGATGTTTATTCAGCATTTTAAACCTGGTCGTTGGGTTTACTTTTTTATAAAATGTCATTTCTCAACGTGTCCTTCTTTGACAGACTACATTTGCCGAAGGCATCGTGGAGGTCAGAGACCTAGCCAAAGCTAACCGAAATAATTGCTTGCCTGATGGCCTTTGAGATAGTTGCAAATAGTACAGTGTAACATGAGAACCGACAGAATGATCAACAACAGCAGCTCACGAATGTCCAAAAATACATACATACATTACTATGGCATTATTTTTGTCCTTTAGCAAACAGGCAAACCTGCCGTGCCGTCTATTGTCAATAAAATATGGTGTCGGAAATCAAATCTTCTTGTTTATTGTTATGTGACTCATTGTCCCAAAGTGTGACGTACAGGCTCAAAGCGCACACATTTTTTAAAGTGCTATTTTGTGTCAAGACTCTAGGTCCTTTCATGTGTGCCACATCATAGCAAATCTGTCAAGCGTGCACTTTTTCAACCAAACTTCATCTTTTCCCCAATATCACAATTAGGGTGAGGGACAGCGGTAAAGTAATAAATACTTAAATAAAGTAATAATACAAGTAACATTTAATAATAACATACTTTGATGCGGAGTAAATTCGTTTGCTATTAAAAATCTCTTTATGTACATAAAAAGTAAAAAAAATACGCGTCGGGAGAAGTTTGTAAAAAAAACTGTTTCCCAACATGCACGTGGACATAGTACATTCAACTGTAACCTGTAATTCACTCAATGCGGTGATTAAAGTGATTGTTTTATCTTGCACATTTCTGCAGACACGCATCATTTCAGTCTACATACATACGATGCAGTAGTGTTTTATGCCATGGCTTAATTACCATTTCACTTAGTATAATGTGCATATTCACAAGACAATAGCAATGGAGTTAAACAGTTTATAAATTATGAGAATTTCTTTGATTGAACGGCACATTTGTAACAAGAGGTCCTATTGTTGAGAAACTCTATCACTGGCTTAACAGAACATAGTTCCTTAAGTAAGTTGTTAGAAGGTCACTTGGGCCTCACATTGTTCTTGTTTCCTAAAGTTTCTGTGAAATTTGCAATACATTTTCATAACTTTTTTTCATTCCGTATTCCGTGTGTTGTATTCTCTGGCATTGGATTCATGCTTACACGATTTCCACATCAAGATTTGTTTGTGCATTCTATTTGCATAAGGCTTGAAGATGATGCTGCTGAGAGTAAAATTATCGCTGCCCAGAGTATAATGTCGTTTTCGACATGTGCCACATGGCATAGAATGCTAACTTTTTAGCGTATGTATGAGCTAGAGAACATTTATTAATAAATTGACGAGAGAGCCTACAAAAATTGCAATATTGCCAATTAAATGTTTGGCCTGTTCGCTTTTTACTTTTGTACAATATGAATGCATGCATTGCAAACACACCTCATCGTCGTTCTCGTCATAATGGTTCATGGTATTTATTATTGATACAACTTATGTATGTCCGACCACGATGTCAACGCGCCATGTGTGTACTATACCGTCTGCGTCTCTTGGTTCTGCTCTACGATTTTCGCCCCATTTCCCTTTCCTTATACATCGACATTCGCGTAACCGTTGCAAGCTTGTATATTATGTCATTAAAAATGCTGCACACTGCAAGACAAGTAAAAAGTTCACATGAAGGGACGATTAAACGTATTAAAATTATGCTTGCTCTCGGCCACATATATAGAAGAAGTAATCATTTAATATCATAGTAATTTTCATATAGCTCAAGGTCAGCGTTTTCTAATAAAAATGATCTACTTGCGTCTGAGTTGATTTTTCAAGATGATAAAAAATGTAACATACCTAAACATACACATTCGTAAAACGCTCGTCACAGTTGCGTTGTGGTGATAGATGTATGTTCAACTCTAGGAACTCTAAAAAATTAATCATATCACTAAATCGGCTAGGAATTATCATTTTGCTTCCAAAATGTGTAGACTCAGATATATATGGCACAACTGCAGTGTTGTCACTTTGTCAGTACCATTTGCAATTTACATGGAAGTAAGTGGTGGAGACTTCTGCTGGCTGAATACATGCATAATACCTATATTCATATGGTTAAGTGCAGAAAATGGTTGATTGTGATACTGATGTTCATTATAAAGTTTGACAACTCGGCAGTCTAGTGATTATGATTAATTTTAGGATTTATTGAGTAAAATGATATTGTAGAGGAAGAGTCTAAAAATAAGTCAATGTGTGTAATATAATTATTGCTAATATGCACCCATTACGATTGTTGTAGTGAAACAGTCAAGTTCTTCTTACAAACTCACCCACACAATAGGGTTTACTGATGACGTTGTTGTTGGCATAATTAATTTCAACAGCTGCTTTCAACACGAAATCGCTCCTTCACTTGTAGAGTTGGAGGCAGTATAATTCATAAAGGTCATGCTATTAGTATGTACTTTCTTTTTGCATTATAAAGAGCTAAGACAGTAGCGATGAAGCCATAATATAAAAGTGACATTAGTTAAAGTATCGTAAAACAATAAATATTTTACAGTAAACAAAGGAAGAATGATTTTTTTTAAATCGTGGCATTACTATAATGAGTTTAACCTTAAGAACTTTCATTTTGCACGATAAAATTTTATTTCCTGTCGAATCATCGTTTGTTTGTAAATCAACTAAACCTGACATGCATAATCCCTTGTTTCGAGAACCAAATTAGATCATAACGTGACTATTGAATAATAAGATTACACTTTTTATGAGAATTCACTTCTTCCATTCGAATGCGTCACACAAATGCATTATTCACAGAACTTTCTTTACTATCATAATATGCATATGTATACGTATGCCTACCATTATATTGGTATGTTTAATATCTATTGTCATCAGAGTCATCATCACAGAATCATAAATTTTCTGCGGAGACAGCAGTAAAATAATAAAATAATATGGTATGGATGGATGAAAGCAAGGGTAGATGGTGACCGCGTGAATACTGATGACATCCACAAACTCAGCAGTTTTAGCGAGCTACACCTATAAATGTGTTTTATAAGATTTTGTGATTCCAAGTAATGGACACACGTAATTTATTTCTACTCGATTCATTGAGCCTCGAATAATGATGAATGGTTGCATAAAATATATTACATGCTGACAGAGTATCTAAGACTAATGAGATATTTCTAAAAATAGTTGCATGCACATATATGTACGCCAACTGAATTTTGAAGCCAAGAGACTTAAATGGAAGTGCCATTTCATTACAATAAAAATACGTGCCTATAATTTATACGAGGGAACTAAAATGTTTGAATATTGCAAATACCGTAAAAGCTAATGAAACATAATACAGCCAGTGACAACTTCAGCGTTAGTTGTTATGAGTTCATTAACTGCATCATTTAACTAATTGGGGCACGAGTCATTGTTCTGTTTTTATGAGAAATTTATTATTTATCAATAATTTATACTAAGAATAGCATACTTTATAGTATGACATGTTAACTAAAAATGCTTAGTATTTCATTATCATTATTATATGTATATTATTATCCAATTATATATAGCCAATCATTTATGATTCATTCATGGCTGGAAAACCCAGCAGGAAATTGAGACACTGTAAGGAAAATTGGAAGTCAAGTTGATTGTTCTGAAATCTGAAATGAATGTTACCTATGAATATGTCGAAATATTTCACCGACTAAAATAGAAAAATCTATTGTTCTTGAAGATGCGTGATGTTAAAACAACACATCAGTACATACTCCAAACTTATGTCAATTTCAAAACTGAACGATCATGCCAATTCTAATAAGAAACGTTTTGCTTGTCTGGACTGTTGTACTGGTCGTTGCCGCCTGTGTTCATAATATGTGGTCCGCAATTCCACAAATAAAGTAGTTACTCAGCAATTTCATGGGCAATTCCTTCTAATGTTACCAGTTTAATGTTGAATAATATTTTGTTTTCAGCAGTGAAGTTAGAACAAAGTAGTCGTAATAATGAACGGATGTCCTATGATCAAAATAAAAGATTGTAATCGGTCGGTAGCGTATGAATAAAGTCACTGACTTACTGCGTGGGATTTCTACACATTCTCACAATGTCCCTCCACTCATACGGCATGTGAATCAGTCACAGTGTGTATAAAACTATGGAAGTACAATTCCGTTTTTCAGCAAGTTAGTACAACCCTTAGAGTTTGTGTTTAATCAGTTACCTGTCCTACATTTTCTCTCGAAAAGTTGTACTGAAGGCTCGTATTACATTCTCACATTATTTGCGTCATATGTTACATTCCTGAGAAAAAGAAATGCAGGTACACTTTTTCCGTGTACGTAGAACTAACAAATGGATTTTCCAAAATTTGTATTTGCGGACCGGAAGAAGCCAGTGGGGAAGACAACTGCCCACCAAATGTGAAGTAGGATTGTAAATTGCGATGTTTGTGTGTCGTAGTCTATTACATATTATACCTATGTATACCTATATTATATATATATATGTGTACCTAAATACATTTTTATCTTCATGTATCCCACATGTACGCATTAGATGGACCTTCGTGTACGTAATTTTGGATCACACAGAAGAACACTTGCACGTGTGTGAACATTTGTCACTTCTTATTCTGAGTAATTTCAGCTGTGTAGTAGCAGCAGCTCTATAATTTGCCATTCGAGCTAATATTAAAATGTACAATTTGTCTACCCACTCAGGAAGTAGCTTTGATTCCACCTAATGTCTAATTATATTAATAATGTTATTACTGTTTCATTGTTCTTTTACACTTTTATCGTCCATGTCTTCTGTTTGTTTCATCTGAAATAAGTACATATTGTATTGCATATGTGCCTATAGAGGTTTAAAGCCAACACTTGTCATTGACTTACTTTCTGCTTGGAGTGTATTAAACACATTTTCCTAGGTCATTTCACCTTTGTCTTAATGTGGCACCGCTGCATGACAAATGAGACTTTATAACTTCAACTTTTGCAAATTGCCACTCGCAATTATTTTCTCAAAAGTATACGTATTCTTCGATTTTAAGAAACCTGTGTAATTTAAATATCATATATAGCTATGTACATACAACAGCTTCTGATTGAATTCTGCTAAATGCATAATCCAAGAAGTTCAATTTTAGCGAAAAGTTGATTAAAGTAATACTTAAGCGAATTTGGCAGTTTTGTTGTACGGTTTACTATGTCATAATTATTATTCTTCAAACACATGCGGATATTATTAAATATTTCTTTAAAGGTGTTGTTTTGTGATAGCAGACCAAATTAAATGTGTAAGATGCAACACCACGTGCAGTGCAGTGTAGGCCAGTAGACAGTCTTAAAGATGATTTATACGTGCTTACAACTGTAAAAATGTCATAAAACCTGCCCGTGACCGAAGGTAATTAATGTCATATTGATGGACACAACAATTTTATAGAATCAGCGGGATCTCCTTTTCCATAATTAATTGAATTTACACCTGCTGCCAACTATAGATTTACCAAAGGATGAGCACATGTCTTACTTGGCAAATATTTGCTCATGATCAGAACAAGAAGTTTTGCTTTGCTAAACTATCCACCATCGTAGTAGATATGATTTGAAGATGCAACAAAGCACATACACACCGCCCTATTAAGAGTAAGAGTAAGCCGTGCTCTGCCTTAGCATTACAACTGCAAGTTTGATAATGCCTCCCATTCATTTGTCGAGATTGATGTGATTACTCCCTACATGTCATTCGTTCTAGCAAACAGCTAAATTACTCAGGTAATATGCCAGTCTAGTAATGATGGCATGTCAAGGCTTGCACTTGTGATATATGCTACTTAAAATACTTATAGTACGTATCCATAGCTATATGGCTTTATGCATGCATTTTGTGATGTCGCCAGTCACCACAAAGTAATAGTTGCCCAAGTATAAATACTAAATACATAAAATTTATTACTTTTGTCAAACATTGACATACTCGGAATAAACGAGGCAGCAGCACGAAATCACAAATTAGATTTTTTACTTCAAATTGTGTACTAATTACTGACTTAGTTATCACAATTTTATTGTTGTTCTAGCTTTGATTATTGTGATGTAACAGCTTTTCGCGTAATCTTCGTACTATTCCATATTATTAGATAATCAAATATATTATCTTTGTGCCAGTCCGATAAAGTACACTTCTCAAAGATGAAACAACAGTATAGATCTAATATAGGTAACTATAAATCTATATCTATATCTATATATAGCTATATCTAAATCTGAATTTCTAAGCATCACATACAACATCTTATATTAATTATACAATTATACATATTTCCAAGTTTCACATTTGGTTACTGGAGTGAATAAGTAAATAATGTACCTAAGCAATATGAACGCATTTCCTGTAATGCCCCGTCCGCTAACCCAAACCAGAATGTTTAATATTCAATATTCGTACATGCAACTGTAACTATGTAAACCTTACAATCACAGGAGATCAGAGTTGACAAATTTTAACAAGCCATATTGGTATGTACGAAACTATCAAGATGAAAATTTATTAGGTATTTCCCTCCGGAAATGAAGGCTTCTGTTGTTTTCTCTCACTTTTGACCCACAAAGTAATAAACATTGAAGCTCATAATATTGCTATCAATGATCGTACTTTATTACAACGATCAAATTAACGTTAGCAAATTCATTCAGCTTGTGTCTAATATATCCAATTTTATTTTATGGCAGTTCAGAAATTTTCAAAGTCATCCATTTGGTATGTAGCAATCGCAATGAGTAATTTCTCAATATCATTTATATTACGTTTTCGTAGCAAAATTTATACATGAATATTAATGCATACCATGGCACAATGGCATTTATTTATATTTCCGTTATTAGTGGAATCAGGGTCATGAGCTTTGCCAGAGACTACTGCTATCATCATTATCATCATTTAGAATATTCTTATTGAACAATATTGTTTCAGATTTGCGCTCGAAATTGTACGCAACGAAAAGTGACAAAGTGTTCTTAAATGGCACAAGCAATTTGTCAAAAGAACCAAGAGCATGAACTTTGAGCACAATTTGATATCGGTTTCCACAACGTATACGATTCGCAAGTCATAATATCCAGCCGAGTACCTGAAATTTAACTTCAATTGTAGTATTTTCCGCGTTGTGAGATAAGACTGCGGAATGGAATAATAGTAAAGTCATGAGATGACGAAGAAAAGAGAAGTAAAAAGAGACAAAAAGGTACACCGATTCAACATTATCTGTCATCTCTAATAACCTCATGTGGCTAGATAACCCGGAAAGATTATGTTAAAACAACTCAAGTCCTTTCGTTTTCCGATAGTTGTCGATTTTACTATCTTAGATAAGAGATACGAATGAACTGGTAAAAACCTTGAACCTGTTTATGTAAAATATTGAAGCAATGTTTGCGTGATGATGAAACAATGCGACGAAGGTGAAGGGAGAATTCCCCGTAGCTGTTGAGTTGATTGATATTTAGATGTACATACTGATGAGTATTGTGATAAGATTCAAATGAAGTCATTTTTGGCACATTGAAGATTAAAATGCATCACCAGTTCTGATATTTAATATTCATAAAGCGTTTCCAGAAGAAGATCCACACATCCAAATTTGGTGGTGACCATTTGTCAAGTGAACCTTGAAATTGATGAAATGACAAATATACTGGCAGATAAAAGAGATAGATTATATCTTTAAAATCGAAATATTTCAAGACAATCGTTGGGTAAACAATGGACGGCATAAGATTTAGCACAATACATAAATAGTGGATAGTACTGTTTAGAGCGACCAGTATCGAATATAAATTAAATTAACAGACCAGATTAATCGGAAAAAGCGAAAAATAGGAAACGAGGGCATACTCATTCACCATTGTCGATATAAAATTAATTTGCTTATCATTTTATAGCTATGGATTAAGAAAGGTCATAAATTGCAATTCTTGAAACCGGAGTCTAATCGTTTCGTGTCTAAAGCAATGCATACGTAATCGCTGAAGAATTCAGCCATTAAGTGTACTGTGATGTGGTGGTTGTTGTATTGTATTAGTAGTCCAAACATTATTCTTATCGAAGTGGGGGGAATAATGATAAACTTTAATGGTTAAACATTTGTAATGGTTTTTATTTTTCCAAAACCAAAACTGGTACTTCTAAGGACGACAGAAATAACTACACAAACTCCGTGGTACATCCGGAAGCAACATAATATACAATGTTCTCTCACTAATAAAATGTATCAAAATGCAATATTAAGAACTAAGATGCCTACTTTCAATCATGAAGATGCCCAAAGGTAAAGGTCATAAGATATCAAATAGATGACATTTAGAAAATGAATTTGAACTTTAAAAGATGAATTGCTGTCGACAACGCCATTTTCCTTTATGCCAAATTATTCTTTGGCGCTTCTCATGTTTTCCTACCACGCGCGTAAGTTTCCAGTACAGAAAAAATTATTACCGATGTTAAATGGCAATACTGCAAATCGATAATTATTGTATTGTGGCTGTTGTACAGAAGCCAGGTTTAAGGAAAGGATGTTGACAAAATAATGATAACTATTATCTTTCACCTATAAAAAAGCATATAAAATGTTTGGCAGTATTACTCATTATATTTATAAATGAGATTTGTACACATGTGTGCGAACGGTCTGTAACGTGACAGACTTTCATCGACATTTTTCTCATGTGCATGTCACATGTAGATAACGTCGATTCTTACGTTTTGATTACTTGACGAGTTTGTTTTATTTACCAGATCCATACAAGCACGAGGGAAAGGTAGAATATAGTGTGCATTAGATGATGGAGTAGATAATTTATAGGGAGTGTCTCGTCTCCCCATTCAAATATGGCAATAGCACACGGGACAGTGTAACGAATGAAACAAAAGAACTGTGGCATCATTATATTCATTTCATAATATGTGATGCATATACACGCGATCGATCTTTCTTATGCAAAATTCACGATTAGTTAGCCACGTATTCGTATGAACTGTTGGTTGTAGACAATATACCGATGATGGTGAAATCTACTGTAAGTATGTTGACCGTGCTAACCCGGTGAAATTGAAAAGGATCAACTTAGAAAGATGGTACGGGGTAACTCAACTCAACTAATTTGGCGACCGAGTATTAATGAAAATGAAAGGCACGCATATTACCTACTACCCCAAAACTGTTACTTTTTCTAAACGTTTGTTTGCCCATAATATTTCCAACAATATCATACGGTTCATATCTGACTTATAAAGTAACTGAATTTTTCTGTAAAATATAAATTTCACATTTGCCACATGAATACAAATAGGAATCCTGAAAATGTGTTCTTGGACCCAAAAGGCTTATAATTCACTTTAAAAAATCTATATGATCGGCTACCAGCATGAAATCGCACTATATAGGGAATTTATAGCAACAGAATAACGTAATATCTTATGTACATAGATACGCATCATATAAAACAACATAAAATTGATCAGCATAAAGTACACCATTTGCGTGGCCAAAATTAGTTCATATTTAAATGGCACTTAACCTTTTAGATACATGTCGTATGACGCTGGTAGCATGATAATACAATTAAAACTTTTCACTGACTAATATTACAATCTGGAACAGACAAAAAACAAGTTTGAACATCTTAGTGTCTATAAAGTCCACCTTTGGAAATGTATTTGTTGCTGCGGTTGGTTGGCGGCTGTACATGTGAGAAGAAACTGCGACGATATATATGCTATCGTCATCGTCGTCGCTTTTTCAGAAAGGTGACATGCGAAGGAAAGCAAAACCTCAATTCTTTTCTGATGCACAAAAGAAAAGGCAAGGTGTAATCATATTTCCCCCAAAACTTTAAGGTTCTATGAGAATTGAATTTGGTTACTGGTTCTATATAGTTCTTTACTGGGAATGGGAAATTAGGAAAATGAAGCAATAATTGTGGAAAACAGCGAATAACAACATCACTTTTGTTTGGGCAAAACAAATTGGATCGAAAACTGTTCAATACTAGATATTTTAGGAACCCAAGTTTACAACATTATTTCAAGGACTGTGATGATGTCCCTTTCAGTGAAAGTGAGTAATAAAATTAGACATGGAACAAAGATACCGCTATGACTTTAAAACTAACTTGCGTCACGTTCTATTTTGAAAACATGATGTAGTTGTTGTTTATTAAATACGAGTCTCATGACACCCCGAAATGATGAAGGTTGGAAAGAAACGGCAAACTTCCAAGGTTCCTTTTCCTCTCACTCAAATGATCAGGCCAAGCGCATTTGGCTAACATATATTATAACGTCAAGAATCTAGAGTTTGATTTTTGTTTTTCTGTCACGGTAAAACCTTTTACGTACGAAAACACGGCAGTTGCATTTGTCTGAAATCAATTATTCTAGGATGGCCCTCTACTACTCTACAACATGATGATAAACTGCTTAACATCTCATTGGTTAAAGTGTCATAAGTCTATATTTTTCAAACGATACAACTCTCGTGTTGTAAATGGCAATTTTGTAATAGAAAAACATTTTGTATTGGTGTCAAGACAGAATCTCATGACTTTGAAGTAGTTGCGAGAAAGCATTGTTTAAGTAGGTCCTGAATCATGAATTAATTCTCAACTTTTTTTAAGTTAAAGACTTAAGTAATAAGTCTTAAGTAATATGCATTGTGTTAACTCGAGTTTGCGGCAGAATTGTATGTTGTAATTGTAAAGGTACTTGGGACAATGCTATTTATTACAAAAATTGAACAAGATCTCGATTTAATTGTGGGCAATCGTTTTATACATCAAGTAAATCATATACCTCCGTACCTTAATTTCAGTAATCTTCCTTTAAATACTTTGGATAATACTTCTGTAGTTTCAATTTCAATGTCATTCTAAGGGTTCACCTGATTGAATGGGGCCACATCATGCATTTGCACATGCTGACACATTGTCATTATCGGTTCATCGGATTTCCCATGTTGCATATTGCCCCAATTGTGCCTAATACATTAATTCATCATAAGAGATTATATGCATTATGGTTGTCGTTGTTGATAATATGACTCGTCTAGTCTATTTGAAAGAAATGTTTTATTTTTTATCGTCCTAATTAATTAAGTATTGTTTTTATGTTTTTAAGGAACTGGAACTTTTGGTCGGGTTGTGCTCGTCTTCAACAAAGAAAATCAAGATTATGGAGCTTTAAAGATACTTCAGCTGTGCGACGTGATTCGTTTGAAGCAAGTTGACCATGTGAAAAATGAAAAAAGCATTTTGCAGCAAGTGAACCATCCTTTTATCGTCAACCTGTAAGTCGCATATCATCATTAAAAGCCTCTACTCTTAAGCTGTCACTTTAATTAATTTGTGTAATACACAACATGAGTTTACACATGAATAAGTATTATGGATTTGCTCCAAAACTAGTCGCAATAATCTTTATACCTAAAATTCGAACGTGATGATTTTTAGTTGTCACCGAAAATATATATTGCATTGTTTCTTTTCCACAGAAAATGGCATTACAAGGACGAATACAACATTTACATGCTCTTTGAGTACGTGTGTGGAGGCGAACTCTTTTCTTATTTAAGAAACGCTGGCCATTTCTCCTCCGCAACAAGTAAACCCTTATGCTTTTTATCAATATTTCTTTTAGCAGTCCGAAATCTAATTCTAGTTGAAATTTTTAGTAAAAGTGATATGTAGTGATAATTGTATTTCTCGTCTCATTACAAATTTCATAATAGTAAAATAAAATTATCATTCTTCAAACACTGAATAGATGTTTGGTATATTATATTTTTTAAATGACTGGCCTCTTGCATACTCTGTATGTACACAGGTTAGGTTATATAGAGGTACAATTTCAAAAAGCGAAAACGTGTACTAACCTAGCCCAATGTTTTTTCTAAATTGTAAATCCAATGACAAAGATTATGGTTATCTACCTTGCGAGTATCGATGAATTATTGATGTATGCCTAAATTCAACTAATTTATGCAGGCATAAAATTAGAATTTAAAGTTTTCCTTTGTAAGTTCAACTTTTTATAATTATATATGTACATATATACCAACTATAATCGAGAATAGGAATGAACGGTGATAGCATGAAAGATAATAAGTATACCAAAAAGAAGTAACCTTTTATATTTTGTTTCCATTTATGGCACATTATCCAGGTGTGAAAGAATAAAAAAACATTTGTTTGTTATAAATCTTTAGGCTCCTTCTACGCTGCTGAGATTGTTTGTGCGCTGGAATATCTCCACGCTAGGCACATTGTGTATCGAGATCTTAAACCAGAAAACCTGTTGCTGGACAAAGAAGGTCATCTGAAGATAACAGACTTTGGATTTGCTAAACAACTGAAAGATAGAACATGGACGTTGTGCGGTACACCAGGTACAATATTCAGAGTTCAAACGTTACGCTACACTAAACTAAGTCTAGAATTCTCATAATGATTGTTGCAACCGTTTTCTGACCTCAACTTAAATCTTTTCTAGCTTCCTTAAGTTTTTGCACTGTATTACTCGGCACAATTTTATATTTCTGAATACAGAGGGCAAAATTACAAAGCATAAAAAGCGTTTCCATTAGGGATCATACTGGTCAAAATGCTATTCCCTGCTTATTCCTAACAGAATCAAACAAGTTTTTACTGTGATCATTCATCAGCAAAACTTTCACTTTTTTCAAGATTTTTGAATGTTACGTGAAGATGACACCTTCCGTGTCCATGCAAACGTTTTATAAATATGCATTCAGCCGACAGGCGAAATTTCTTTCAATCGTCGGAATCACAACGAATATTATAATTTTGCTTTGCCATGTCAACAAATTCATTTTCAATATGCCTCGAGCGTTTCAGACAGAAACTTTTGAAATAGGCAAGCAACTTACGACCAATGTAAAATAGATGTCAAAAGTTTTTACAACAATTTCAGATTATTTTATTGTCATCTAATGCAAATAACATTGTGATTGCCGTTTTCAAAAGTGGCATGTCAACGAAACTGCTGCTGCCACCTGGGCAAGCTCGCAAGCCTTCTGAGATGGAAGTCATAACACCGCTATCTGTACTTGTACATGACTTAAAAATATGTTCCTACTACTTAATGGGGCCAAGACAAAAGATTATAAATTCGGTCAGCGTATTATTGATATGGGCAATTTGCAATAGTATTATCGTGTATATACTCCTTAAAGTCATGTATGAGCAGCAGTCATTAAAATTACCTCATCCATATAATTTTCTAAATTTCCAACAGAGTATTTGGCTCCAGAAATAATTCAATCTAAAGGACACAACAAAGCCGTAGATTGGTGGGCTTTAGGTAAGTTGCAAATACATCTATACTCATTACATATTATATGTAACATATACATAAGCGGAGTGCAATTATTGATCGTGCAACAACAAATTCCTTAGTATATTATTATAATCAAAATCAATACGCTGAGAAGCTTATTTGTTTGAAAATGCCGAAAGTGTACCTCGAGTACCTCCTAATATAGAATTCAATGAGTCAGATTATCCATCCTCCACAACTTAACAGTATGTCACTAGCTGCATATTATCAAAGATGGCGGTCAATGAAATAACAACCAACACTTGATTTAAGCTCAATTAAACACATATTGGAATATATAAACAACCTAGATTTTCAGAAACCGACAATAATCGTTGTGGAATGATTTAATTAGTTTGATCAGTCTACAAAATGATAAAACGATGATCATTCAAAGTTTGAATTTCAAACGAAAGTGAAATGCTATAATTTCGACAGTATTATGTGAAAGCATCATGTCTATCCTTTATCTTTTATTTTTTGTTTTCCACGAGAATCATTTATAGAGATTTTTATGGTATTTTGCATTCAAGGTCTGATGTGCATATTGCATCTATATAATGCTGTTCATTGCCAATATTATTACTGGAAAAACAAAATGTTTACCATGCATGCTTGGCTGGTCATGACATCCTCCAGCAAAAAACTCACAACTTCGAATTTGAAAGCAGATGCAAACCTTTGATTTTATTATAAGCATTCAAAAGGAAAAAAAGTATAGATACACCTTAAATGTTTCTGTCAGTCATGCAACAAACAAGATACTGAAGTCACATTTGTCAGTTACATATAATATGACACATGTCGTAGTTACGTGTTAGTTTCATTCTTGCTAATCACCATATACGGATAATCTGTCAGTGAAGATAAAACTAGGTGAATTACTGAAAGATTGAGCTCGTAATCACTGATTTTTAATTTTTACGTAGGCGTCCTGATCTATGAAATGCTTTGCGGCTTTCCACCTTTCTCTGATGATAACAATTTCAGCACTTACGAAAAGATTTTGTCTGGAAAGATTGATTGGCCAAAGAATTTTGACCCGGTAGCGAAAGACCTTGTCAAGAAATTGCTGACCAATGATCGAACCAAACGCATTGGGTGCATGAAGGTGAGTTTGAACATTTTTTGTAAAAAAAAGTAGCATGCGGCATGCACCAAAATAAAAAGGATTGTGATCGATCTTCCTACATGGTCTCGCCATTTCATTTCAGAATGGACCGGAAGACGTGAGACGTCATAGATGGTTTCGCGAGTACGATTGGGAAGATGTGAAAAACAGAAGACTGAATGTAAGTTGCTATAATATATTTCCCCACTTGTTTCGCGTGGACATGATATACATGAACATGAATTTATTTTTGGAAAGAGAATTGTTGTTGGAATGTATGTAGTAGGTGCTATTACCACAAGCGCATAATGATGGAAAAATTCACAATTCATTCTTTTATTCGCAGCCTCCAATCATTCCTAAAGTTTCTTTTGATGGGGACACCAGGAATTTTGACGAATATCCTGAGGAGGAATCTTTTCGCGTCAATGGAGTAACAAAGGCACAGCTGGAGCTGTTTGCAGACTTTTAGAGTGTGTGCAAAGTAAAGAGTGGTTCATAAGTCAGCAATTCAAATAGTTTGAGATTGCTGATACACAATACAACTGCGGGTAGGGTGAATTGCGGCATAATATTATTATAACAACGAGAAATCTCCTAAAGTATATAAGTCAATAGGTTTTACAATACACAGTATTGATGTTAAGGTACACAACTCTGCAAAAACTAGAATGTGGATTAATACCTACACGTACCAATGAGTTTTCTTGTCGTAATACGTTTACTATTTTTGTAGCTATACATTAAGTTCTCTTATATCATTATGATCAGTCGAGTCAGAAGTGAATCGAATATATGGAATGCCGCTATAAATGGATGGATGTCTCATTAATCATTGTAAAATTATGTACGAAATGAGCGGATGTGTGGACGAATAAACACAGGACATGGAATGGATTTTCCTGTCGAGTTAGCAGTTTCATCATTTTAACTAATTATTTTTAATGGAAAAACAATGTAAACCTGTCTATCTTTATAGTATAATCAAACAAAAAGCGAAAAATGTATAAACGGAGAAAGTAAAATAGGTGCATATATTATTGGTCGCACTCCATAGGCCGTATTATTCAAATGATACGCTACTCCAACAACGTTTTCATCATGATTTTCACAGCAAGTTGGAGCCGTTTTGTTCGTAAACGACCTACCGACATTGGCATGACATTTTAAATAATATGGCCCAAAGGAAAAAAGTGGTAAATACCAATATCTACAAAATGCAAAATATATATAATTAGTATTTAGTTACCTTAGCGTCAGTATTTTGTAACCACAGCGCAGTGGAAGGTAAGTCAGACGAATTGCTCGTTCGTCTCGTCGTCGTTCGAAATTATAGGCAAGATAATAATGTAAGATGATTTACTATAATGTAGCCGTCTATCTATTTTAATGTCAATGTGAGTGCTGTGCTAGACTCTTTGGTGGCGAGTTAAACCAAATAACAAATTAGCCAGTATTTACTAATTTTTATTTATTGCAATGTAAATTGTCAAATTTGGTGGAAGTTTCCCCCAAGTAATATAGAAAATGAATGATAATCTATACCTAGAGGGTAGATGCATAGATTTTGAGCCCAGAAGACTAGAAAGTACTTTATTATTCGTAGATTTATGCGTTATATATAGCGTGTATGTAAATCAAATCTGAAAAACAAACTATATTCCTAAAAGAGACCTGAATAAAGAATTGCCGGTGACCTGGGTGTTTGAAATTATTTAATGCGTTGTATTTGCGAATTCATAAAGCTTAATTCAGCGAATGTAACATTGCCAGAAGACATTCCGGAGAAAATAAAACTTTCTTTTTTTTTGTTGCGAGCTGGTATTGTGGTGGCACCACTACAACTATAAAAAAGCATGCAAAAAACGCCACACGCTTGGTTCCTTTCCCCTTACACTGCAGTGTGCATATTTTTGTATTATTTGTGCATATACAAAAGGAAACCTTGGCCATGAACGACGAGAAAAAGCTGTCAGGGAAAACTACTTTCTCCGTATGACTGCAAGCAGCTTGGGAGACATTGATTTTGCAAGACAATAAAAATTCCATCTTAAAAGACAAATCCCAGGTTGGTTGTTCCTGTCACCACAGATAGCCATCAAAACACAGAGTAATAGTTATATACCACATTTCTCCCTTATTGAGTGAGACTCGAACTGATGCTTCCATTCAGACTGTGGTTGCAGCTCAATGGGACTGCTCTGTCAACGAAATGTTTCGTTGTCCCTCAAGTGAAATTGGCAATTACCGAAAGCTGTGCATTACCCAAATCAATATTAAGAATGTCTCTCTGATGCCAATCGATTAACGAGATGGGACTATAATTCTGAGATTACAAGTGCAACCATTTCCTATTCTGATTCTGATTAGATTATTGGAGAAAGTTACAACAGAGATATATGGAGGCGTAGTAGATAAAACGTATTCTGTTACCGTTCCGTGTTTGGTAGACCAAAAAGTGACACAACTCATTTATTGACGTTCTGTTTGCTGATTTGACAAAAGAATCTACTCCCGTATTCAAGCCCCCGCATTCGTAATGCGTTGTCAACGTTGTTCCCATGGGAGATGAAATGATTCCATTAGATAACAATGAGCATTCGAGTGAGAATAGCAGTTTTTAAACAGGAAACAAATTCAATGTCAGTTTCGAAATACATACCTGCTGATAATGTTAACCTTAACGTACAGTATAATATTATGCTAGCCTATAGAGGAAATGGCATTAAAGAAAGTGAAAATATGACCATTTTGGACAATTATACTAGCTATTAACAGAGAAATCGGGACAAGAAGGGCAATGCTTGTCACTTTCTTAATGTTGCCGTATGTTTATTGAAACATGCATTATTGTCCCGAAATGAAAAGAAATATGAATCAAATAAATAGGCCATAGCAAGAAGTTTTTCATTCATTTTTTAGGAAAATGATAAAAGTAGAAATAAACCAGACGTTTTGAGTGAAAATTTATTTTTAGGAAAATAAAGCGATACAACAATATGTAATTTGGCAACAAGCGTACCACTTTAAAGCTCGTGAATATTTATTTTAAAATATTTCAAATGGAAGAATGGCTATTACAAAAGTTTTCATTCAGGTTTTCATTTTGTATCTTTCTCGTCTAGCTACTACAATGGAATATTTCCGTGCTTCTTTCTGGGATTAGAAAGTTTCTTTGTAGAAAGTGCAGCTAAATCCCGGCATAGTCGTCGTCTGGTATCTCTGGGTTCAATAATATCATCAACAAACCCTCTCACAGCTGCAGGGAATGGGTTTCCAAATTTATCAATGTACTCCTCTTCGTATTTTCGAACGTCCTTACTACCCCTATAAAGAATCGATACAGCTCCCTTGGCGCCCATTACTGCAACTTCAGCCGTTGGCCACGCATAGTTAATATCACCACGAAGGTGTTTGGATGACATTACATCATAAGCTCCTCCATATGCCTGTTTTGAAGGTAAAACCATATATAAATTAAGATGATGCGCCCACTTTGTTTACATTCCTTAACTTTCCAGAACGACAAAACTTGAAATTCAATCACCTTTCTCGTAATAACTGTAATCTTCGGAACTGTCGCCTCAGCGAAAGCGTATAGCAATTTGGCACCGTGTCTAATGATGCCCCCATATTCTTGAGCAGTTCCTGGAAGAAACCCAGGAACGTCCACAAATGTTATTATGGGAATATTGAAAGCATCACAGAAGCGCACAAACCGAGCACCTTTCACCGAAGAGTTTATGTCCAAGCATCCTAAAATGAGTTTTAAGGAAAAATTGTGGATGTAATTATTTTTAATGTTTGCATATTTTATATACATTATATACGGTGTACTCTTTTACTATAGATGTTTACTATAGATAATTACTGAAGTAGGGATTGCAAAAGCCAGGTGTGTTTGAAAAAGGGAAACAGGAGAAATTTTATTTGAAATGGTGAAATGGCATGCTTCACAATGCTTTCTCCACGGCAGTTAAGTTTATTAATTATGGACAGAAAATATCTTTCAAACTTTCAGATTTTGCAATCAGTCCTTCAATTTATGAAAATGGTGTTTTACCTGCGGCAACCTTTGGCTGATTTCCGACAATTCCGACAGTTTGACCATTTAACCTTCCAAATCCCACCTTTATGTTTTTAGCATAATCTGGCATTATTTCAAAAAATTCCCTGTTATCTACAACGCCAAAAATGACGTCAGACATGTCGTAAGCAGCAGTTGATTCTAGTGGAACAATTCCATCTAAAACGGGAACGTCTCTGTCGGGTGAATCTATGCAACCAACAATGGGTGCATCTTCTCTGTTTGAACTTGGCAGGTATGACATTAAATCTCTAAGATTGAGTAAGGCATCAATATCATTTTCAAAGGCTTTGTGAGCCACGCCAGAGAGCGAAGTATGAGTTTTTGCACCGCCGAGCTGTTCCTGAGTTACATCTTCATTTGTAACCGCTTTCACTACATCCGGTCCCGTGATAAACAAGTATGAAGAATTTTTCACCATGAATGTAAAATCAGTTAGAGCTGGAGAGTATACAGCGCCACCAGCACAAGGCCCCATGATAAGTGAAATCTAACATGAAAAATGATGTGCAACGATGGTACATTATATTACAGGAATACGTTGATAATATGTAATACTTATTGCAACAATAAATCGCAAACATGCATACAAAGCAATAAAATCTTTTACCTGTGGAACGACTCCTGAAGCCAGGACATTCCTTTGAAATATATCAGCGTACCCGGCAAGTGATTCCACACCTTCCTGAATACGGGCACCACCAGAATCATTCAAACCTATTACAGGCGCTCCAACCAACAAAGCTTGGTCCATTATCTGATAAAAATTTAAAGCAGAAGTGATAATTGTGTCAGTTTTCAATACAGCATTCGTAAATACTCATCGTTTTTATTAACTTAGCATGGTCAATATACCTTGCAAATTTTCTTTGCATGTACACTGGAAAGGCTCCCACCAAAAACAGTGAAGTCTTGGCTGAAAATGTATACTAATTTTCCATTGATGTATCCTTGACCTGTCACAACAGAGTCACCCGGAAACTGTCGCAGCCGTGAATTAAAATAAATTGATATTAAACGCCCTGGAATGTCAATACTTTCCACGAGAAATATTTGTCATACATCGTCACTTTCATATAGGTAATTCAATTTAGTTGAACCTTTTGATTCTCCATTCCAAAATCAGAACAAGTGTGTTCCATAAACTGATCGAATTCTGTAAACGAACCATTGTCGCAGAGAACTTGAACCCTTTCTCTGGCTGTCAACTTTCCCTGCACAAAAACAGGAAATAGTGACAATTAATTCTCATTGATTCCCCACACAGTTTCCGATGATGTAGTGAAATTGGTACAGTGAAATGACAGTTATATGAGCAAACATTCTAAAATTAATTTGTGTAATTGATTGTACAAACTTTATTGTGTTGCGCTTCGATCCTCTTTTCTCCACCTCCTAAAAGCGCGGTGCGTTTCTTTTCATGTATTCTGTCTCTGACTGCCAAAGTCTGGCGTGCCCCTTGACAGTAACGACGAGTGAAGAGCCTTGTTAATGTGGCCATCTCATTACAATACAATTAGACCGAATCTTACTTTTTAAAAGTTGCACAAGTCAATTGGCCGGTATAATGAAAGTTAGCACCAACACTTCCTTAGATTTTCAATTCTCTTGGCTGTTACCAGTTGCTCTTATGACACCCTCTTTATGAAGAGCTTAATGTGCTGTTACCCGTAAAGACTACAAATGTCATGTAATTTATTATGTAACACGTATGTATTATCAAAGCGTTAAACTAACTGTTGGGAGACTATTATCTGCAGTCTCCGTACACGTTTTCGCACATTGCATTGTAAAAACACGCACTTTGGTGAAACTTTCAGCTGTAGTGAGGGATTTTCATAGCTCACATGCTGGATGGTTTGATCTATCTGGGTTTGCGCTTTACGTAGATATAATAATATAGTTACAGCCACATATGCAACTATCTGAATGTAAAATATAAGATTAGGCAGAGACTGTCACTGTCACTATTCATACTTCAAGTCACAAGTTCACAAGCTTATATAACACACATTAGATGATGTGTACCTGCTGTGTGCATAAGCAGACAAATGACCTTGAAATTAGGTGATGCGACTGAAATTGAAGTTGAAGATTGCCATATGTATAAAGGAAAATCGTGATTGGAATTTGGGAAGAGAGATATTATTATGTGATGAGCATGCCATGCTGCTGCCGGTGTTGTAGTCGCTGTTGTACTATTGACTGAAGCATAATATGTAATTAAATCAATCTTGTTTCACCGATAATCTTGTATCTTATGAAACGGTCAGGCAAGTACATGATACCCCATGCATACATTTAAAAAACGTGCTACAAAGAAGTTGACTTTTTGCAAACCGCATTACTTATAAGATCAAATGTTGAAACTCATTGGAAACAATAGCCAGGAACAAGAATTAGTAAATTTTGAATTTGAATTAATTTTTGAATTAATAGATTTATCCAAGTAGAGCAAGCAAGGAACTTTGTCTGGCAATCCGCTTTGAGTAATAAAATATATCACATTGGTTCATAAGTTATGTACCGAATAGTGCAGTGAAATGGTCGGAAATGCAGGTTGAAGATAAATGGTTCAGACTTGGTTACGGTTCTATAATGCAGAGGACTATGATATTTTCTCCTGCCTTGGCTCTCGACAAATTAATGAATATTTACTTTTAAACTTGTTTTATTTATTATTCATAGAATCATTTATTTTCAGGATGTTATATAAGTGGAATTCCAAGGACTATTCCTATGAAAAAAGGGGGAAATGGATAAAATACTAAATAAGTTACTCCTTGCACTACTTTCAAAGCATATTACATGAACACTGCAGGAAAGCATATTATATTTAAGTTTAATTATACAACCAAAGACATTGCATACCTATTACAGAATTTTTACCAACCAGCAGAAAGCTAAATTAATTGCATTCTACGGTTTAAAATACTACTACCAGATATGAATAATCATCATATATTATATTTATATACATTTTCCCATTTGTTTGATGTATCTAGAGTTTGTGTCCACGCCGAGGTAAGTTCATCCATGCTCTAATATCTGTGATGTCAACGAAAAATTAATAATATTTTGTACTTTCTTTAAGTTTTCTGCCCTGAATCATACTTGTATATTTGTAATTATCCTCATAAATGTATTGCAACTCATCACAATTCATTCACACTTTCGTTAAACTGTTTTGGCGACGAGTCGAATAACAGGCAACATTAACTTGTACTTTCTTCGGGTAAAATTACATGAGGACTGCTGCCTTTATTCAAACATTGAAAAAAGTTTCATGGATGCAGTTTTTCCCGTTTCGCATTTGGTGAAAGTCTGGATGGGCGTTGTTTCACATTACATTTTTAGAAGTAACGGCAAAATTTAAAGTGGAGTGAAAGCAATCTTCTAGAAAGGAAACCATATTTATATTGTACTATGGATGTAGGCCCGAATTGTTGATCCTCCTTCAAATGGGCAAAGTTTTTGCCCCGACAAATCATAGCTAATCTTAATTCGTTGACGCATCTCTCGCGTTTGACATTAAAGATGCCAAATGTTAAATTATGGTTGCATGATTTAGTTCAGTTTGGTGTAATAAGAAGTGAGAAAACAATGAGTCATGTTACAACAAACCAACAGTGGACGCAGCAAACATAGCAAAACACAAAGGATTGTCTCTGTATTATTTAGTCATCTTGCTTGCTACACATTATACTACTGAAATTGTACATTTTGAAACAATAAGGTTGGAGACGAGCATCTATTACGCATGCTTATTTGGGTGTCTACTGAATACTTAAGGTATTTCAAGTAGATATGAATGGTTAGATTTAGATTCATACAATAAAATACACAGCATATGTATTTGGTTCTTTCCAAGACGTTGCAAGGTGTTTGCATAATATTGTCTATTCTGCATTCTGTGAATTGAAACAAGGCATCTATTCGAATTTGAACTTTATATGACAAGCAAAGATGAGCACTAGAGAGCAATGTTGACTGAATGTATGAGATAAGTAGAAACTTCATTCTGCTCAGATTTTTCCCGTTCTGGGAACATGTTAGAAAGGACTCACATTCATACATCATAATGACATCGACATTATTTTAAACAAATGGAAAATGGAAAACATAATATCTATAGCAGGACAGGTAAGGTTTTTTATCATAGCGGGGACTGGCGAGTTTAGCTAGATGCAGATTAACGTTTTCCTATCTCATGAGTAGGTGCGCACACCTGGCACTAGCTACTTACCTATCCAGAGATTCAGATTGACAACGCCACACTTAATGTATCAACGTGCTGTCCATGTTCATATTTTATATGTTATGCTGCATACACTACTTTTTTGAATGATAAAAAACATGCTACTTACTCTTTTATACTTTTTTACTGAAATCGTACATTATTGCATACAATCCTGCATTGCTTTATTAACTGTTGTATGTACAATGTGTACATAATGTATTTCGTATTTGAATCTCGCGATATCGGATTCGAATACTGATTCATAACATTCAAGATGACGAGATGAGGCAATGAAAAGGAATTGACGTTTCGTTCTCTTCACTCGCTTGTCATGCTCATATTATACATGCAATGCTGCTTGCAAGCATTATTACGTTGTAAGCAAAGAAATGCAAAATCACTAATCACTCATCCAAAACCCAACTTTTCTCGAGCATAATAATATGAAACAAAAGGCACTCGGGCTCTGGCTCTATTTTGTTCACAGGCTCAGCTTTGATAACTGATTTAAGTAATAAACCGATGTAAAGGTAGTTGACGGAGAGTCCATCAAGTCGTGGACGTTTTAAGTTACATGACATGACATGGAATGTGACTTAAAACGATCATTAGAACATGTACCTTTTCTTGAAACCAAATTATTGTACCGTAATTTTTAATGTAACAATTAGTAAGGAAATAAGGTTACTTAAAACCGTAATCTTTCCCAACTTTTAAGTCTCCAATATTCCTGATATTGTGTCTCAACTTGCCCCAAAATTACAGGCGTACTTAGATGCACAATTCAGATTAGCATGTCATAAGGGCTAGAAATAGGGAATTTGTGGACGGACGGTTCGGAACATTGACGCGACGCGGACAGACATCCAAACCTTTCTTTCACATTGTATTTATCATGCTACATGCTTTGTGAGTACTTATAAATACAGTACACTACCATGTACTTCCTCTACACTTTTTTTTATTTAGAAAAATGGGAAATCGGAATGGTTCTCTCTCCCCTCTTCTGTCTATTCTCTCTACTTTTTCTGCTCCTGCGAACCACCACCACCGCCGGACTCGCTCTCGCTCGTCTCCTCATATGTATTTTAGTATTTTCCCTTCACTATTGTGGTTTGGTTACGGTTTACGGTGTGTGTATGTGCTGCTCTGCTTCTTCTGCTGCTGAATGAAAGGAACAAAATGCTAAAAAGTCAGACAGGCAGCGGATGACATGTTGTTGATGATGATGATGACGATGAGAATTTGAGAATTATACTTTTTTCTTCTACAGTACCAAACCACGTTCGTTCCTTCTCTCTCCGCTCATTCGTTCGAGCACGGTGGTATTGTTGTTACTTGGTTTCGTGTATGCAACTCTGCTCTGTGTAAGTAAACCAAGTGTGTTATGTACATATCCGATAGGTACGGGTACGTATGCGACGGGTTAATTCCACTTCTAAATTGCAATTGCCAGCTCTCTAGTAGCAGATTAGTAGACTACGAGTCTTCTATTTCTATCCTTTTCTCTCTCTCTTCTTCGTTGTTGTTTGTTACTTACTTTGCTACTTTTACACGCTGAGTATATATTAGACACGTATTGCGCTGCTGCTCTGCTGCTCTTCTGTGCTTTCCTCAAAAATAAGCAACTTGAGCAGCATTTATTGCTCTCGCTGGCTTTTTGTGCATATTCCCTGTTTACAAAATGAATATACAGCTCGAAACGAAAACTAAACTACTACTAGCACCAGCAGCACTTCTTCGTCTACTACCATTACAACAACTTGGATTTGTGTACTATATTTTTTTATTGAATTGATGTTGTGAAGAGGGGCAAGTGTGTGGTGGTAAAAGTACATAAAAAAATCGTTTAAAGTAAGTTTACGTTTTTAAATAGATAATCTTCTGCTGCTTGCGGATGATGATACTTTTTTTTACTGATTGGCATTACATATTAAAAAAGAAGTTGACTAGTGTGTTGGTTTGTTGAATGGTTACTCTGCTGCTGTTGTTGTGTGTGTGAGGTTTTTTTTTGTTTAGCAAAAAGGATAGCTTGTTGTACAGATGCACACTCACTAATTTTTGCAGCAGTCACAGAGAAAAAGGAGAAGGAGTAAATAATATTAGAAGAATAAAAATAAAATATATTATAGTCTCTCGTCGTCGTAATCATAATAAATAATCATATGCATTTTTTGTTTTCTGTTTTTGTATTTAAGAAACAAGTTAATTACCAATTATTATTATTATTAAACTGGTACTACTACAGTTTTGCAATATTACAATTTAATAGTGGGTTATTAAATACGATACGATTAGAGTTGTTGTAAATGTAATCAAATTTATATTAGTAGAGAAGTAGTTTATTATCGGTCGGTATAATAAGTGATACAATAGTTGTAAAAATAATAGTCATTTAAGCTGCGTTGCACTGCTTTTTTTAAAGTTTGTTATAAATTGTTGTTGTACAGTTTTAAAACGTACGTAATATTATTATTATTATATTCAAAAGTCAAAGACAGTTTTTTAAAAAGCTTTTATTACGGTTTTCAAGTGTCCTCGAATGAGACTCGTACTACGTCTTGTGTTTTTTAGATAGAGAAAAAATAAACTTGTTTTTAGATTGTTTTTTTGTGGTGAAAGGTTCACTATTTTGCCAGAAGTTTGGAGTCTGGTAGTTGGATTAGACAGACAAACTTATTGACAGTTTTAAAACGTCAAAAATTACTTCTCTCGTTAAAGACGCTTTTTGTCACGCTTGTCACAAGAACAGTAATTGAAGAACAAAGCGAATGTAAAAAGACGACGGATGCAAGTGAGCAGAGTTTTATCAGGAAAGGAAGATTATCCTGGTTTCATTACTGTTCCTTAAAAAAGGTGATTTTTTTGTGAGGTGATGTCATTCATCGAATTCACAATAATATAACAACAATTAATAAAACGCATTGCATTGTTATGAAATACGTGAATAATTTGTGAGAAGGCTCGCAGCTTTCTTGTGTGAAAAATTACTTTCCAGTCAAATCGTCGTCTGAGCTCGACCGACAGGTTATTTCAATTGTAGACATAAATTTGCATTCAAGTACAAATGCAAATTTGTGACTGACACTTGCGGGAATAATTATTAACTGTCACACTAGAAAACAACCCTTGTAGAAAATAGTATTTTCAACAATTTGCCAAAGAGTTAGGGTATAGCCGTCAAGGCTTTTGTACTTTGTACATATTATTATGTAGCTGATTTGTGCACACGACACGCAATATTAGATAATGGCAATAATGAACTGTTATCTATATTGGCAGATTAGTCACTAGTTTAGTTCGTTATTTGTTGAAGTACAGTTAAAAATCGTGATGATAAGTGAAAGCTAAACGGCTTTTGATAGGGCTGACTTGATGAGTTAGACTAAAGAATGAATGGATTGTGATTATACATGGATATTATTTATGTTCCACAGGAATTACTCATAGTATACTACCTCAGCTCTCTCTCTCTCTGATGGATTTCTAATTTGGAGGAAATAATGGGAAGCGAGTGTCATTCGTAGATTTCAGAAGTTGAATAGACTTTCACTTCACTTGTGATTTCTCGGCGAAGGCCTTGCAACTAATATTTGGCAGAAATTGGATGTATATGCTGCAAGAGGTTGTATAATATTTCTATTCTGATTCCAACAATTTTGCTTTTGTTTAACTGTTTTGGATGTTATTAAACATTTAATCTGTCTCATTTTACAGATATCCTGGTTTGCCTGGCTGCCATTGGTTGATACCACAACCTACCCGAACTGACAGTATATTGAGTGTTAAGGATATTCACATTAAGTCTAAGGAAGAAACTATCGACCCTATTATGCCATACACACCTCAGGTAAGCGTATAAATGTAGATTATCGAATCGTCAATGCGTATAAATTTGATTTGCACGATGGACTGCTTATCACAATGCGGATTTTTATACACAGATCGGTTCACAACTTGAAGAAATGGATGTAGAAGAAGGTCACGACGTATCAGTCCAAAACGCAGTCCCTATGGAGGCTACTAGTGGTATGTTTTTTATTCACATTTGAACACTTCATTTCATTGTTCAGTGGTAATATTTTGAATTATAGCATTATGCTATTATCATAGTATTTAAGAGAACCGTTTCTACATGGTTCTGAAGTTAGCCTAGTAAACCTGTTTTTAATTCGACGTAATGAAACTTTTCGTGCTGTTTCAAACTGTTTTGTAACAATTCCAGAGATATTTTTTGGTTGTTATTCAGTAGCATTAGTCTGTTCTGGACCGTATTTGAACAGTATAAATGCGATTTTGTAAAACCAAATTAAAAATTTCTTATTATGTCCGCAGAAGTAACTAACATGGAGGAAGACGAAGATGGAGCAGCGAGGTCAGAGGCAACTTTTCGTTTTAAGGTTGAGAACATTTCCAGATTACGAGAGCAGCTCCTATCCCCTCCTACATATGTCAGAAACCTTCCATGGCGGATAATGGTAATGCCTCGCTCTGACCAGGGTGCCAGTCGAAACATGTCCCTCGGATTCTTTTTGCAATGTAAGAATATTTTTCAAATTATTTCTACCATACAAAACAGTTATTCCCACTTTATATGGAGTTTATAAAACTTTTCTTGTGTCGCACAGGTAATGGAGAAGCAGAATCATCAAGTTGGAACTGTAGTGCAGTTGCGACATTGAAAATACTATCTCAAAAAACTGGCGTGGAACCATTTTCGAGAAGTGTGTATAATAATTTTGTGCTCGTGAATATGTAGCATAAAAACGTGGTTTAGCCTTTACTGATATTGTTTGTTAAATCATTGCAGAAATTAGTCATATATTCCACTCAAAGGAGAATGATTGGGGTTATTCAAATTTCATCGATTGGCCTGCACTGATGGATCCAAGCAAGGGATATGTGAAAACTGATTACATAGAGCTTGAAGTTGATGTGAAAGCCGATGCACCTCATGGGGTTGCGTGGGACTCCAAAAAACACACTGGATACGTCGGCCTTAAAAATCAGGTACATATGTAGTGGCAAAGTTGTCAGTGAAGATTTAATAGTGTGCCTGTTGCTTTTTGTATTACAAGAAAATATTCTCTCTTTTAGGGTGCAACTTGTTACATGAACTCACTTCTGCAGACTCTATACTTTACGAATCAACTTCGAAAGGCAGTTTACAAAATGCCAACGGAAAGTGACGATTCAACAAAAAGTGTTGCGTTAGCTCTCCAACGCGTGTTTTATGAACTCCAAACATCTGACAAACCTGTTGGTACCAAGAAATTGACCAGATCCTTTGGTTGGGAAACACTTGATTCCTTCATGCAACATGACGTACAAGAATTTTTGAGAGTACTTTTGGACAAACTGGAGAGTAAAGTAAGATTTGTTTTTTAATCATCATTAACGAATCATGTTCATTTTGCCGAGTAGCAAATGTTTATTCTTCTACTGTGTTCATAGATGAAGGGGACCTGTGTTGAAGGAACGGTGCCTAAACTCTTTGAAGGGAAAATGATCTCTTTCATTAAGTGCAAGGTTAGTAGAAGAACTAGTATGAGAGCAGCTTGTATTGTTATGCAAATTATGTCGAACATCTTAGCATGTATGGCAGGGTGCTACGGCAAGTGGAAACAAGAAAGTACCTGACAAATGGGATGGTAGGATGGAAAAAGGAGACGATGTATGATAGATATATATAATAGGACGACGAGTAGGTTTGCCGTTGGTAGTTTTAGTGGCTGAAGCAGGATAATCATCGAGCAAGCGTTACTTGTTATTGTCATGTTGAACAGGGACGTGAACTAGTCACAGTGCATTTATATTTTTGACCTTATGTAATAAGTTTGAACAATTCAATTTAACCGGTGATTACAGCTTTAATTGATGTGACCTTAGAATATTTTTAAACATTGTGATTTGTGACATTTTCATACTGGTTAGAGTTGAAAGTTGAATTATTATTATAATTTCAACATCATGGTTGACATTATGGACTTGTGGGAGTGGAATCGCATCAGTGGAGATCCCTTCACTCCTCCTGCCGATAATCCCACCGCTAGGTTTTGTCCAACGTTTGAGGAAATGGATCAACTACTTGACAAAAGGCTAGGGACGGATGATCATTTGAAAGGACGACTAGTGAACTTTATGACATCTAATCAAGCTTCATTTGTTGTAGGATTTAGTTTGTATCCAAATAGGCATATTAGTTGTTATCATAATTTGTATATTCGTTGTTACCAGCTGCTCTCATATTACTAAATATCCATTTAGTATTTGTTCCTAAATATGAATTGTTAATCAAGACATATACATTTCTACCCTTCTTTCTTTCTAGCATGTCAAGTACGAGTCGTCTCGGACAGAAACCTTTTATGATATTCAGCTTAATATTAAAGGGAAAAAAGATTTGTACGAGTCTTTCCGCGACTACGTTGCAACAGAAGTGTTAGAAGGAGACAACAAGTACGATGCTGGTGCTCACGGACTTCAGGTATGCGCAACGCAAAATATGTATGAACGTGGAGGTGAATTATGTTATAGAAAGATATTAATTGGAAGTGCTGTTTGATTAATGCTTGTAGGAAGCTGAGAAAGGAGTTATCTTCACGTCATTTCCTCCAGTTCTTCACTTGCACTTGATGCGTTTTCAGTACGATCCCGTCACAGACTGCTCTGTGAAGTCAAACGACAGATTTGAATTTTTTGAAAAAATTCAGCTCGACGAATTTGTTAAAGATAAGGATTCCACTCAGCCGAAACCAACTTATATTTTACATGCTGTACGAAATTATTCGATTTTTTAGACATTCTTCTTTGTTAGCACATAACGTATTGTCACGTAATAATTCATTTGCTGATGTTGATATTACCTTTGCAGGTTCTCGTACATTCAGGAGACAACCACGGTGGCCATTATGTGGTTTTCCTTAATCCTAGAGGAGATGGAAAGTGGTGTAAATTCGACGATGACGTTGTTTCTAGATGTTCGAAGACTGAAGCTATCCAACATAATTTTGGCGGACAAGAGGTGAAACATTATTTTATATAAGAATGAGGAACAGATAAAAAGTCATTTTTATTCACAATACTTTTTTTGTACTTGTTTCAAACTAATTTGTGAAAATGTTTCTCAGATGGATGACTTGCACCCTGGAGTCAAACAGTCCACCAACGCGTACATGTTGGTGTACATTCGAGATTCAAACCTGCCAGATGTGCTTCAAGAAGTGACCGAAGACGATATTCCCAGGGAACTACTCGAAAGATTGAAGGTCTGCATTTTGATGGCGATTGAAGTGTCTGTAGTAAATAATAGATTGTGTTTGTGACTGTGTATTAAAATCTTATATAATTACGGTAATTGTAGGAAGAGAAGAACATTGAGATTCTGAAGCGAAAAGAAAGGTCCGAGGCACATTTGTACATGCAAGTGACAGTAATGCTGGAGGATGCATTTGTAGGACACCAAGGTTTTGATTTGTTTGATCAAGAAAAAATGAGCCCTGCAGCTACTGCGAATTCTAGAACGTTCAGAGTTTTGAAGAAGACAAAACCTCATGAATTTCTCAAGACATTGTCTGAAACATTTGTAAGTTGGGCATTGCCTCTTTGTTCCTGCAATTTTATTACTAGCAGTTGGTGCAGAGTGCAGAATATTAGCTTAATGTTTTTGTTTATTTGTCTGTTTTCAGAATGTGGACTCGAAACGACTACGATTATGGCCTTTTAACATGAGGACTACAAAAGTAATACGACCAATGTACTTGGATGTCACACCCGAGACCAGTAAAACGCTTGAGGACACCCTATATGGTCACCAGTTGCCAATATTCCTTGAAATATTACCCAGTGACGATGAAAGAGATGGGCTCCCTCCATTTGACAAAGAAAACGATGTGATACTTTTCATTAAAATGTACGATCCAGTTAACGAAAGTCTCCATTATTATGGTCATTGGTGTGTTCCAATTTGCACGACATTCAGTAAGTGACTTCTATACACTTCTATACTATGTCAGTATATTAACGATTACCTCGTCTCCAACTCTAGGTATGTAATCAATTACTGTATTTTTTCAATTTGTTTAGACGATCTTGCTGTGGAATGTCGCAAACGAGCACATTTCTCAGAGGATACACCAATAACTTTGTATGAAGAAATCTCTCCTGGTTCAGTTGAAAAAGTTGTCGACATGAATGCTAGCCTTGAGGCGCTCACAGAGTTGATGGATGGTGATATTGTAGTTTTTCACAGAACTTATGACCCTACCCGCAAACTGAAATCGGTTACAGATTATTATGTGTATATGCAATACATGTGAGTGAAACGATATTTTTAATTTTTGTGAAGCAATATATTTTCTATGTGCTATAACAATTATTAACTAACTGCCTTCCCTATCTGTAGTATTCTGAGATTTGTGATTTCAGTTCAATTGCTTACCCTGTGTTTTTTTGCTCTGCTTCTAGGTACGAAATTACTTTTGTTGACAAAAGCAATACGAATGAAAGCTTTACGTTGGAGATGAGTTTAAAAAGTAATTATATGGAAATGGCTACAAAAGTAGGACAGAGACTGGGGGTAAGTTTTGATGAATGTTATTATGTTTTAAAAATAATGTAATTGTTTTAGTTAAGTTGGAACCAAGGTAGACAGCATCAGGTAAAAAACTACATCTTGCTGACATCATCTATTATTATATATTTCTTGACAGGTAAACCCGCTGTACATTCAATTTTATAGAAGTCAACCGTACAAGTAAGTTTTTAAACACTTTTTAAAAAATATATATACAACTGACAAGTAGAATTTGGGTGACAGGAATTGTATGTTGCAACTTTACTTTCATCTTCTCTAGGGATTCGCCTGCATTTCCCATCAAATTTGAGCAAGATGGCACAGATTTGTTAACCAAATTGGCGCCGGTTCATAAACCTACACGTAGTCCGTATAAGTTGTTTTACCAAGTTTTAGGAATTCCAGTGACAGAGCTGGAACATAAGAAACAGTTCAAACTTTTGTTTTATTCACCAGAGGATCAGGGTAAGTAACAGAGATTGTATTCATTGATTGCAAAGTTCCTAAAACTTGGCCATGTCCTCAACCAAGATTTACTTGTTTTTTTTTCAGAGAGGGAAGTCGTTTTCTATGTTAATAAGGCCCCTAGGATAACAGTAGCAGATGTGCTAAACGAAATGTCGAAAGTGGTATCAGAAGATCATTCAGTGACACTTCGGCTACTGGAAATTTCGGCTCATCGAATTGTTAATGTTATAGAAAATGATGTCAGCGCCGATGTTATCAATAATAATAACTCCCCGAATAGTACGTTATTTTTTGCAAACTTGAAGTGAATCTGTATTTTATATAAATTGTAATATTATGATGGTGATTAATCGATTCTGTTATTTTCAACAGGGTATTATCGTGCGGAAGAAATTCCTGACGAAGAAAAATCACTTGGTTCTAATGAAGTCTTAGTCCAGGTTGCTCATTTCCACAAGGAGGCTCGTTCTACCTTTGGAGTACCATTTTTGATCAAAGTGAGAGTCTTTGTAATTATTTCTTTTTGTTTCGTTGGTACAGCTATACTTTCAAGTTTTAACGGATTTACTTGTTTTGTTAGGTGCGTTATGGAGAGACGTGGTCCTCTGTCAAGCAGAAAATCCAGAATCGATTAGGCGTTAATGAAAAAGACTGGGCAAAAATTAAAATAGCATTAGTTTCTCAAGGAACTCCAGTGTTTTTAGAGAAGGAAGAAGATGACACACCAGTGAAACCCGATCATTTTCAGTCGTATTCGCAAACCTACAGTGGGAAGCCGTGGCTTGGAGTAGATCATGTAAATAAAGCCCCCAAAAGGTCCCGGTACTCCACGCTTGAAAAGGCTATTAAAATTTATAATTAAACCTGGATGGTTTTTAATCGGTTTTGTTAATAATAATAATAATAATAATATAGATAATAATATTAATTATTATTTATCTGGTATTTAATCATTTTTGTGCTTAAATTGTATTCTACTACTTACCGAACTTTATAGTGAAATCACTTAAAAGTGTATGCCGCAGCAAAAGTTACATACCTAAGTATAAAATTATAATTATTATAAACATTAGGAAAAATATTTAAAACTATTGAAGTGTCCTGCTAATTAGATGGCTTGGCTGTTTGTCATAAAAATCAATATCTAATGTCGCCATATATGAGTAAAGGAACCTTAACAATCAGTAATCACTTTGTTGTAATCGAAATTTTCGATCCAAAACCAATTTTTCTCTCTATTCTGTTTACCTTTCACGAACGAATGTGTCCTTTTTTGTAGGATTTCTTGTGCCCAACCTTTTGCCCTAATATGCTTCTCGAGAAAAAATATTAAATGAAATGTATCAAATCATTTGATAGAGGTTTTCGTTTCACATTGGGCGACGTTTTTCGTTTTATTCAATTAAATCAAAATCACCTAGCGTTCATCAGTGTTTGGTTGTTCTGAGGTTGCGACGTATGAAGCCGGATTTGCATACTGCATATTATTTTATCACGACATTCAATTTTATCACGTTTCGAAAGGTGAAGATCAAAATTGGCTCCCGACGCGAGCATTGGAATAGCAAAAAGAGGTTCAGTGAATGACGCACTAAGCATATAATTTCCTTATAATTACAAATTAATGGATAATTCCTGGTCAGATGCATGCATGCAGTGGAAAAACTACAAGAGATCGCAAGGCAGTTCATCACAAATGGGCGTTTCGCATACATACTGTTTCGCATATCATTACCGAGATTCTTATCATTATCATATCCTATTTTTGCAGTTTTAATCGTTCGCTGTTTCCAATCCCATCCATACTGGAATAGATTTACCTAAATCTACTAACATGTAATATGTGCTTTGCTCTGACAATATGAGAAGATGGGGCAACGTGATTCCAATGTACTTACGCAACAACGTGTTTCCACTTCCACCAATGGTGATAATGCAATCAGTTAATGAGTAGAAGAAAAGTATGATGAAAACGTTAAGTTACGGCGAGTTCTAGTTTCTTGGGAATTGTGGCTGGCAAATGTGAAGAAAGGTGACTTCCGTATGTACTGAGTACTGATTCTAGTGGTCAATGAATAACACATAACTACCATTACTACTAAAACACCATTTGAATTTGACATGCATTCTGATACCTTCTAATTTCATCGGTTATGCTGAAATTAGCAAATAATTTTCAATATACATAGCTTAATTATGTTGAACTCTCCCTGCATAATATTTACTTGTGATTAATTCTTCTTTATTGTGCATAGGTTTTCAATTCTTAATGCGAATAATTAGTTGAGTTGATGTAGGCATATAAAACACAGTTTACATAAATTAAAATAGCATCAACATGGTAGTAACGCAAAGTGACTATAATGCTCATTCCTTATTATATAGGCTGAAGTATATTCTGAAAACCCAAATCTTTTAAAAGTTATCCATCACGAACTTTAGGATTTGAGGTGTCATGAAACTTGAAAAATAGGATTTCACGTGGGGCGACTTGAGCAGCTCTAAAAATCCAAGCACATTTCCAAATCTGGACGGTTGCGTGGAGTAGTGTTGGGACGAATAAAAGCTCAATGAGAGAAGGATTTTTTGATGAAGTGTTTCCATTTCCCTTTTGGGATTAGATGATAAAATCCCTTCTTGCTTTTCGGCAGTTGATTCAATGGTGTCTATTATACAAGATAACAAGGCGAAGGTTCAATTTGGGGTAGTGTGCAACTCATCTACATAGATGCATCAATTATCATGATATTACGTCTCTTGAAGGATGAGAAAGAACCTTACCACTTCGTGTTAAAATTAAGGACTCCAAAAAAGAAATTTCAATCGGGCTGAGCGAAAGTTGTGTGCAAATATTGGCGAGGGTCCGCATAAAATGACTACAATAGAGAAAGTTGTAACTTTTATACTAAAAGTAAGGATAATTTGCGGTAATATATTTATGTAATATTAACTTAGCATCCGAGCATACATTGTGTTGACAGTCATACCTTGAAGTTAATGCAAAATCACTGCGTGATCCGGGAAACTGGCCCGAGAGTAGAGCATTTGAGGAGAAAAGTCCCAAAGTACTGAAGTGTAGCCCCAACAGTTGATACCAATTTGCATGAAGGATAATATCTTGAGATGTTTTGGGAAACATGGTGAATGGAGGTTGAGCACGAGCATGTTGGATACTGATGATGAAGAGATTGAGGTAGAAGCTGCCTGTGCATGCCAAATTATTACCAGTCACTGATTATTTAAGCCTCTGCACCATTCCCATGATATGGATGAACACAATAAAGTATGCCATAAACATAACTGTACCTTGCCAATGTTCGAGAATTGTTGACCAGTCGTTTGAGACATTACCTTCAAACTTTTTTGTAACATCAAACATGTTGGTGAAAGGAAACGCTGGTTGTGGCAATGATTGACTTAGCTGTGTCGTGATTCGTGAAGTAGGAAAAGCATTAATACCAGAAGGTTGTCCACCACCACCACCATACATGTTGGAGGGAAGAAACATTCGCTTGCTGTCAAAATTGTTGCTGAATAACAAGCTCTGCAAAGGATGCATAAAATTACATGAGCCAACGGAACCACTTGCTAATGATTTGAAATGGTCCCATTTAAGTGATAGGGATTCCCAATTGTCCGCTGCTTTAAGTCCCGGAGAAGTTTTCAAATCAACTGGCTTCACGTCCAGCGACGATTTATCGGCCTGATCTTCTTGGCTGCTGGGGGATGATGGCTTGCAGGAGGACGAGTCGACCGATGCGTTGTTAATATCATCATTCTGTTCCCCAATGCTGTCACTGTTGCTGGAGTCACTTTTTTCATTCAAGGATGCCAATGTGGGAATATCAAAGCTTGTCTTCATTGATGATTTCAGTGCGTTTGATGTGTTCATTCGAACGTGACTCCCGTGACGAGGACTGCCTGAATTTTTACTGTGCATTCCTGAACTCCCAAACAACTTTGATTTGGAACCTTTTCGTGGTCCTCTCTCTTCTTGGACAGCTAAACCAAGCAAACATTTACTCCATAATAATTTGCAATTTTAGCATAAACTCTACTGGTTGTTAAAACCGGTTATTTGGTAGTTTTTGTTTAGCATGAAGTTATATGACTCAAGAAATGGTCACCGTTTTTTCCAAGTCTCACGCTGCCCCAAATATTAAGACTGACAAGCTTCGTCGATATGTGCAAACAATGCGAGAATATTTTGAAGCAGATCTTGTATGTATTTAAATTTGACATTACGTGGACTCAGTTACACACAAATATGTACTAATAAACCATTGTGTTTGGTGAAAAAGAAAAGGGGAAAGCAGAGCGGAGGGTGAACTTCCATTTCACCTGATATAATAAATGGAGGTATACATATTTTATAACCCCATTTGCCATTCAATACTCAAAAGTGACAATCAGAAGTTGCCCCACAACATTTGTAGCTTCATACATGAACACGAACATAGAATCACATGTACACATTTGTAATAGTCATGTTCATATTGTTTGATTATCTGCTACAATTACATATTATGTGAACCTGGAAAAGAGAAATTTAACTTTTTCGGAAGTAGAGGAAAGAGAAAAGAACGTTCCATATGCTAAAGTGGTGTGTAACTTTATCCCATGCCACCACACAGTACTCACAGTACACATAGTAGTTAAATGGTGGTTGACAATTCATCAAGTGGGGCATTAAACTAGATTTGCGCATACAGTTTATATTTGTGTATGGGATCTGTACAAAAATTAAATAAGTTTCGGAGAGGTTAATAGAACGGGTGTAATTGTATTTATTTAAGCTCTGTTTTTATGCGACTGCCTGTCATTATTTTACAAGCAAATCCTTCCCAAATGTTTACATATCTTTGCTCTTATGCTTCTTTGAGAAATAAATAAACAGTGGGTTCGTTATTTTTATTTTCACTATTCAAATGTACAAGAAAAGCTCGAGTGTCGTTCCTCAGTAGTGTTGAGAATGTATGCTTTTCCTTTCAGAAAAATTTTGTTTGTCAAAAGGGACAATAATGGAAGAAGGTGTTGAATGGTTTGACGAAATGTTTGACACCTTTACCCTTTGCTCTCTTTCCTCTACTACTTTTTGACTGCCACGAAGTTAATGTTCAGGTTTGAAAAAGGAAATAGGCTGGTTGTTTTGTTCTCACAAGTTGGATCTCTATCTAGCTACTCGTTTACTTTTACTTCAATTGTGCATTTTCCCTACTATATCTCCTATGATAAGAGTTAACTGTCAACTGTGCTGTGATGTAACATGTACGACAATATTATTCAAATTCAGAAAAAATACCTTCCCACTTTTACTTTTGTCAAGAGTGACAGACAGTGATGACTTGCCGCATTATTGAAGTTTTTTTACACTTTTCACAGACCTCTTTTCGTTCACTCATAAACTACTTGAAAATAACGTTGAGTGCAAATGGAGAACATTTATATTGTTTGTCTGCGTTACCTACATTGTTGCATGCTTGAATGCGTGCTTCTTCTTGTTTTTCAATAGGCAAGAAAGGATACGGAGGTAGAGGGATTCAATCGTATTAAAAATTAATGAGTAAAAAGTTACACTTTTTATATATGTGTGAGTACTGTTGCAAGCATGCATGAGCATACATCATACATAGTTCCAGCATGTATGATCATGATAAGTATTTTTTGATATAACCCATTCTCTGGATGAATCCTTTGTACTGATGCCAATGATAAATTAATGCTTGTATGTGCTTTAAGGTGTAGATAGAGCTGATTTTTAATAACATTGCATGCGTAAGAAATGGAAGTGGAAGAGAAAGAAAAAAGCAACCTCACCTTCGTGTAATGATAATCATTATGCTTCTTGCTTTCTTCCTAATAGCGACGGGCAATTCAATTGCATAAATTTTTTAGTGTTAAGCACACATACTCTTGTACATATACATACTTTCAATTTGTTATGCTTTACCGTTCAGTGGAAGTATATTATTATTATTATCGTGCCTTGCATGACGAATTCGTGTACAGGAACAGGGGTAAATAGATATCGTCCAAAAAGTGATTATGCTTTAATGAGATTGATTTTGAAAGTGAGCGTGTTCAAACTTCTTCTCTTACGAAGAAAATGACAGGAACTACTAGCCGCAATTTTTAATGTATTCATGAAAGCACTTTTTTGACTTACCGTGTTTGTTCATATTAGCGTCGAGACATTTCTGAAGACGACAACCAGGGCACCAGTTTCTTCGAGTTTTATCTATGACGCAATCTCCATTTCCAGCTACAGAATAAGAACAAGCACCTAACATTATTAATTGCATATTCCTCTTTCTCTAGTCGTCCTGTGATTATGCATTTTTTTATATTTTCATCGCTGATTTTAAAATGTAAATATTGTTAAAAATAGCCTTCTAAATTGAACTTTCACCAAAATAGGTAATTCTACAATGATTTATGATTTGCTTTTACTTACCCACGCATGTATAGGAGATGTTGCGCCGTATGGATCTTTTGAAAAAGCAGGAACATCCGTCGCAGCAGAAGACGCCGTAATGTTTTCCATAAGATTTGTCACCGCACACTTTGCAAGAAACCGGAACTGGAAGAGTCCGTCCTATAATCAAAATGATCACTTTAAATAGAAACAAACTTTGGGGAAATCCAAGGATAATTTTTATGGTTGAAAATTCAATGTACCCATGATATTGGATTTTCACTTTCACCCAGAATTGACAAGTAAAAGTTTGTAAAATAAAAATGACAATTAAAGAATATTTTTTCTCGAAATTGTTTATCTTATAACAGTTTCATGAAAACAGAAAGAAATCAAATCGGACTATGATGAGGCTTTATACATAACTTTTACGTGTACCGTTGTTCAGTTAAAAGGAGGTGAAATTTGATGGGTAACTTGATATGATCACTTCGGACTCTTGCTTCCAACTGGATAGAGTTGATTTTATTTTAAAAGTTAAAGGACAAATAACATGGCTAATAGGGGAACAAATCATAAATGCGGTGTCTCTTTAGAGTGCTTTGTACATACATCATACATCGTGTACTTCTGCCTTAACTATTTTTTTCGTGGCAGAAGCACCTGTAGTCATGTCATGTCGTGCGAAAAGCAGTGCATTTATAATCAACCTGAAGTGTTGTTGTACATTGTACTTACTGGAGCTGGAGCCATTTCCCGGACCCCGATTTTTGCTCAAAGAACATGTCCATGTATTTATATGGAAGATAATAAATGTTCGAACACAAAAGATAGGAATGAAAAATAAAGCAACTACATGTACAACAATATTCCTCATAAATACATGTATCTGTCCGTATGGAAAAAGGTATTGTATCAAAAAATAATGTGTAGTAGATTATAGGAACCGAAAAAATGTTGCTTTCTTCTGATATGGCGTGACATGACTGTAAAAGAAGACATGAGGATAATGTGCGCACCTCCGCGTAATAATAAGACGTGCTACTTACTTCTGCCGTATAACCTTTGGATTGGGTCACATTATTTGTTAAAATATGACAGTTAGGCTTTCCTCACGTCACGGGATGGTTACAGTACTTCGGCGTAGTCACACTTTTACCGTCAGCCATCGGTTATCTGAATGGATATCTAGCCCTGGTTCGTGTATTATATACTATTATGGATATGCTTTTGTTCAAGCCTGAAGAGGGGATGAGCAAACCTCCAAACTTTTTAGGACTTTAACTGTTTTCTTATTATACATTACAGTGTGGTAATAACTTTAGATAAAGATAAAATGCAATTTCCTCAACCGGTATGGGTATGCCTTTAACACAAATTTGTAGTGTGTGTTAAGTTAAAGCCTCATATGAAGGCTTTTGAAAACAGGGTATGAACACAAGACTTCGCACTGGCTCCCCTCCTTCCAACTAGAAAAGCTGCATTATTTATTCAACTGTATTTAAGTTCTCTTCAGTATTATTTTCCAAACTTGTAATAATAATAAGTAGACAAGAAGGTTATTAAACGCTCACCTATTACATATGTACAAACATCATACAATAAGTTACTCACTTAAGTTTTAAGTTATCCTAGAAGCATGATATTTCCTACAAATAAGAGACAAAAATATAAACACAATATATTGAGTGAACAGTACAATATTATGCCATATACATGAATACATTCCAATATTTTTTTCTAATTTTCTTCAGAGACATGACACTAAAATCTAAACAACACAAAGAGTAGGTACCACAATGACAGGCGTAGTTTTAAGCTTACTTCTGTATAATTCCATCTAAAAATTTCTTTCCTGTTTAATTTGCTTCAACATGCAAAGACTTATTGTATGATGGAAACTAGACAAAAAACTTTTGCTTTTTCGTCATTTTATTTATTAATATTTTATGAGATAAGCACACAGAAATGGACAAATGTTTCATGCACCTACAAGATATATTTTAAGCAATCAGTTATTAGCCACCCACATTAATGAACAATACTAACCGTTTGAATATAATATGCCGTCCCTGAATTGCTTACTTAACTCATATCTGTACACGTGAAATGGGAGGTATTATGACGTGACGCAGAATAAAGAAATAGTCCATTTCATGGAAATTTAAGCTTAAACAAACTGGTTCAAAATAATCGGTCCATAGAATGAAAATCGGCCAGCTTTTCAGATCAAAACTTCCTTGTTCCTATATTCAAAAGCACAAAATTAAGTATTAAAGAATGTTTATGGTTACCTGCATAACACGTTTTGTATCAAAATGGTACAATACGTTGTTATTAACTCATCTATTGTAGTAGTATTGGACGCCTGAAAACTATATACTACGAAAAGGCTTAGCTCACTTACTTATCCCAAATTACTGTCTGGAAATCGCAACTCTCATTTTGCATAAGGTTATAATAACTGTGACGAGAATTGCTTGGAGTAAAGGTGACAATAGGAACAACAACTTGTTCTTTCCCCCTTTTATATCCATCGTCCACATTGTTGACCAGAATACGAACCACGGCTCTGTCCCACGTCGCTTTCCTGTAAAGACGGCAACCTTTTCGTCCAAAGTGTGCAACAGATCGCGAGCTCCTCTGTGGATAACATTTAATTATCTCATTTGCATCTATATCGTCGACGATACCGAACTGGTAGTACGTTGCGTTCCTTCTGTCAGACGGAAGCCTGAAAAAGTCGCTGCCTCCCTGTGCCTTGCTTTGACTAAACCTTGATTCCTGATGGGGTAACGTGAGATCCGTTGTTTCTGTTTCACAATCCATCTCAGTCGTCGTGCTTAATTTGCAAGAGATATAATAAAATCTTCCAAATTACATCTATCGTTTTAGTAATATTTAAGCAAGCAATTAAACTGATCACGAATATTACAAACTCCCATTACCTGATTTGTTGACCGAGGAGCGCTTCCGATAGAATTGGTGATGACCGGGATGAAATTGTATTGTTCCGTTTCGCCATATAGTCCTTTACAATGCACCGCAGGTACAGCAAAAATAAAACGAGAGAAAGTAAAACTGTGCCACAAAATATGAAAACCCATAATAAATTTCCAGATTCAAACATTGCTGTATTATGTTCATAAGGTACAAATAAAGGAAGTTTCCACTTTTTTAGCTTTCTATTTTAAGAAATGGTGAATTTTTTTAGATGCCGCCTCTTTGTCAGTACAGAAACCAATATCGTCTGAATAACCTTTCATCGTGCCATTCAGAGTAACAGAACCATTTATGGTATTTTTACCAGAAACTCGGTTCAGTAACATCCAGGATGAATGATATTGTGTAGCACATAATACGTATAGCATAAAATGCTAGGAGGTCACTAATGAAGAAATAGATCCATCTACGCAGAGCTACATAACTACATATTTATTACATTTTCAGGTCCTCAGTTAGTACATATTTAAGTAAGTGAACAGGAAAGCTGGACAAATATTAAATTTAAAAAAGCGTTTTTTCTTAAAATCACTAAATGAACTATGGGCTGAGAGAGGTGAAATGATACATTCGTCGGAGCTTTCTCTGCATGCTTTCTCTCATGTCACCGTCTTGCACTACATACCCTGTTTTGTTCTTTTTTCAGCGACATTCTCTTCGGTGTCATTATATTAGCAGCATTCATAACTCAATTACCCCGAAAATGTAAAAACTCGTTCTTGAGGTGAGGAGAGCTGAAAATCTGAGATACGGATTTTTCCTGGAAATATATTTATGATCGAAGCTAGGGCTGTCCTAATAATCATCATTATATTGACAAGAGCTACCAATGTAATAACATATTATTGCATTACAGTTGACGCGAACTCCCGTTCTCAATAAAGGGCAATGTTGAACGTAACAAGATATGCTACATCATTGTCTCCATTATAATTTCACTACAAAGCCCTTTTATTTCAAGCAAATTTTAAATACATACATACAACATAATTTTATGAAAAACTAAATAATTATTATTTGCAAGTATAGGAAGTTGTACGATGCTATAATTAGTTTACTGCTTAGTAGTGAACGCCAATAATTTGGTATATGAAAAACACGGTACGAAATGAATTCGGTATTTATGTATGTGCATATGTATGAATTTGCAAACAAAGATCATATCAGCCCAACACTTTGAGTAAAAGACGACAAAGAAATTGGTCACCGCTAAACAAAGTCGCTAACTCAAAGACGCTCCTTCGCTTCAGACGATGTACTTGTGCATAGAATGGACATTCTAAAGTGATATGTATTCTCGTCTTTCGTACCGATACAAGACAGCCATGTACTGGGCCCAGCTCCCTGCTATATGTAATTGCGTAAGCGTGGTATATGATTTTGCGACTTTGCTACGTACTCCGTGTCGCTAGCACGCTTTTACATGTGGCACCGTGGTTCTGACGCTCGGCAATTTCCGTACAAAAAATCATATGGTTTGTCATCTCTAGGAATGTGTTTTGCATTGTTTGCAAATGGATCATCCGATAAAGTCAACAAATTCCTATGGAACTCAAGTAAATCGGTGTCTGCTGAACAATGATTTGAGATTCAGTTCTGATTTCAATAAAAGAAGAATAGAATGGTGCCGTAGGAGCTCCTACTAATTTAAAGAGATGGCCAATTTTTAATGTGTGCAAAATTCCGTCTCGTCTCATTTTCTAGCTCAGTCAGTAGCATTTTAGCTCCAATTATTCCTGTGAAATAAATAAAAGTCCAACATGTTTCAACTCACACGGTATGTATACTTTATCATGTGAACATCCATTAAGTACTACATAATAGCATAAAATTATAGCAGAAAGGAAATATTCAAGCTGAAAGTATGTTTTTAGAAATATCTTGTTACGACCACTACGGCGGAATTTTGACAAATGTTGGAAGCTGGCCGTCAACAACAACAACGATGTCCTTACCATTCCTTGTTTATAAATCCTCCGCACGACGAAGTGCCAGAGCTTACAACGACACGATGTACTCTTACCCGATCGTAGTATATAATTTCATATCTCAACAAGCTAATGTTTCAACATGTTGTGTTCAAAGAGACATGAATCCTTTTTTATCCAATGCAGTAGTAGAAATATTTGCCACTGAGATAGGACAAGCCAAGGAGTACAGTACAGATGGCATTCTTGAAACTGAAAAACATCGACAGGCGTTGATGGACTTGCTTCCTACGCCAGAGGACCAGCTTCCTCCCAGGAATATGAAGGACAGCTTTGTCTCAGCAGTCGTTCCTTTGAAAGCTCATCCTGAAATACGAGAAAGATATGTTTCCACAGGAGGAAAGGTTCGAATCGGCAGGCTACTTGAAGATATGGATGTGTTTGCTGGTGAGATTTTAAGAGCATGTCAATTAGTCAGGATGAATGAAAATTTTTATGAATAAACCGAATATCTTGACGAATGAAATTCTTCCCAGTTTACAGTTGCTTCAAACACATTTTAAATCCACGCAGTGTGGGAAAGCAAAACCCGTACTCTGTGGTCACTGCTCTGGTTGACAGTATTCACGTTGTTAAAGATTTCATGAACGTAAGTATATGCTTGTATGCATTCCCACACTAATCAATTGTAATTTGTGATCTTGCCAATTTCCAGCTTCCTTTTTATTAACCCCTTTTATTCTAGAGCGAAGAGGACGTTCGACTTTCTGGGCATGTAACATATACTGGACGGTCATCAATGGAAGTGTGTATCATTGTCGATCAAAAGGATTTGAATGGGGTGTACCAGAAGTTCTTTGACGCTGTATTTCTCATGGTGGCAAGAGATCCATTGAACAAAGGATCTGCTAGAATCAACCCACTTGTAGCAGAAAACAAGGAGGAAGAAGAATTTCTGAAGAAAGGGGCTGGTAAAATTATATTAGTATTTAAATTTATTAGTATTTTTACTCTTACATCACTCAACACAATTTGTCGTTAACAAATATCCTTCAACTCATGAACATTTTCAAATAGCTCGCCAGCAGATTAGAAAGCAACAGGAAGAAGAAAACATTTTCAAAAAACCTCCAAACGAAGAGGAAAGAAAAATAATTCACGACAGTTTCATAAATATGCTGACAGACTCCAGTGGGACTTCGCGAAACAAAAAGAAAATGAAAGATACTGTACTGAAAACCGTGCTGATTTGTCAACCTCAGGTAGGATTTTTATGACATAAAAATTTTAAAAATTAATGACAGCAACTTGAACAATTCATAAAAGGAATGGTATACAATGAACTTTCTTTATATTTATCTTTATCACAGAATCGAAACAGATACAACAAAATATTTGGCGGGTTTATCATGAGAAATGCATATGAGTTAGCATTTACCAGTGCAATGATTTACGGGTAAGTCAACTGATTGCATCAAAATAGGTGATTGATGTATTGATGTAGTATGCACGGTGAAAATTAAATGCATTCTTCCTCAACTTTCAGCAAAAAACGTCCACGAATAGTTTACACTGATGACATTAAATTTCATATACCGGTTGAAATAGGGTCCATCCTACGGTTTCGTTCGCATGTTAGTAGCATCATTATCAAATTTGCAAACAAAAATATCTTGTTTGTATCAATGAAAAAGAAACAACTACATAACATGGCTCTTACTTTTCAGATAGGGTATGTGGAAAAAGATTTTGTTCATACGGTAGTGGTCGCTGAAACAGTAAATCCCCAAACTGGAGAAATTCGAAAATCGAACGAATTTCATTTCACCTTTCTAATTCCAAGACAAGCATCTGAAGAGCCAATACCGGAAGTCGACTTTGAGACATACGAAGGTAATGAAACAACAGTAATGACATTTTTCCTTTGTGTTTTAAAGCTAAACCTGCATTTACATTTCGAGTCTAACAAATAAATTTGTCATTTACAGAGGCAATACATTACCTTAATTCAAGAAGACATTTCCAACTCATGATGGCTGAATTTGGAAGTCCGTCAGTTATCGAGTGACCAATCAAAGACATCAAGTCAAATTAATTTTTACCGCAATGGCACTTAGATAAGATTTATTCCGCACAACTCCGTTCGAAATAAGTGCCTGCAATTGCATGCTAAAAGTGTTCATTTACCGCTTCTGCACAATTGCACCAAATTTACATGTACAGGAGTCACCTAAAACACTTTCAATACGTGTGATAATTTTTAACCAGTATTACTAACATATTCCCATAAATTTACAGCATGATGTCTATCAGGTTTATACGCTACTTATTCCGCTAATTTACCAAGTAATGATTTTACTTTTGAATAATACTCGTTTATCACACCGCATTTTGGTTATTACTTGCATGATTAGATTAAAATACCAATTTTTATGTTTTCTTTGTTGTGGAACTGTTGTGTGTTAAAATGGTATATGAGCATTTAAACCGAATGCTGAATACTCGCTAGCTATAAACCTAGTTAACTTGTGGAAATTGAAAGTAAAAATAAAGATGGATTTCATTCAAAATTTGCCTAAAATTGCAGTAATGCGTTAGCTCATTTTCATAATAGTGCGTACAGATATAGAATAAAGTAAAATGATCGTTAGACACGCTCACTTGAGATCTAAGAAAAACAAATAAATAAAATACTATTACACTCCATTATATCCTTCATTATGATGCTGCTCGCATATCGCTAATCCAGTGCTGAAAGCAAACAGATTCATCACCTTTCATTAGCATACTACATACTACATCAATCCAGAAATCTTTCGGTTGATGATAAAGCCCAACATAATTTGATTTTTCCATTCATTTTACTCATTAAATCTCTTTATAATGACTGTCCTGCACAATGTATTCCGTATTCAGTCTTTAATAGTTACGCATAGATATTTTTTTAAATCTAAATAAAATCGTATGAAGCCATCATCTCAGAATCAGAAACTAAGTAGTGTTCCAAGATGTAACTTTGTCAGAATATCAGTCCAATATTTGCTAGACGGTAAACTCGACACTACATAAAAATTGTACGCACAACTTTATTGGGGTGACGTGAGAATTAAAATAAAAAACATTGCATTATTAACTAGTTCGCAGTAAATCGTAAATTGTGTAGGCCAGTAATCATCGTGCACATTACTACTGACTATTTGAAATCATCAGTGAAGCTGATTCGAAGTTTGGTGTTTTATTAACACTGTTATACATAACCGTATCTCTGCTCAGCCTTACAATAACAATAAGTGCAAAATGCAGTCTACCAGTATATTATTCTTGCTGGAAGTTTTAGTACTATTTATTTTGTCCCTGTCAACAATTGAAACTGGAGGCCACGCTTTCTCTACAGATTTTCTACAGGCTGGTAAGGCTAAGGGTTGCATACGCTGCAAGCATTACAGAATAGTTACCTAAAATACGACAGCGATGCCGTACATGTGTCATGTGGAAGCAATAAACCCTAAATTCTTTCTGTAATAATTAGGTATTGCTGAAGAACCTCAATTGAGGTTTAAACGATCAAATATGGACACTTCTCACCAGATATCTGCATATGGACCTAATGAAGCTTCTTCGAAACTTGCTGGTAAAACGCGATTCTAACATAATACATATATCAGCTTTGTTATACATGGTGTAATTGATGAAGCAATGTATTTCATTGATCAATGGTTGATTAAATATTGGCTGAATTTTATATATTTTTACAGAGACAGCTTTCAACTGGGAAGAAATGACGAGACAAATGCAAATGAACAAATCGCCGATGCACAAAAGATAATTATCATTTTAATAATATTATATTCTTTTAGCAAAGTTATATTTTGAGAAAAGGTTATATGTTGAAATTGTAACATATAAAAGTTAAATCTTGAAAAATATTACCTTCTTTACCTAACCATTTTCTTAGCATATCTGCACAATTCGAGTAGGAAACATTTTTATAATTTGTCCTATCAGAAACTCATTGTCAGTGTCAGTAGCTGGTACCTCATGGGCCCAAAGTGACGATAGTTCATCGCTTTATGCTTATAGCCAACCTAAACCTATAGAAACATTCATACATACACGAAACGTGCCCAATCATTCAAGTAAATGAAATTCCATTTTATTTCAAACGCTCCATGCGAATGCATGCAAAATGTCACATATAAAGTAGCTTCGCTTGGCATTCTTTGCGAAGGAGGGCCGAATGAGTTTTTTGTCATCAGTTTTGAAATACTAGCTCAATCATTTGCACTTGTAAGTAAAACATAAAAACGATACCAGAATGTCTTGCTTCCAGCGGGGACCCGGTGCCAACAAATTCCCTGATTTGACAGATGTGCCAATAGTGAATCCTTGCGAAGGATTTGGGTGCAGAGCTCCATTTCGAAAAGTAAAAGCAATTCGTGCCACGTATAGCTTGCCTCAACAACGCCCTTGATTAATAATTATTGTATTAAATTGAATACTTATTTTTTACACTTGAAGGAAGTTCCATTCAAGCTCATGTTTGTTTCACAATGGTACAACGAACGGATTGAAATTGAAAAGCGGCTTCTGCTGTCATACTTTCACTTCGATGGGACTGTGGAGCTGGTGAGTCGAGTCGTATTTCAGTCTATGTCCAACTAGTAGTAACGTTAATTTTCCATTGTAGTCATAATATAAGTCATTATACAATGTTTTTAAAACAGAAAGACTTGGATCGCCAAAAGCTATTTTTGAGTCGAACAAAGCTAGAAAATATCAAATTGCAGGACTTGTTTGTTGGAAACAAGTTGTATGTCCTCGGAAGACATATGACCATTTTAGATTACGGTGACGGAATAACCAAAGACTATTGCGAGCCATTGTGTGAAAGAGCATTTCTCTTGGTTAGACCGGAAGCAGTTGCAAACCTTCCTTGCATTGTTCAACGCTTAGAGAAATGCTTTCGCATCCTATTTGCAAAAATGGCAAGAATGACAAAAGAGATGGCATATGAGCTTTGTAAACCGTATGAAGGAGAAGAGTTTCACTTGTATGTTTAGTTTAAATCTTATATTAAAGATGATCTTTACACACTTTATTTCAATTCAACATACATTACATCACATGCCTATTATTCTGTCGACACAGAAAATCTATTCATAGTTTGAGTGGCAAGGTGGTTGTCGCATTTTTCCTCATGTCAGAGAAAGCAATGGAGAAACTGAAAAATTTGGTTGGAGAAGACATGGATCCTCAAGAATGTCTGTTAAAAAATCATCAAAGTCTCCGGGCCCTGTTCGGCCATGACAAACTGATGAACGGCTTTTATTATTCAGATACGCCCGAGTGCGTCATTAAGGTAAAAAGATTGTGGATAAGAAATAATCAAGGACTCTCTTGTCTTCTTTCCCACTTTGGATTTCCGACAAAGTGCAATGAACATTTCGTTCAATACCTGATTGTTTATATGATGTGCCTGATATTTTATTCCAGGATGCCAGTTTCTTCTTTTCTGGATGTCCACGATGCACTCTTCCATCTGAAATGCGTCTTGGGACCACAACTTGCTGCGTCATCAAACCTCATATTGTTCGAGAAGGTAAAATGATATGATTATTTCAGCTATAGAAAAATTTCTACAAGTAACTTAATTGAAAATTTGAAATGAACAGGCCGAGCTGGTATTGTATTGGGCGACATTGTAGCTTCTGGATTTGAAATAACTGGGTTTGGAATGTTCTGGCTGAATAAAAGACAAGCGGAAGAATTTTACGAGATTTACAAGCGCATCTACGTGGAATCAGAATACTGGGTAAAGTTTTTAAAACCCATTTCCAACAGTTTAAATATTTTTATTCCTTCATATTTAACAAAGCTCTATGTGCTGGATGCAGGAAATGGTGGATGAGCTCGCTATTGGTCCATGCATTGCAGTTGAACTGGCCTTGAAATGTGGAGATCCGTGCAATCCACCTAGTCCCGTCGAGCTTTTGCGACAATGTGCAGGCCCTCCTGACCCTGTAAGGTCTTCAATCATGATTTATTCACAATGCAGTTACTTTTCATTGAGTTTAATATCTCGTGGTTATAATCACAGGACTTGGCTAGGAAAGTTCGTCCCCAGACCCTCAGAGCACGACATGGACTAACAAAGGCACAGAATGCGGTTCATTGTACAGATTTGCCAGAAGATTCAGTTTCTGAAATTGAGTATTTCTTTCGGGTTTTGGATAGGAGGGCTCATGGCGTTAAATGTGTTACGGGAAATATGGATTCACCATGCTAATTTTGCAGATTTTTGTACAGATTTTTGAACGAACGTTCTCGATGAATGCAATACAGCTTTTACTCAACTTTAAAAAGGCTCAATGTGCTTAATATAGGTAAACAACATTGATATATGTAATATATTCATAAAGATAATTGTAGTAATATTCATTGTAAAATGACAACAAGTATCAACAAAATAAAGCAGCACATAAGAACAAGAAGTGGTATTTTAGTGGCATTACAATATGTACAAAAACAGGCTACATTTTGCGTAAAGAAAACACAATTCGTTAAAATCATCACTTCTACTTTCGACTGCTGCGACCCGTTTCCCACTGGCGTTGATCGAAAACAATGGTCTTGTCACGCTGAAGAATATCCCTGATGTAAGCCCCCAAAAGCAACATATAAATCAAGGTAGAAATACAGCGTACAACAAATCGACCAATTCTGGCAGATTCCATGAGACCAAATCTATCATAATCCGGTGGAATGGGATACCACCACATCAACGTTAGCACAAATGCTACTACTTGAATAACCAAGAAGGCAGCTGCAGCTCCACCCATCAACTTTGCAGCCTCCTGAGAGACATATTTTTTATTAAAACGTGTAATTAAAGTTACAATGTGGGTAAATATAATTCAAGAGATTTCTACATTACCGATTCAACTGCTCGGAAAATCAAGCATCCCAGAGTAAGCGTTGTAAAAATGTAAATACCGAGCCAGGTCAAGTACGTTGTTACGAAGGGCTTTAATTAAAAATCATACGAATCGGTTTATACAGACAAAAAATAAGCTAGGCAATGTTCTTAAATTGGCAACTTACATCATCGTAAAATGCCTGCCAGTAAAACTTGTTCACGTTCACTACATCAAATATGTATGACCATGCCATGAACAATGCATCCACCTTTTTCAGGATTTAGTAATAAAAATTTATTAACAAAGTTTAAAACTCTTTAAAAATATATATTATGGTTTACTTACAATATGAACACTCGCAGCAAAGTAGCAACAGCCCCTTAAAGAAAGACACACCACTTTGCACATTTTATCAAGAAATTCTCAACAAAATCTCTTTTTGCCCCATGAAACTGTTCGTGCGAAAAGCACTGATGAAACTGGAATGACTCTTGCTTGCTGAGATCAAAAATAGGTAGTCACTTTGTCAAACGACGGTTGAACTCTGGATAAAAAATTCACAAGACCGTAGAATCATAAAAGTTATGATTTTGTCCTAAAATTACACACTAAAGGTATTTAATCACTGAATTTGTAAGGTGCATTATGTCGCTTGCCTGTCTGTTGTTTCTCGACTTCCGTTCTAGTAATTAATCTAGGTATTCCAACAAGTACTTTGACATGTCGGAAGTACATTATGTAGTATTATCAACGTTCACGTAAGCGGAAATTGATTGAGAATAGGATGAAAATGAAATGACATACTTATTAATGTGCCTGCCTATGGAAAGGAAAATTAAATCTGTCTATGAAAATAATGTTTATAATACAAGTCACCATCATACCGTTACTCTGATTCTCTCTGTACTATACATCCATTAAACTCCTTGGTTCTACTTCTAACCTTAAAATAAACATTTAAATCCCATTTGAATTTGTTCCAGTTTTAAAACTCATATTAACTACTCCCTTGCAGACGTGTATGGTATAATTTTTAATGTTTCTGCGAATCAATGACAAAGAGCGCGTGTGATTTACATAGTGTCAGAGGAAAAACAGGATATACGGATGAAAGATATAGATTAGCACTTCCGTCCTCGATCGTGTCAAAGATGAGAATTAATTGCTAAAAATCTGTCTGAGCTCAAAATATTATCTGTAATTAGCATTATTCACTTATGGATCATTATGTGCCAATAGGTTTGAATACACTCCAAAATATGCTTTCGGTTTCAATCGGCATATGTATCATGTTTTAGTGTGTAAATCATTTTACCTACTAATTTTCAATTATGAATTAAGGTAAAAAGTCCAACCCATCGAAAAACGCTTTGCTTCAATCTATTAAGTTTATGGTGCATCGTGGTTTCAATTAACAAAAAGCTAATTAAAAAGTAACGTCATCCCATAATCCATGTATAGCCTAGATCGGAATCAGAATAGATACACACCTGCATTTTTTAACATGAGTTTAGCTTTAATTAGTGTACTTTGTATAATATAATCATCTCATGTACGATGTGATGTAATTTGCAAACTTGGAAGAGAGTCTCTTCAAGAGACTTCAGCGGACTTCACGGAAACAGAAAGTGCACAGAAAGTTAGGATAAGGTACAAAATATGCTGTCCAAACAGTAAATTAAATATGGGGTACATTGAGATTAAAGTTAACGAAACAGAAAATACTGTATACCTTATGTTCTTCTTCAGTAACGGTTTTTACCGTTATAGGTTTATCTATGATAAGTGATTCTCAAAAGTATTGTATCGTATCGCACAATTTGTATGAGCCCGGCTCGGCATCATTTGCATATGCAATTAAAAGGGCACAAATATTTCCATTTACAAATTGTACGATGATGCACGGTTTTATGAATGTAACATGTTTCAGTATGGAATATTATATCTCTTATATCTATTATGTCTTTGTAAATCTCAATTATCAGCGAATTTACGTCAATGCTTTACTATATTTACCCCGAATTGACTTGCGATGAAAGAGAAAAGCCGCTTCCTTTTTCATTGTTGCTTTTTATCAACCACAACACAATAAGCACGTTGAAGAAGAAGGATAAGAAGGACAGCATGTAGTCCAATGCCCGACGGAGATGAAGCAAAACGTAAACATGCGTATTCATCATTCAACTTGCGGCTGATGGAGTCGAGTAGTAGATGATGTGATGTTTTTATTATGGATGAATTGCAGGTGAGAAATTATTTTCGTTCTCACTCACAGATGTACGTTTCTGTTTTTAGCCTGGCTATAATAATATGGTATTAACTTTTAAAGTTCTTTAGCGTCAAGCGTCGTCAATTGTCAAGCTATTTTAATGGAATATTTATTCAGTGGCCCATGTATACAAACTGTAACCATAAATTGTCGTTGATGGCAAAATACATAAACTAACGTGTTTGCTTTTTATGAGGAGAAACTGCATGTACTTTGAATACACTTAAAAGTCAGTGGGTGGGAAAAGGACAACATTTTGTTTAGCATTTTGAAAGTGCAAAGCAACGTTATCACTACTGCTGCTAGAAGTCACTAGTTCACAAACTGTTTTCAACGACCGTTGCAAGTTACGACTTTCACCTGACGATTTTCTAAAAAAAAAGCCACTGGTTTGTTGAGTGCTGCAAATAACAGCTTTACATGATCCACAATATTAGGACTGGTTTCGGAAATTGTCCTAAGGTATGACTGCATTCATAGAAAGAATTTTGGAAACAATGATTGCTTGAGAGTCGATTAATGAAGAAGGTTATTTATCTGTTGCTTATATTGTTCATGTGGAAATAGGAATCATGGAAGAGGTACCTGCCACGCAGCTAACTGAGACGGATGTGACAGATAAGGACTCGCAAGAATCTTTGACGGATCGTGTTCCCGAATCTCCACCGTTATATACTCAAGATAACAGCCAAAATAGTGAAGACGAACAGGATGATATTGAAGCTCAAATCCCCAAAAGTAGTGTTTCCGCGAAAAAGGATCTTAAAAAGGCAACAACGATTGTGTACGACAATGAGAGTCCTACACGAAGCTCCAAGGAGGACGAACGAGCACAGAGGAAGGTCAGCGATGTCGTTATTGACATGGAGGAAATTTGTGAAAACATGGAAGGCGACAGCCAGTCTAATGACTATGAAATTGAATTCCCTGACGAAGACGATGCTCTACTGGTTTCTGCAACTGAAAATGTAGAAGCAGAGGGAGCAGAGTCCCTGGACACAGGAGATGCGGATGACCTAGGAATTGCACTGGGGCCTGCGTTTTCTGTAACGTCAGAATTGAGTGACGAACTGAAAGCCGATGATGCAAAAAGAAGAAAACTGGTAGATGATTTTAAAAGGTTTAAACCACTCGAGAAAATATTCCCAGATGTTCGTTGTTCAGAACATAATACGGTCACATTTACTCTTAAGGTGAGTTACAGCTATGGATGTATGTATATTCTTAACAAGTATACCTTCACCTTCAAGTTGTCTTGATTGTTTGCTTTGTCAATTTTTATTCTTCAGCCTAACTATACTCCCGGTGATGTGCTTGAGCCGAATCCACCTCGGTGTGTGTACAAATGGGAGCCAAAGTTTATTCCTATGCCGTACTGCAATGAAAATATCATTATTGTACGATCTCGAGTGGTTCCTCCTCCAACGGAATCAATGGCTGAAGATGACACTGACAACAAGAGCAGTCAAGAAAATCCTCCGGCTGCAGAAAGTTCAACTGCTGATGCTGAGGTGAAACCTTAACTGACATACAATTCCAAAAACAATGTTGCAAAACGATTTTGGTATACTTAAACTTCAAAGTTATATGTGGGGAAAATGCAAATATATGATTTTAATTGCAGGAGAAAGTTTTTGCACCGCCTCGGAAAATTCGTGTGTGGCAACGTATCAAGGAAAGCTTAATGGATGAGAAAATTTTGTGTTCTCAAGATTTCGTCACCGTTTTCAAACGGTACTGCAGAATCACCTCAGAATTCAAGGCACTTGATTACTGCATAGAACAGGTAATCATGATACGTTTTTATTACAAATACCAAACCCAAATTACCTATATGCATTACAAGCACCAAAAATATGTTTCAAAATAATCTAAAAGCGTATGCTTTTGGGATTTTTCAGATCATGATGCCCACCGAAAGAATACATTTTTTCAAGAAAGTTGTTCCGTTCATGGCATCATTAGTTTTAAGCACCGCTGAGATTGTTACTTGTCCTTTACCGTTTTTAAAGAAAAATCTTAATTATAACATTTCCCTCAGTCAAAAGCAAGTAGCTTGTTTATTGGCAAACGCATTTTTCTGTACGTTTCCTCGAAGATTTAAACCTCAAATGCAAACCCCGTCTATTAACTTCAAGGAGTGAGTTTCAAATACTAATCAGTGTAATCAATCTATCAGAATATTTAAAATGCAAAATTATCATCGTGGTTGTTGTATTAATTATAATTTAGATTGTTTGCTGAAGAAGACGAGAGAATACTCCTTGTGAAGGCACAGAAAATACGATGTTTGATTAATTATTTTACCCGGATAGAATCGGACAGTAAGCACTTTCTCATGTTTATACCAAACTTTTAATTCAATGATGATGATCAATTCGAAATAATAAAATGTGCTCTTTTTTATAATAGTGCCACGTGGAGTTGTCACCTACACAAGAAAAAATTTGAGACATTCCAACATGCCCGACTGGGGAAAGATTGATAAGAAGCTGAGCAAACTGGTCCCTCTTCTCCAAGGAACTATTGAAGATGATGGTGCTGGAATGCTTAAAGTGGATTTTGCTAACTGGTATTTAAAATGCAGTTACATTAGTAGGGATTCAGCATTGACATTATATACATACTGATTGTTTGTACATTTCTTAAATTCCTTCATAGCAATCTCGGTGGTGGTGTACTCGGTAGAGGCGCAGTACAGGAGGAAATCTTGTTCGTAATCTATCCCGAGCTAATTTTAACACGGCTTTTTACGGAAAAGCTAAACTTCAATGAGGCGGTGATTATAACAGGTATGGCAGACTACAAAAAATTGAAACTTGTGGAATTTGGAAACATCAAAAGTCTAATTGAATTGTGCTGTTTTTAGGATGTGAACGATTCTCAAAATATCAAGGCTACTCACTAAACTTTAAGTTTGATGGAGACTATCAGGATGCAACAGAATACGACTCAAAAGGCCGGCGTTGCACACAAATCGTAGCTATTGATGCCCTCTACATTAGTCGTCCCTCCTTCCAGTACCATCCAAAACATATTCTTCGGGAACTAAATAAAGTAGGAATTAGTAACTAAACTTTATTTCTCATCTTAGGTACACTTAATGAATTTTATAGACCTTCTGTGTATGTAAGTACCTAACAAGGAGCAATGTTTAATTTTGTAGGCCTACGTAGGATTCTCCTCGCCAATTAGTTCCCCTGTAGCAGTTGCAACGGGAAAATGGGGCTGTGGCGCATTTAACGGCGACCCTCAACTGAAAACTATAATTCAGTTGATGGCAGCGTCACATGCTGGACGGGACGTTGCCCTTTTTACTTTCGAGGATGTAAACTGTCTGGACGACATACTAGCTATTTGTGATTCCATTCAAGACTTGAAAATAAGTACGATTGCAATTCTACTTGAATATTATGTATGCCACACTTCAACATTTAAGATTGGAAAGTTTCACATTTTCATGTTTTTATAATCAACAGAGGACGTTTGGCACTTGGTCTGCCAGTATCACAGCATGTGCTGCTCGAGTGGTAAAGTAAGCCGAAGTTTAGTAGACTTTAGTAGACAGTACGTCACGGGTATGGCATACATGAAGGCACGGAATGAAGCAAAGCAGTCATCTTCGGTGCCTAAAAAAACTAAGGAAGTGCCAATCACCCATTTTTATTCTTCGGTGAAACGACAAACGGCTCCTCCGGATGACGCCACTGTTGCAGCTATTACGAACGGAATAAACAAAATCAACTCGCCAACTAAAAACTTGCTCCCACCCGGAAAACGACTACGAGAGGAAGAAGACGGGTTGTCAGAACAAGAGATTCAAAAACAATTATTGTCGGAACATGATTCAGAGGAGGCACCTGTAGAAGAGAAAAATCCAGTTCTGGTTCGAGTTCCAACCGAGGAAGATAGCAGCACAGCCGCTAGTCCGAAGTCGCCCAAAAGACCAAAACGATTAATTGATTTTTACCCCAGTGAAGATGCAGGATAATAGCATGAGTATTTATCTAATGATTAATTAGCATTTTTGTGATATTAATCCTAATGTAATGTAATGCACGTATATTAGACTTAAAACAAGATAAATAAAATTTGGGACTTCCCAATAAATAACAAAACGGATAACAACACAAGATTTGAGAGTTGAAGTTACTTTATTCCAAGTATTCGAAACGTATTGAGAATAAAAAGCCTACTGTTAAAATTTTTAGCGCTTTCCTCCAACACGAGGAGCGGCCTTCTGCGTAGGCTTTTGAATTTTCTGTTTCGACTTGTCTACCTTGGGGGCGGCTTTAGGGGCAGTCGCAGCCTTCTTCACTGCTTTGGAGGCCTTTTTCTGTTCCTTTGCTGCTCTAATCGCCTGCTCTCGTTGGGCCTTCCTTACCTGTTAACAACAATTAAACGCGGATTTTTTTTAGTTTAATTTGCTTAATATTCAATGCACAAGTAATAGTTCCAGTAAACAGTGTAATTATCTGAATAATCTTACCTCTGGCTTCATATTTCTCTTTGCTTGGATTTCAGAAAGAGATGCACCCACGATAGCCCTCTGGAATTTGTGGGTTCGCCTAGTTCTTCGTTTTTGCTGTTCCTCCTCCTGACCCTTCTTATGCTTCCGCCTAACAAAATACAAGATCATTACCATTAATTATCACAATAAACTTGACATATGATTATTATTCCAAATTATAAAAATGACAAACGAAATTGGCAATGTCAAAATCCGAAATCTTACCTGTAGTACACAGTCCATGTTACCTTCCTGGGATTCCTCTTCATCAAATGCGATCGCTCGCACTTGCCGTTGAGGAAGGTGAAAACCTAATCAAACAAATTAACAAAAATACAGCCAACAATTAGCAAATTTTTCCATATCCCTTGCCCTACATTCTTCCCTACAATTTTTTGACGTTTTGAAGGGATAGAATGCAAAACATCCAACTTCCCGTTACAATTACCCATCCCGCATACTCCCACAAATTTCAAACACACTTTCAAACTAACTAACCATAATTAACCATAATTTAACCTACCTTGCCATCCGTTCGGACCAAGGTCTTCCCATGTCCAGGATAAATTTTGTATGCACTGTAAGCGCACAGACCGACCCTGGAAATAAATCACAGAAACACACAACAATGAGCCAATGACCTCTCCCACATCACAAATTTAATGCGCACATTAAAAACTTTCGAAACTTACTTCATTTTGCAGTTTTTTCTAAAACCACTTGCGACAAAATGAAACTATTCTCTCCTCTTGTGTAGAGATGATAACTACCGAAAGGTAATGCAATACGCTGTTATTGGGAAAACACAGAGCTGCAGCTTATGTCTCTCTGATACACACACGGCAGCACGGGCAACATTCAAGCTTCGCTCACTCGCTCCACAATGAGCCGTTCGACTTGAGATGCTCTGCACACGACACCCACTCAGCGATGGACGCTCAAGTTCACAGGAATCGTGAGTAGATGGCGATCCCCGTTCGCTTTTCACTAGAATGACCAGAGATTGAGGGAGACGCAGACGACGCTGCTCTGCTGCTGCTATGCGCTTTTGTATGCTCCTTTTCTGCAGCTGTCAACTTCAACTCAAGTGATAAGATTGAAAATGTGTACAGGAAAAAAAAGTGAAAGGGATGCGATTTTGCGAAGATGATGCTTGCGTTTTTTTTGCGTATGCGTAGGAGTAAAAAAAGTCAAACAGTATGCAAATTCATTATTATGTGAGGTGCTACTACTGGTGGCAGTGCAGTAGTAGTGGTGTGGATGATGAGGATGATGATAAGAAGAACATTGCCAGAAATAACTTTGGAGGAGAAATAGTTGAGGAGATTATTATAAGTGACTGAAAATCTTTATAAGCAAAATTGCAGTCTCCATCAATTACAGATTTACCATTTCTATTATGTAATCATAAGCACAGCACAGACGTCACATATTATATACTTAATGCAAATGTAATGCTTAATACATAGCTCACACCCAACTTGTTCAGTTTACATCAATGTTGCATGTATACAGCTGATGATGTTAAAACATTTTTTTTTGTTTATAAATTGAGTTGAAATTCAAAAGTTATGTGTTACGGTAATGATGAGAAAAATTGCAGCAGAATTAGAAATTAATTATTATGACATTCGTAAATTACATAATAATATGATCATTATGACATAATATATAATATATATAATAGTAGTAAGACTTCTTTATCTCAAATTTCACACACATACACTCTCCCCTCTTCTTTTCACTGGTTTTAGTTCCAACAAATATTTTGGCCTTTTCAGTTTTCGCATTCTTGCTTTTTTTGTGCGTTGTTTCAAGTATGTTAATATCCACAAGAAACTAGGTAATCCCCTAATTTTTCAACTACGGAGGCCGCTTGCTGAGGTTGAATAGGATCTTCATAAAGTGATACCACAACGGCTGGAAGTGAAGAAAGAAACACAAAAATAGCATGGATTAGTTTAGTTGTCATAAGTTTGGCATGGTCTCACAGCTGTGAGAGGAAATTTGGTAAATTATGTAAATGACAGAGCTTTGATGAAAGTCTGCAAAGATTATTACCTTGTGTAGTTTTCATGCAATGTACCCCAACTTTACCCAATTTCGCTCGGATGACGCGATCAGTTCCAGAGAGATAAATGTAACGTGAACCTGCGAGAGTGACCCCTGTTCCTGTCAGGATTTCTTGATTATCGAAACCACTGACCAATTTAGTGATTTCATCTTTACTGACCTATATACAAAAAGAGGACAGACAGACACAATTTTTAAAAACTTTCATTTTTCATTAATTACACACAAGCATAAATTCAACATAATAACTTTGATAATCTCTCAACTCTCTCCAATAATTTCATGGAATACATTAGCCATATCCGCTATTCACAAAAATTGTGTGGTGTACCATTTCTGTTGGTTTTTTATGCCCTCGTGTCAGTTAAAAATATTTTACATGCTACATTTACATTCTTGCCATATTTAATTTGTCTGAGAGTTTTATGAATGGACAGTGCCTGCCACTCCTGCCTGCATGCATATATTCTTCGCTAATATATTTTACTTTCTCAAACACATCATTCATCAATTAAAAATTCTGAGTTTTACTACGATTTTTGCATTCAAAATCCACAATACTATCGAATTTCATGTTGAATTAGTGTGGCATACTTACGAAAAATTGGCAACATTCGAAAAGGCGTTGATGCATTGCACATTAAAAGGCATTCAACATGCCTGTGTAAGTAATGTAAAGCAAAAGGCGTAGATAGTACGAACGAACAAGGCTAATATTATTAATACGTCTTCCAAAGAAGGTGATACATTAAAATATTAAAAGTACACTTCATACAATTAGTAAGAATGTATTGTGTGTGTGTGGTACATGCACATACAAACGTTATACATTATATAAAGTTGGTCAAACTGCTGAACTCGCAGATGCTGATTTGACCACTTCCTTTGATAAGCTTTAACTTTTATACCGGATGCCACACCGGAAAACAAACATGCGCTATTTATTTAGTCACCATATTAGTCATCATTACCGATACGAATATTTGACAGCTTTACAATACTTACGACATGAAAAATAACCAAAAACGCTTTATGCTAAACCTTCAAAAAAATCTGCCTTACTTTTTATATTACACAACACACAGCTTATATTCAATATGATAAAACTACTAAAAATTATGAATATTCAAAACGACTGCTGTAGCACATCCATTTTTGGCTAAAAATTTCACGGAAATTTGCAAACTATAACGGATTATATTAAACGCTACCTAAATAACAAGGACACTGACACCCTTTTTCAAAGCCTTTCTATATCTTGACACCTGATCTATTTGCTCCTGGCTGGTCAAAACAAAATTATTATTCGTGTCAAAACAAAGAGCCAATACAATCCTTATCGGGATTCCTTCTAAATGTGTTCGAAAAGGCGCAGCTACAAAAAACCGACATTCCTCTGCATCCCAAAAGGTGCATTATTGAGGAGGAGGGTGGGGGTCCAAACCGAAGTCGGGATAACTTTTTTTCGCGCAGGATATTATTATAGATGAGGTGTCGGATGACGTTTTGAAAATGGGAAAATGAAATGATATGTCTTATTTTTAACTGACCTCAAATCCATCAGACTTGGCCCATACTGCTCCATCAAGACCGGCTATACACGCCTTGGTGACACACTTGGTGCCCAACAACTGCTTGTCAACGTAGTCTTGCCAACTCATGATGTCTTCTGCGGGGTTTTATTTACTAAATATATCTAAAATTAACAAGTTGTAAAAGTTACAAATCTATTAAACTGGAAGCAATGTTTGCTAAACTGTTAGTAACTAAATTTAATGCTCGGGTTGTTAAGTATTTTTCATCAAAAAAACTGAAAAATAACTTGTTTTCAGGAATCAGCAGAAGAAGATGAGTAAGAAGAGTGGATGATGTAGTAGTAGTGGTAGTGGTGATGATGGTAATATAATAATGTGTAGCGTAACAGTATTACTTTTGTTTCACGTCCTCAAGTAAAGTAAGCAGCAGACACAGCGGAGAAGCAAACAACTGTACAACACACAGACTGACTCAGACTAGACTCAAACGACTCTACTCCTCACCTCCCTATCCTTTTCCATATTACCACTTACGTGTCTCCTCTCTGCTCAGCAACATTTTAGCATTAGCAACCCATCTACTCAAGTAGCCCGATTAGTTTCCAAAAAAAACTATCCTTAAACCTTTCATGATATCTACAAACTTATGAATGATGCAAACTTAGCTAATTAGGCCCTAATTAGAGGTCGCTATAGGAAAGTATGTTCACAATTTAAATGATATTAAGTACATATCGTCAACCCATTAGTAGTAATTATTACCATGTCTACAATCTACCTTTAATTAATAGCAAACTATTATTTGCTTAAACGGTTTGTCATTGGCATTCGAGGTCAACAACCGGGGCATTTTGATACGTTATCAAATGCGCATTCAGACAAATTTTGTAAAGCTGCATTCCCACGATCAATGGACAAAATCAAAACTTTCCTTTCATGTTGCCCCAAAATCGTAAACCTTCAAATACATTAAATTGATTTTGAAAGCTGATTCAGTATTAAAGTTGTAATATGTACCAATATATAAAAATGCACTTAGAACATGAGTATGTATTAATTAGGCTTGAAACTGTATTTTATAGCGTAGTTGTCCAGTCTTTAACATGATGGCACATTGCACCCTTGACTTTTGGGATGTCTATAACATGCAAAGTGCTACTGCGCAAAATAATTCTTAAAGCTCTAAAATCCCGTAATTTTATTAAATATTTTTTACGATGTATGATGAATCATGAATGAATTTTTTTAGCGTTGAAAACAGGACGAACGCCAGCTAAAATGAACCATAATTTGATGAAATGCTCTCGGTTAAAGCAATAATATACGGCACCACCTTCTTTGTTGCTTTATGCCTTGGTTTGGTCGGCTTTTCTTGTATTTTTTTCCTGTTGTACTTACAGATGTACGTTTGGGCTTTGTACTTTGTACGACGTATAACGTATGCATCACCTATTATATCAAGCTCCAACAAAGTAAAATGTACAACGTATAGTAACTCACATCTCTAACTAACTTACTATCAACTATTGCTTTTGCAGCTATTGAGTATAAAAAAGTACCAAACCAAACAGAGTACTGTTCACATTAGTAGAGACAGAGATACGCCATTTGTTACCTACCTATAATATTATGCTGTTATATTGCACATTGCACCCGTTTAGACTCTTACGCGCATTTAGTCCGAAAATTCTAGAATACTTTTCAATGGATAATCTTAACAATTTCAATGCAGCTGAAATTTGAAAACTAACTTTTCCGAAATTTTTATGGTAATATTTGATGCTATAAAGTAATTTAAATTTGCAACCTACATGTAGCCATACTGCTATAGGTAAAAATGCCAATTTAGTATTAGCTTGCCCCAAATGCCCTTAGCTATATAAGCAAAAAATTATATTTCGTTATTTCCGATGTCAAATGTACCGAAATCTTCAATAAAAAATAAAATCGCATTTCAGATTCAAAATCATAAAAATTTGGGGCTAGAGGAGCCGGGATGTATTTCATATAAAAATTGATGACTCAGAGAATGTTAATCACATTTGGCATTTATAAGGGAAGATTGTGAGTGAAAAGAGAATAATATATCGTACAATATATTAATGAATGAATACATATACATAATATGGTTATCCCGATCTCCTCCATACATGCGAGCAACACTACCAACGCAGCTCAGCAAGTACCAACAAAACAAGGAGCAAAGTAGTAAAACACAAAATACAATATCGAACCGTAGTACCTATAATCGCATACCGAGTGCCAACAAAACCAAACACGTAAAACTTTGATGTAGGCATAAAGTGATTCTGTTCGAAGGGTAAGTTGGTTCTTCGTAATACACCATTTTTGAGAGATATTCAATAAGGGAAATGCTATGGCTAATGGCGGCGGACCGCAGGAGATATTATGTTATCTCTTTTTGTGTACAATTCTATTTTTCCACCTCAAATTTCACCCTCTCTCTCTCTCTGTCGTAGAGCCCTACTCATTCACCATCTCTGCTACTGCATCATCAGCAAAATTCGGCATCCCTTATAAGTGCTAAAATGTCTATGTCTATCTATGTATGTATTATCGTGCACTTGAAAATTTTTACGTTTGCGTTTGGCTTTTTTGCAGTTTGCATGCAGCAGGCTTTTTGGGATGGATGTTGCCGATGTTGGGATGTGAGAATAATATTATGGGTTGCGTATTGGCTAATTGTCTGACTCTAACCGATCATTCGCATTTTTTGTACTCTTTAACACTTTTCGCTTCACTCAAGTCATGGTATGTGCATTTTTCGTCTGTCTCCCTCCCGTATCCGAAAAAAGTTATTCGTTGATTTTTTTGCTTCTTCTTTAGGCCATATATGAATGGTACATAAATGCTTATCGTAACGCCATCAAAGTACTGTAAATTTTTCAATATATATCTTTTCGTAATGCTTCTTGTGTGTGAAAATATTTTTTGCAGATAATTAATAAGAGCAAGAATTTTTCTTTGCATTGAGTCAACAATAACATCGTTTGGTGTTAAAGCAGGATATTTGGCAATTTATAATGATTTATAGATTTATTATAATACTCATATCACATATAATGCATGAAATGAAGAAGATATGAAAACTGTAAAATTTTGTGTTTTATCCTGAATAATAAATTATATTGATATATGTAGAGAGCAGTAATTCTGGAGCCGGTTAATTCCATGTTTGTTTATTACTTATTGCAATCATAAATCATATTAACCATGTCATTAACTAATGCGAAAAATGATTGAATTTGGGCTTGCATCATTAAAATTACATTTTATGCTTTCGTAACTCACAGACAAACAAATGGCATTAAGAGTCCTAATGAGCAAACTCACAGAGTAAGCGGAATGTCATTGTCATTTGTGTCATCCGATTCATTCATTTTACATGCTACGATATTATATTGTGGTCATCACATGAAATACCAATGACTGCACAAACACAACACATCATCAAAAAAAATTCTGCGAAACTCTGTTGACTGCTCTGCGCTGCTGCTATCCAACTCTTATCATTTTGGTATTGATACGTCTGAAGTTTAGTGTGTGTGTGATGAATGCGGTCTCGATTTTAAGATGATCTCATCGCAACAAAGTAAAACTTCATATTCATACATTCATGCTCATCGCTAAGAACTTTGTCCTAAATTTGACGGAATCAGTGCAAGCAATGCTCGCACGCACACAGGAGCAACGAAGAAGACCTTATATAACGCTCTGTCGTCTTTGTCGTCGTTCCTCATATCATATCCTCCTATTACTTTAATGTATTCCAATTTTCATTTCCAAACCAAACCGTACACATATTCCTTAATGCTTTTCCTCCCACACTCCCACTATTTATGAACTTACCGAGACTACACCACACAGTAGTACAGTAAAAGTAACGTAAAAATGTATATACATCTACTTACAAGAAAAACTACAATCCACACATAATATATTATGTGCAAAGTTTTTGTCCATCCTAGTCCGTAGCCGATCATCGTATAGCCATAATCATGAAATTCATGTTTCCTTATCCTCATGCCTCATTTTGTCCCCTTCACCTCGCTCTAGGTAAAGTTTATGTGTCAAAGTCGCTTTAGATATATTAGGAATTGTGGTTGTTTTGTTCGTGTGGGCTTGAGTTATGCCTATGCCTCAGAATTCAACAGAAATTTTTGTACATGCACTCGATGCATGCATAGATTACTATTCCTTTTACACTGCTAACTAGCAATGCAACCTTCTTTATCATCATCATCATATCATGGCTGTCTAAAATTCTAACTGGTAACTCTAAACTCATAAACTGAAGTGTAAAATGGAAACAGAGATGACTACTATGCTCCTAACCAAACATCACACATTGAAGAAAAACAAAGTCTGTCATGCAGATGTATGCGTAAAATAAACATTTTTTATACTGTATGTGTAATCTACTTGTGCGAACTTTGCGAGTGAAATAAATTAAATTGGGAATCCACTGTGTATCAATTTTAGTCAATAGTCAATGATATTAATTTCGTTAAAAAATTCATACATGCGTCCACTCGTCCATGATTTTGTAGGCCCTATTGTGCTTTTGTTACATCACTTGGTGATCATGATGATGATGAGGCTGTACGGAAAAGTGTACGACAGAAAGACGGGAGAAGGGAGCTAGAATCGAATCATTTAAACAGCACATGTTGCTAATAAATTTTTCCAGCTCCGTCATTCACTTGCCCAGAGAATGCATACTGCAAACATTACAATGTATCATGTTTTTCACCCAGACCTTGCCACTGTAAAAATTCACCACACCGATCATCATAATACTTTTTTAGTCACAACTGTGTGTATTATATGACCCCATGTTTGTTCATTGTTCGCATAATGTAAATGTGGTCCATGATGTAATCATAATCATGCTCTGAAAATTAGCCTTCATGAATGATGGACTTTTCATGAAACTTTTGCACACAGCCACCGGCCGGCGCAAAGTATACGTAAATACGTATGCAATAAATTTTGTCGATGACTGTCTCAGCTCTCAAACAAAAACAGTTTTTGAAATTCAATCTGCTATATTAGTTAAGTTAACATGATTTGAACTTTGTGCTAGTGATATAGTCTGTAGTAGTATAGATTAGTATGTATTGAGTCAAAAGTTCATTTGCATGCATTACATACAAGTTAGCAAATCATTTGTTCTCGTCCTCGTCTTTAAAATCTAGTCCACCGTGTCATGAAATCTTCCATGGGTCTAACGTCTGTGTAGCTGCTAATGGGATCAGTTATCCTGGTTTAATAATATAATTATTGCAAAGCTATTAAGATGGTAAAATTTGCCCATATATATATACAAAGTTCTCATTTATTGGCTCTGGCAATTTTTTCTCTCCTTCACTCAATGCAATAACTGGAAATTCGATACGATACAACAGTCAATTTTAATTCATCCAACTATATCTAATAGCCAAGCTATTTTTCTTGCCAATAACCCAATACGAACCAAAGGCGAGTTGCTGAATCCATATCATATCACTTCAGCCTGGGATTTTGATTTGAAAGGACAAATAAAATTTTCCATGAATAAGCGTCATTTTGATGTTGCCTGTATCATCACTACAACGCAATGTTACTTTGTCTATGTTCAGGTGAGTCACGCGAGTATGTACAAGTAAACGTAGAGCACCACCGGAAGGAGGGGTAATCATGAAAACACGTCATTGTCCCTTCATACGCTTCCACTTCACACCGGTAGCTGCCTTGCATTTGGCGCCTAATTTTCAACTTTTACCCTCGTCCAATAATCTCCAGTCCGGCTTTCCTTTCTCTAATACTTTCTCCAAATATGTTAGTAAAGAAAGGTGGAGTAAACGGAAGCGAACGGTGCATCTGCATTTTGTACAGACAGCGGCGTTGCGTTCGTAAGTGAATCACCACACAACAGATAGCATTTTGACTTCGTAATTTTTTGACACTACTGATGGGTATGGATCACTAATTAATTGCTTGTATCGGTACTTAATAACTTTCCCCATAATGTCATTCATTAAATTATAATCATGTGCCGGATTGCCAGACTAGGGTCATGTCGTAGACATTAATTTCATGTATAATATGTGGCACATATTACGTGACAGCGATGTCAACGTGAGATTCTAATTAGTTGAAAAGTACAATTAAAATATGTTTGCAGATTATTAAGAAAAATAAAATATTAAGCTGCATGCACATGTGTAATGACACCTTCTGGGAAAACTTTTTAGAAATTCAGAATGCCCAATCAATAAAATCTATGCATGTGAGTGATTACAAGGACTGAGGAGAGGACACTGAAATATCTTTTTCGATAAAAATATGAGTGAAAGTGAATACATATCCCGTTTATGTTCATCGTATAATGCATCACTTTTTACTATGAATATGCAAGTGAATGCAAGCCCATGAAAACAATGAAACGGTGAAGCGGCATCATGTTCAAATACAAGAAACAATGAACTCTTGTTCTACGTTACATACCAATTACATACACGTGGTGCCAGCAACAATAACGGCTAATTCCAAGCCGTGGTAATCACTAATTATAAATCGTTATCGGAAGATCATAAATGCTTTTAACTCTAAACCATCTTTCCTAAAGATAGTTTAGCGAAACTAGCCAGTACTCAGCGTTGTTAAATTCTAGATTCTTCTTCGACTACACAAATACCGATACATTCAGGCGGGCTTTCCAGCATCTGCTTCTACACTACAAAGTATGTTATTTCCGTTTGAGGAACAAAGAATCCTTTGAGCTACATGCACGCACATTATGTCAGTGTAAAATCATACAAAAACAGTTCTCCTGTTCCGGTGAAATGGAGTATGGAATATGGAGCACAACGAACCTAACAAAGATAATGACTATGGCGAATGATTGATGTTACGTCTATATGCGTAAGATCTTCATGAATTGATTTATTATAGGCATATAGTGCAAGTGTGATGTATGGAGGAAACGAGAACGTTACGAAAAAGCACACTATTAAATTTCTAAAGATTGAATGAAGAGTAGAAAGAACTATTGTGAAATATTAAGAAAAGCAAGTATTTCAAACTTCTTTTATTGAATATCATTCATAGACGGCAATTCATGTACCCTCCTATATTTATACAAATCATCAAATCGTTCTCCTCATAGACTCGTTCATACATAAGTCTACAACAATAATAAAAAATTATGAAGGATCAAATGGTATAAACTCGAAATATTTATACTTTAAACCAAAAAATCAGCAATACCTCAAAAGGTTTTTCCCCTATGATTTTTAGAGTTCGAGTACACGCGCAACAATAACTGTACTAACTAGAAAACATTGAAGGTGCACAAATAAATTATCAGTAATAATGTCTCTGGAGACTTGTTTGTATCATATTCATTGATCTTAAAAGTAATATTATGTCTTAGCAAATCATAAACCTGCTACCAGTGATGATAGCCCTAGCTTAGCTCTGAGGTAAAAACTAAATCCACAACAGGGACCCACAGTAAAGTAGTAAATAAACAGTAGTTTTTATTCAGAGCCCACCGTGTAATTTTATCGCTTAAACAATAATATATTAAGTTTCTCATAAAGTAATTAATACAACAATTTTTTTTAAAGTTTTCATGTTTCACCAAGTTATATTATTCAAAAACCTTCCGTTTCCAGTAACACGTTTTTTACAAGTTTTGCAATTTTTTTCTTATTTTCTGTAACTGTCATCAAAACTTATACATACAGCTAAAGGTATCTTACTAGCCTAGAGGTTTGCTCAGTAAAGAAGTCGATCCTAAACAAAGTGTATCAATAGGTATTATTAATAATAATCTTGAAACCAAAAAAAGACATCAAATTGATCATGGAACTACAAAAATTAATTAAATACAAAGTACAAGTTCACACAGATGTAAATATGTAGTGAGGTACTGAGAAAGGGGTACTTGTATTATATTAACATTTTATTAAAATGTAAGAGAAAAAATTTTGACAGCCCAGAAAAATTTTCCACTTAAGCCCTACATGCTTAAAACATGTTAGCTACATCTGAGGGCATTTCTACAATTTGGGTATTGTAAAATTCCTCAATGTCCTTAAGGGTTCGCTTATCTTCATCCGTAACAAAGTTTATCGCCACACCTTTACGACCGAACCGACCACCACGACCGATTCTGAAAACAGAGAAGAACGAAAATTTGTTAGAAAACGAATCACCAACAACTGACCCAAATATGTACAAGTGAAAGTGAACCAGCCAAGTCTCACCTGTGAATGTAGTTTTCACGGTTGGTTGGTAAATCATAATTGATGACCAAAGATACTTGCTGAACATCAATACCACGGGCCAACAAATCAGTAGTAATGAGGACACGGCTAGATCCAGACCTGAATTCTTTCATAATAATTTCACGATCCTTTTGATCCATATCTCCGTGCTGAAATAAAAATGAAATTATTGATTTTTAAAACACAATCAACAGATGGAACATGAGCATTCTCCACATTAAATTAAAAATAACAGGTATGTATGAAAAGCTTCCACTCACCATAGCCGAAACAGTGTGTTCCTTTTCTCGCATGCGCTGAGTAAGCCAGTCGACCTTCCTACGGGTGTTGCAGAAAATGACCGCTTGAGTAATAGACAATGTGTCATAAAGATCCGACAAAGTATCCAATTTCCATTCTTCTTTCTCGACGTTCACGTAGAACTGCTTGATACCCTCAAGGGTAAGTTCTTCCTTCTTCACCAAGATGGTTACTGGATCTCTCATGAATTTTGTTGTCACTTCCAACACATCAGGTGGCATTGTAGCAGACAACAAAATAACTTGAGTGTCTGTATTCAAACACTTGAACACCTGAGAAGAAAAAAGTAAGCGAACCCAACTTAAGTAAATTTGCAATTGGAATGCTAATATCCACTACTTGCATAATAATTACTGGAAACCTAAATGCACGTTTGTAGGTAGTAATTTTTCTCACCTTGTAAATCTGATCCTTGAATCCACGAGACAACATCTCATCAGCTTCATCGAGAACGAAGATCTTGATATGATCAGTGCGGAAAGATCGTCGCGTGATCATGTCATAGACTCGACCGGGAGTTCCGACAACAATTTGGACTCCGTTCTCGAGTTTCCTCTGGTCATCCTTAACATTGGTTCCACCAATGCAAGCATGGCATGTCACGTTCAAGTAGTCACCCAATGCGACCACGACCTTTTGAATCTGTTAGGAAAAGTCAAATAAAATTATACTTTAGTTATCAAATTTCAAAATGCATTGCAGTTTTGTGCCCTTGTAGATGTCGACATAATCCAAGAGAAAGGAGAAGCCTTTTGGCCAAGGGCCGCGGTATTATGGCGATATTATGGCATCATTTGCTACTAGAAATCCCATGGATTTGTAAGATTCCCAGCTATTAGTAGATGCACTCTCAACAAAAAATAAAAGAAAATCTGAACGTACCTGCTGCGCCAATTCACGGGTTGGAGCCAAAATCAAAGCTTGACAGAATCGGTTTTCAGGGTTGATTTGCTGCAAAATAGCAATGGAGAAAGTGGCGGTCTTGCCAGTTCCAGACTGTGCCTGGGCAATAACATCACGCCCACTAATACAGGGAATGATCGCGCGTTGCTGAATAGCGGAAGGTTTCTCAAAACCATAAGCATAGATACCACGGAGCAACTTTTGGTTCAATTCCATCTCATCGAAGCTGGTACATACCTGCGACAAGGGCAAACAAAAGGATTAGTCATCTTTACAAAATCTTATTCATTCATTTCGCACTCATCAAATTTGCACCCAAGCTACATTAAAATCCTATTTAAAACACAAATTTTTTTGCTCATCTTACTTGATCCCAGCTCGACTCGATGAGCCCCTCAGGGTCCATCCCTGCGGGGCCATCATATTTTGGTGGGGCGTCCTTTACACTTGGGCCATTCCGGCTGTCAGAAGCCCAATCCTGTTCTCTACTGTTAACATAACAAATCAAATATTCATGATTACATTATTGAATTACTCATATACAGCTCATCTATCAGTAGCACTAGTCATAGTCATCTCTGGCTAAAAAAATTTCCTCTCTTGTACTCCAATAAATCCCGAGAAATGGTAAAAAAATCAATTTCCCGTTTCAACCCCACCGCCACAGCAAATGCAACTTTTTTTCACACAAGATAACCAATGTGAATGGGAAGTGTTGCGCCATATTGAAGTAGGAAAGTGTGTGGCATGCACGGATCGACGGATCCACCACCATCACCGCACCAAACCAGCATATTACCAAGTAGTACATTCATCTTGCACAATAAATCCTTTTTACTAATAAAAAGGCATGCAAGCGCAAGTACACTGTGACTGACTTTGAGAGAGAAGAAGAGTAGTGAACCGATATACAAAAATTTTTGTGTGTAATTTTAATTTTTCCTCTTGTAAAAATTCAAGTTTTTTGCACCTTTCCATGATTGTTGAACTGTTATTTTTTGAAAATGCACTTTCACGGAGATCCACGTAACCTTCCTCAACAATTTTCCTGTCACTAATTTTTATCACTGAAAGGTCAAATAGTGTTTTTTTTTTCGAAAATTATCAACTTACCTACGCTCAGATGTATGGGACATGTTAAGATTCACTTCACTTTGCAAAGAGTAAAACGAGAGTGTGGAAGATTGAGGGCTGAAAGCCGTCTCTACTCCTACCTTTTCTGACTCACTCGCTCTCTCGCTAAGGCTAACACACGGCAAGGCTGCTGGGAGCTAGCAGGAAAGAAGCTTCTCTCTCTCTCCGCTTCGTTTTTAGCTGTAATTCCCTATCCCGCCAATGTCCACGCCAAATACACGCGTAGGTCGCACAAAATGTTACGTTACTTTGCTTCTCCTCTCTCTCACTCAAGAGCAGTCAACCATCCACAAAAAATAGTGTAATTGTACGTGTATGAATATGAACAACGAAACGAATGAACGTAAAGTGTACGTATCTTGATACATACAATAGGTTGTCTGGCTGCCTATAAGCGCGCTCGTCGTCGTCCCTTATATGCTCACTATAATATACAGCACAGCAGAAGCGGATATATATAATTTCGTACACTTTTTTTTCTCGTAGTAGTCATCATCGTCGTCGTCATCATCATGATCCATCCTCTTTTGTTCATTTATCCGCGGCCCTCTCACAACTTGTGCTCCTCCGCCGCCGCCGATCCCTTTTGTTCACTTTTATAAGCTGCTATGCTCTCTTGTTGAAAGCTGCACCCAGTCCCCGTCCACCGCCGTGCCTTTACACCTTTCAGAGAAACTAGTGAGCAGGGAATGGATGGAATGGGGCAGAATTTGGTGCGGACTTTGTTGGCGGTGTGGAGAGAGACATGGTCGAGGAAGGAGAGAGAAGCATCTGTGAATGATTCATTTTCAGTGTAACTTCACACTTTTTTAGCGGAGTAGTACTAGTACAACACGGACGTAAGCAGTTTTTCGTAGATATCTCAATTCCTGGTACTACACTACTCACATAATATTCTGCTAACAAAAGCAAGGGAGTTTAATGAAGAAGAAGCAAAGCAGCATGCCATTGGCATTTTTGCTCTTCTGGCGTTGTAGTAAGTTTTAAGTGTACACGCTACAGAGTAGAGTTTTTCTGAGTAACATGGCTTTGCTTGCATCGCTATTGCTGCTTGGTTTGCTGGCTGAACTGAATCTGACTGAAAATTGATGTTTCATCTTTATAGCTTCGGCTTTTTCTCCCATTCCTGGTGGTTGTTCACCCCCACCACGATCGTTAAGCTTTGAAATGAAACCATCTTTCTTTTGCTTTTGTCGTAGTATATTTTTTTACGCGGCGATAGTTGTAGAAGTGGTGGTGGTGGTGGTCCGAGGTAAGTTATGTTGATGTGCTATTTTATGTGTATATTTTTGATGACTTTGTACATCTATAATGGCTTGCTAGAATACGCCATGCATGCGTTGTTGAATGTATATATGTATTTTATTAGAAGAGATGTACATTTTTTGGCTACCATCAATTTGCCTTTGCGCTACTTCTTTTCTTATTAAAACAGCAGCATAGCACAAAAAAGTAAAGTTGTAAGCACACATATTTTACTATTCGTGTGTTCGGCAGTTGTTCCTTTCTCTTGGCTTTTGTGCTTTGTGTGCCTGCCTGCCAGTATTTACACTAAACTCATATAAAAATGCGTTCATCATAGTCCACTCTCTGGTACAATGACGCAACGCGCTATATTGCTACTCTCGTGATCACAAATGACCAAAGAAATTTCTAAATGAATTCGTACTCTATGCTTTAGTATGGCCAAGACTTTTGAGTCCTAATTGAGCTAAAAGTAAGCGTAATTAATGTAGTAAAAGTAGTACTTTCTTAATGCTTAAATATGTCCATGGGTATTGGTAATGCAATTATAATATAACAATGACTATATGGGTTGATGAACGGCCTACTACTGCTACGTTTGTAAAAAAAGTTACATATAAATTGTATATGCCTACCTAATACAACCTTCTTGGTGAACTTTTCCTATGAATTGTATTGTGACGCAACGCTTCCTATAAGTGTGCATGCTGAGTTTGTATGAAGTATTTATGAATCCGACACCGGCTATCACACACACACACAAGAGCCAAAAAAATGTGGTTGGTAGTAATGCTACTTGACTGAAAAAGACATTTTCTCTCCCGTCTGCTGTACTAATCTGTAGTACTCGGCATTATCATCGGTTTCTTTTTTTCTTCCTATCACCTATTGTGAATATGCAAAGTGGAAAATAAAATTAGAATATAATTTAGCACACATGAATTTGCTGAAATATAATATCTCATGTTCCTTCTTTGTGGATGGCCATTTAACCGTAAACTCGTCTTGAAGTGCAGCGGTGCAAATGTGCATCCAGCGATATTTCATCTTAGGATTTACGATATCATATCTGTACGAAATGTATGCAAGTATTGCAAGTAAAAATATGGTATAGCAAAATGGCAAAAATTATGAGATGCACTAGATGGTAAGCCATTGCAAGTTTGAAGTTATTATATGAGCAAAGTCTTTGATGTAGAATCTTACTATTTTACGCTCACAACTTTTTCAGCAAAATATGTACTTCAGCTATACACACTCACTACAAACTACAACGAATATCAAAGGGTAGTAAAGACGCACATAAGATATTATTTACGTCCCTTGCTGTGTGACGTAGTGTCTGCTACCTACAACAATATTCGTGGTTGTGTGGAATTCAACCTTGAGTGAGTACGGCGTGCAGGGACAGGGACGCTTGAAGCGTTGCTACTTTATGATTTTACGCTCTCGTTCATGTCTGTTTCAGAGAGAAGTTGTCGATTTGTCAATATTTCAGAATGTCGTATGCGCATAGGATATAATTAAATATTTAGCTGGTTTTATAACGAACTTGTGAAGTTGTTTCATAAGAAAACATTGGCATAACACACCTCCAACTTCCAGACTAAATGTTTCTATTTCCCTTTTACTCCTACGCAAGTGTTCCCAATGCGAGAAATTAATGAGGAATCAAGGACTAAGCGTGGGTTGGAGTAGGTAAATATGAACACGCTTCTTCTCCAGCCTCCAGTTTAAGTCCTCCGTTTGTGGCCTTGGGAAAATGGGAAAAACATGTAAGAAGATTACATATATGCGCAAGTGAAAGTATGCGATCGGTTCGGCAAGAACTGGAGCTAGGACGAGAAGATGGATGTATTAGATGAACTGGTGCCCGACATATCCGGGTTTTAGCATCTAAACATATTACAATATGCATTTAAATTCCTTGTGTTCTGAATTTAAAGATACATGGATCTTTGGTTGGATCTATCTCCTTTAATCTTGTCAGAAATGCAACATTTCATGTACTTCATCATATTCCTAACGCCCATATTAACACGTCTACACTAAATTATAGTTTTTTGATTCCATATTTCTAATCTTTCACACTACTTCTCAAAGTGCACAATGACATGTTTGATTCAGTACGATACATTAAAGGTACAAAGATTTTTTTTTGCAATTCTCTGTCGTTATGTTAGAATATTCACATAGCAAATTATAAAGTTCATTGATGATCGGCATTTTAGAATAAATAAAATGTCCTTCTTTCGTCAATCCTATTGCTTCTCTTTCTACTTTTACCATCATGTACAATTTGTATAGGTATACCATTTACGATACAACTTTTTACTGCTGTTGGACTGGTGTAGTATTTTATGACAAATACCACGTTACCACCACCGATATACCTAATACCTAACCTATTTGATGCATGGTACGGTGAGATGATGATAATAATGGTGAGATCTGAAATGAGAGTGCGAGTGGGAATTCACATACTAGTACGCAAGTAATGTGAAAAGGAACCCTATGGACCTTGACACAATAACACACAGCATCATGATAAAAACACAAAAATAGTATTTTACGACAAGAAGCACCATAGACAGACTTGCAAACTTCTTATGCAAACTTGCAGCATCACTCTAGATCTTTTGGATTGATACTAACTTAGTGAAGGCACACTGACACACTAAATGTTTGCTTTTTATTTTTAGCATCCTAGTCTGATGTCTGTAGTTATATCATTAGGCTAATTGTATAATTATATTAATTTGTCACATTAAATATAATGTACGCCCATTGGTCGAAGAAGTAATAATATGCAGAGAAACTGGTGTAGTATTTAAGATCTATCTTTCATTTTACTGTTCTCGCACGTTTGACAAAAAGAATAGAGATGTTGTTTATTATTCAAGCAAGTACCAAAATAGAAATATTTTACGTATCAAACAAACTACTCACTACGACAAATAGGCCCTTTCCCAATAAGAATGATGGCATATTACGCCCTACATCATGTGTGCTCCCATTTACCCCATAAAGAGGTGTGTGCATAAAGGTACGCCCCTTGGTTTAAAAATTCTGCACTAATTTCAATTTATAAAATTACATTTTGTGCATTCAATCAAAAACATATTACATTGAGTTGAAAATCATTTAAAGCAATCTAAACGAAGATGCCAAATATATCCGCCTCACTCAGCAGAAAAAGCATAATAAAAAATTCGCAAGGATGTTTCCTCTTCCGTGTCAGCAGTACTTTATATTGCATTGATTCAGTCAAGGTCGCTGGCTATTACGTTTGCATGGCTGTCGTTTCATTTTTGGCTGAATTTGTCTATCTGATCTGTACTCTGTCTGCTGTAGTATAGGTATTTTTATTGAACTTATTATTGAACCAAACCACTAGCTGTACAGTGTTCATGCCATGCCGGAATGTCATCCTTGTCAAATTGACTATAGCCAATATTACAAATGCAAATAAGCTGAGTTAACGTATACGATTTGCATATATCGTCACAGAAAGCATGAGAGAGGTTTATTTATCAATACGAATTGCGTCATATTTAGGAGAGCTGCTTAGTATGCATTTGTTTTGATCATTTCTCTAACATTATATCACTGACCTAATAATGATTTCCACATCCGCTACCTCATTACCTCTTTTTTATTCCTGCGAAAAAGCTAAGAACAACAATTTATAACATATGTGTGCATGTATGACAAAGAAAACATCAAAGAAAACGAATCAAATATGACATTTTTATCTTGGAAATCTTTCCAGGTGTTATGGATGTGGAAGTGGAGAATCTCAACTGGATATCATGGAAGCTGTGATTATGTGAGCACAAGTTGTGCAAGTACTTATAAAAGAGAATGCGTCATTCGAGTTTGTTTTTTATCATTTGCGTTTCGTTTGAATTACGTTTAGTGTTACATCGCATGTGTTGCTATTGTTGTTGTATAATTTGACGCTGCCTGTCATTCTAGATGACGTGTTAGGAAGTGGAAACTGGTGACTTGTATCAATACTCGTGTTTGTAGTTTGGAGTGCACGCGCATGATTCATCTGAGCAAAGATGACGTGTGCAAAGAGTTAAACAGGCAGATGGGTGCAAAGAAAAGTGAAGCGTGGGATGAATTGATGCGAAGCGATTGTATCTTGTGGCGATGTTAGTATTACTGATCATGGTAGGTACATACGCATCGCGTAGGATCACCCACGTATAGTGCGTGTATAGATGGGAGAAAGCAAAAATGCATTTTTGACATTTATAAAAAATTGACATGCTTTTGTAACGTACTTACTTAAAAGGTAGGAATTTTCTCCCTGCTTCACTTTCTTTTACAGTCTAGTAAGTTGGGAAATCATTTTTCACTTTGGCATGAACAACTACTTTGAATTAGAAGTTGAGATGAGAAAATGATTTATAAATCAGAAACCTACCTACACAAAGCTCTTTGGATATACAAATAGTTATTGGTTATTTTTTGTATAATGTAAATGCATACCTACATTACACAAGAAAGTGCTCGAAATTGTTCACAACTAATGGGAAAAAGAAAAGTATGCATGATGTAAAAATGCAAGCATGAGCTGGAAAAAAACGGATAGAGACAATCACCACCACACGCCAAGTTACTTCAACTTAACATTTAGTTAGGTATTACATAAGTACAGTTATATTGTTGTGCTAACTGTAGCAAGTAAATTGCATCTTCTCTTCATCTAAGGATCTCTACATTTAGTAAAGTAATGCATATACTGGGATACTGCTGTTAAAGACTGCATGAGAAACATCATGGCGAGATGAATGTTGCACGAACATTCATTGAAGACAACCGCACACAGCAGATCATATTATTGTACTTTGAACCATTGACCGTTGCTTTTTCACAAGTGCGGCTCTACATAAGTTCATACTTGGATACGAACATAAATGGTTGTTGTATTGTAGGAGGAAAAGTACACAACACATGTAGTTTTCGTGAAAAGTTCAACGAAAGTACGCTAGGTACATAATAATGACCATGTAAGTTGCTATTTACTTTATATGCTAGCTGGAAAGTACTTTACGTGGTATAGTTCACAATAATATATTATATGAAATGATAAAAACGAATATATTGCGGCTTGGGATATAGCAGAATTATCATCACATTATAGTCAAAAGCATTAATATGTGTGTACGGATTGCAGACGAAGATATGAACTATGCACCGTGCATGGCGTGGAGTATAGAAGCTCATGTTGTAATAAAAAAGTTCGAATCTCAGACCAGACTAGACCTTGGTTTGAGCTCTTCAAGTTCTTTAGTCGTCTGATCTCACATGCACTGCACACTTGCTCTACGCTGTGGACGCTTGCACAGCGCAAAAAGATGAAGATGAACTGAAATGGTATATAATATTGCTTCGGCTACCGTGTGGGTCATTAACTCCTTAGTTCTCATGGATTTTCCTCGTCCTTGAGTTTTGTCGTAGTGGAGTGGAATAACCCCTTCTTCTTCTTCTTCGTCTCATCTACCTGTTGTTGGATTGATTGAACTGAAATATATACACTGGAACTACCACTACTACTATTGCGACTTACACTTATTGCACTGCTCTCCTAAGAATGGAATTCCGAATAGCATTGTAATGGTTCGTCTGTTGTGGTGGTGGTATGCCGTTTCCATTTCAGACAGAAACAAGATTGCAGTGCTGAGAGCTATCTTTGGGTGCTCATTCGCCAAAATTTCGCAACCTACAGTTACTGAAGTTTTGCACATTTCTCTGATGAAAGCATACGTTTTGCGAACCACCATGATACACTGTAATTTATATAATGCGCAAAAATGTATTTAATGGCTCATACGTTAGATTCCTTTTCTCACAACTACGTTTTGAAATATGAATGAACATGATAGTATTGCATGTACAATTGAATGAACTCGCGTACTGTTCATCTTAAAACAAGTAAATGGCAATAAAAATGTTATCTAATGCGATTTTATATGGATACACAAACGAAACACGTTGCATTGTATTTCATTTTAAGTTCAAGCACCATCAGTGGTTCCGTCGTAAATTTGCTTCTTTGTATATTGTCCATGCTTTTGAGTTCAAAGTTCCGATTACCTTTGCATTTGCATATCAACCATGTCATAATTGTATTGTGATGGTTCAACAATGACAACTTTACAAGTCATTAGCTTTTGCCAATTACAATGAAAAAGACGGATTATGTTGGATTATGTGACACCGATTTCACCATTCATTCCTGGCTGTTTCTAAACATGGATGTAAAGTACATTCATTTTATGAATGGGATTTAGTGAACATCTATGCATTATAGGTCGATTTAGTTCAAGTTCGATTTGTGAGGAAATGCACATTTTTTTAAATTCTAGGACTATAACAAGAATATGACATACCTGCCTAATTGTCAAAAATAGTCAATAATTCCACTAACTGGCTCTCATTATAAATTGCTCATTAAGTCTTGAAAATAAACTTTTCTTTGCTTGGGTATCCCATAACACGTAACATTTAAATATCAGGGTCAAGTCAAATTGGCGGACTTGTAATATGTTATAAAATTCAAGTTGAAGGCTCACTTCACGTCTGCCACCTTCGTTGTTGCATTCTTAAATGTACCAAATGATGTGGTTTGCAGTTTTGCAGTATTTAGGTTGAGTTTTTGTCTGTGAGTGAGTCGTTCACTTCATAGTGTGATTGTTGATAGAACGAACAAAAAATCATTTATCTATTTATCACATAGCATTTAGCAACAAGGAGAAGATATCCAAATAATATAGCTTAAAGACGATAGTAATAATAAAATTACTGTTGATAAGATTTCTGATCATTAAATAAGTATAGATGCACATATAAAAAATGCATCCTTTAGTGAGAGCGTGGAGTAGTTACCTACCATGAATAATATTATAGTAATGTCAACCTTCACCTTGGACTTTATAATGATGAATATAAAAAATGTGGATGAAGTTCAGTGCTATACTAAAAGTTACTAAATATTTATGCGCTACAAACACTAAAAAATATGCAGTACACAGCGCAAAGTCTTCTTTGCTTCTTGCAATGCAACTGATATTTTTTAAATATTATAAACTAACTGCACACACTTTATATGAAAATGGAATACGGCACGGCACTAATCTCTGTACCACCTGTACAACAAACAAGCGACAATAACGCTTTAACATTTTCCTTTCACTACATCTTTAATCGTTGTAGCTGTTACTATTTCATACGTATGAATTACTTAATTTGTATACTACGCCTTGCGTACCACCTAAGTTTTTAACATTAAATTTTAATGATGAAATCGCATTATAATTGAAAAGTGAATGGGTTTCAAAATTCAAAATATTTTGGACTATTTGCCCTACCTAAATCGTATTCCATGTTTAAAAATTACATACAAGATAAGCGAAATAGAATTTACTGGCCATAATTAGTTTAAAAAGTTACAAAGCTTAAAAATTTGACTTTTTTCTATCTCAGGTACATATGTCATCCAACGCTGGGACAGCGACCTACTTCATAGTCTAAAATATCTCTTATTTGCCATATTATGTCAAGTTAAAATCATACAAAAAGCCTAAACCAACTCTCCTAAGTTAGGATTCCTAACCTAACGGTACATGAAATTAAATTATGACCAGTGAATTTATAACGGTATTTGATTGAAGAAAAATAAAATAACTGCTATATTCTGAGATTCTATAAAAACCCATACGTTTGTGCAAAGTCCATGCTCTTCTCTGAATGCCGAGTGCTGAGCTAAAGTTAACGGAAGTTCTTGTTTTCAGGCGTCCTTGACGAATTTGGCGTGTGCCACAATCACTGTAATGTTAGCCTAACAATTGCAGTAAAAAAGTGAATGTGATCTTGGGCAAGGACTCTATAATATGTTGACAAAGAACATATTACATTATATACCATATCCCTAACGCATTCTGCAATACGAGGACTGAAGTTTAAAGGAGTTACACAATTGGTTTCTTTCTGTCTGTTGCTCTAAACAATCAGACAGAATCCACTGTCGATACTTATCATACCAGTAAAACGTCAGCTCATCCTTATGTTAACGGCAGGGGAGCAAGCAGAACGGAGGTTTGCATTCATACAACAAGCGACCAGCAATTCTGCTTCGAAGCAGTTTAGTTCAGTTAGTTCAGCAAAGGCATGATTGTTTTTGTCGTTGACACGTTGAGAATGACAGAACAAGGTAAAACAAGTCATGTACATTTTTATTCGCGATAATAAAATGTCTTGGCTTTTTCATTTTATTGATTCAGCTTCCTTGTCTAGTATGTTTTTTTCCTCTCAACAACAAACAACATAATTGCACAAGTGCAATTTGCACTGGTGGTCTTTTTGGAGAAGTGACTCTTGCAATTTCTTCATTCATACCTACCTATGTCCATGCCTAGTAGTTTTGCACCTTCAATCTTGCACATGATGAAACATCATTAGTTGTTACTGTCGCATTGCACTTGTTTTGCAAGACTAACACAGTTAATTACAAATTGCAACAGTATGGAACTACGCCTTATTTCATTCTCACTACAACAATTAAGTTAACTAATGTTAAATTTGACATCTCATGACCTCTCCGGAGAAGAAAACATGCTTATTTCCAATAGAATGGCTAACCGAGAAAAGAAACAAAGGTGTAATATGTTCGCTGCACTCAAGCGGAAGCAATGATGCGACTCGTATCGTAAATACACGTAATAAGAAAGGAGAGACGCGAACGCGACGGGAGAAAAGGAATAGACAAAGTGCATGAATGACAAAGCAAAAATGCATTCTTCTCCGCTGCTGCTGTGCATGACCTTTTACAAAAGAGAGAAAATGTTTCATGCAGCTTGCTTGCATTTCAGCAGGCAGCACTCACGTCCGCTGCTGGAGCTGACCCGACGAAGTCGGAATAGTCGACGCAGTGGAATGAAAGTTCCAGTGCAACTACAAATTCTACAAGGATCAAAGCGGCAGTTTTTGAAATTTGGTTTCTCTCTCAGGAAAGTAGACAAGGTTATCTCGCTCATTGGAAAATTTGTAGAGTGAAAATTAATTGAGGGTCTTTGAATTTACTTATTGGTCTGATTTGATTTTGCAAAATTAAATATTTGGTTATTATTTAAGAAATTGGAAGAAAGAGTTTTTTAGTTAATTATTTTTTAAAGTTAAAATAGCAGAATAAAATAAATCATAGTGACGGTTAGTTAGTGCTAATAATAATAAGTTAAAGTTAGGCTCTCACTGTTCGTAGAAAATTTTCTCAGCTCAGTTTTCCTACAGTTTAGTCCATTAGGAAAGGATTACTTTATTTAAAGTATTGCCTTATTCGTTCACCTATCAAAGTCTGAAGGTTAATCTGTCTTCGGTAATTGACTTTCACCTGTCAACGACATTCGGATCACCCTGTTGGGACCCGCTGGAGTAAAAAGTGAAAACATGGAGCAAGGTCAAAACGAAAGCGTTTCCAAACTTGCCGACGTCGAGAAGAGCTCGGTAAATTAATTACCATTTATAATTCTCCATACTTTTTTGTTATTGATTTCCTCTCTAAATGGCATTTAAATTTAATTCATGAGAAATTCCTAGGATGAGTATAGGGTGGTGTTGAAAGTAATTGTATGGCTGATAAAATTATATGCTTGGGTAATGCGAGTACAAGTTACTTTGATTTTAATTGACAGGATAATTATCTGAATGAATTACACGGAAGGATTAATGAATTGCGACAGAAGCTGAATGAGGAGAAAAGCGTCAGCGCTCAACTTCAAGAAATTTTATGCAACTTGCAAGGTAACTTCTACATTAAATTAAAATGCATACAATTTATGTGCAAAGCGTCATGAAGTAAGCTAAATTTTTCTGTATAATGCCATTTGATCAATCTAGGTCGGATCTCTGTTCACTTTCAACGGGCGGAGGAAGTCGGGGTTGAGAACTTCAAGGAAATGATGCTCCAGGCCGAAAGTGAATTGCTGCATACCAAAGACGAGGCAGATGCTTTGTCCGTCGAAATATTTAATTGCTGGTAGGTACCCCTTTATTTAATCATAAGCTGTACTTTACGAAGATAGTGGGAATATTCTTGGGTTTTGTAACAAAGGAAGCAAAATATTATGCTTTCTTTTTCTTGCAGCAATGTCATGATCCGGGAGACTGAAGACGAGGCAGCTTCGTTGGACGCCACCAGAATCCAATTCAAGGTAAAAACTCACGTATGTATTAATTCGGAGAAAATAATTAAAATACATAAATCATATACATTACAGCATTATTTCGTGATAACAATGGATTTTGTTTCAATTTTTAGAGCGTCGCATCCATTATGAAGTCAGTTGAAGCTGAAGCTGTCCGATGCGATCAAATGTGCAATGGAATTGTTGACGCGGAAAATGCAATCCAACGTATGGATAATTCTGATGAAGAGTTTGCGAATGCCATGCAAGTTTATGGAACTGTCGGTGACGTTATGTAAGTTTCTTCGCAATACACCACACCATTCATGTTTCCAAAGAAGTCACTCATTAGTGTAATCTATATTGATTATTGCTTTGTATTCAATCATTACAGGGAAATATATCGTAATGACTTGGAAGAAACTAGTGAGGACATTGCCGAGTTAAGCTTAAAGTTACAAGTGCGACGAGACTTTTCTTTGCTCCATTCACCGAAACAGTAGAGACCAAAAGAGTTATCTCATCTCCTGTTGAATCATTGATGCTGCAGTTTAGATTTTTTACAAATGTAGTAGGTGAAGCAAATCAGTTTATGTTGTAAATATGTACTTTGTTCTCATAACTAGATAAGTTTATTTCATTTTGAGTCTCAAAAATATTTCTTTCGTTTTATAGTATTAATATTTTTACTATTTCATGTTATATGATTACCTGTATACTGTTTTACATAAACTACTAAACTACCTTATCGTTAGTATATAACAAACAAAGTCATTAACAAGGAGCAGCAAAAATAAAACCATTCTCGTTTTGTGAATTTTACATGGTCTTTAGTGCATTTTCATTTCATGAAGATTTAATTATTCCTTGATACTTAAGTAAATATATTGGTTTATACAAAACGCAGGGCACGCTCTATTTTTTATTGTTTTTTAAAAATTTTACTGAATTGATTGTATACGCTTTGGGATAAATTAAATGCTTGTATGGATTTGGTATAAAGCTGGAAATAACGTTATAAGTTCAAAGAGTTTCTACTACCCGTCTACGTAAATACATACAAACTTGTATCTTAATTTTGGTCGATATGCTTTAAATTTTTTAAATGTATGTACATGACTTGCGTTGGTCTTGTGGTGTTATTTTATTTATCAAACCCAAATTAGATTAATAATAATAATAATCACGATCCTATGATCATGATATCTAAATTGTAAAAAACTACGACGCATACATTCTGTTGATATCACCTTGATACCTGTCTTGAATTTGTTTACGCTTAAGTTTGAACGCCGCCGTGACTAAGCCCATATCAGGCGACCACACCTCTTGACATAATTTAACAGCGCCTGGAATTTCGAATTTTTGTAATTTACATTTCGCACCATGTGCCTGCACGTCTTTAAGAACTGCCTTTTCTACATCAGGATCTTGGCACAGCATCTCAAATGAAAGCCCAGTTCTGCCTAGTTTATCCGCAATGGTTTGAAGCTGAAATTTTGACAGACGAATAGATTAGGATTAAAATTCGTTAATCAATCGACGAAAATGAGTGGAATACGTTATTAAGTGGGTACTGTGTGTGGACATACCTGCTTTGGACTAGGAACAATCAATGCTACGCAGAAGGTCTTTGACGGATCTCCATAAATGCAAATATTATCTACCACCGGACACGTTTTCATTTCTGCCTCAACTTTACCCAAGCTGACGTACTCTCCAAATTGAAGCTTCACCAAATCTTTCTTTCGATCTAAAGTGAAGAAAATATTAGGGTTACTATATGGAACTGACAAGAATAAGAAGTTGCAAAATCTTTTATTTTTCATTTATATACTAACCAATGATCTTCAAAACACCATCAGGTTGCATCTCTCCAATGTCACCGCTTCGGAACCAACGACGCCCGTCTTCCTCGAAGAATTCATTATTAGTGGCATCCGGAAGTTTGAAATACCCTAGACCTACGTTGTCTCCACCGATCAAAATTTCACCACGAGGATTTGGCTTATCCCTAACAGTATAATTTCCTTCCTCCCAATTGACCAGTCGAAGGTCACAACAACCAAGTGGTGCACCGACACGACCAGTGGACATATCACTACCTGCGGAAACAAATTAGATTCATAAATAATTTGGGAAAACGTAAATTAGTGTATTAAGCATTCTTAAATTTAACAGTACTTACAAAGCGAGATTGAAGCACAGGCAGCAGTTTCAGTCAATCCGTAACCTTGTAAAACTGGAACGCACAGTGAAGTACGGATAAATTCATGTACATCAGGCGCAAGTGGAGCACCACCGGACGCCATCAATCTGAGCTTTCCTCCCACAACCATCCTGATTGGTTTGAAGATCAGTTTGTTTGTGAGGGGTGTCTGATATCCTCGATAATACCATTTTAATTTGTAATTGTAGAAAAACTCGAATACAGCCTTCGCACTTCCGCCACCAGCACTCATCTTTTCTTGAATTCCTTTGTATATCCTGTCCAAAACCAACGGAACACTAGCCATAACAGTTGGTCGTAATACGGAAGCATCACCTTTGCAACCTCGTTTAATTTTGCTCGCAGAGTCTATCATTGTTAGGGGTGAGCTGTAGCCGATTGGAATGCCTGATAGGAAACAAATGGCTTCGCACATCAACTCCAGTACATGAGCTAACGGCAGATATCCTAGGTAAACGTCATCTGGATAAACTGGACCCAACGCATCAGAGAAAGCCATCATAGCTACCGATATATTACGGTGAGATAACAAAACTCCTTTTGGAGTTCCGGTGGAACCGCTGGTGTACATAATGATGGCAATATCGTCAGCAGTAGGCTCAGTGGTACCTAAATAAACAAATCAACCTTAACTGTAAACATACTGAAAAATAGGGACCACAGTAAAACCTCCATTTTATATTTCATTTAGCGTACCTTTTCCAGAACGACTGCCTTTGGCAATTACATCACAGAAAGCGAGAATTTCAACGTCTTCCTTGTATCCGGAAGTATCTGTTTTGGTCAAGGGGTCTTCCATAAATATGATCTTTTTTACAGATGGAGTGTGCTGCAAGACGTTCTTGAACTTTGGCAACTGATCATGAGACGTTAGGACAAACTCAACCTCCGTTTCGTTTAAGCCGTGAATGATTGCATCTTCACCCAATGTTGCATACAACGTGACCACTGTAAACAAAAAAATCATACATGTATTTAGACTTTCAAACTTTTCGAAACAGTACAATTTCAGAATAACACAATACTTCAACGTACAAGTTAGATTTTGCCGGAAAGCTCCCATTCCTGCGATTAGCCATTCTGCTCTAGTTTCAGCCAATACTGCAAGTCTTTGCTTTGGTTCCAGTCCTAATTCGCGAAGTCCCTTGCTGAAGCATGCTGCCAACCTGTCGACTTCATTGTAAGTTTTCCATAAATAATCCCCGAGGACATATTTCTTGAAAACCTTCCCATTGGACTGCACTTCATCCTCCTCGTCAATTATCTCACGCGATCCAAGGCATCTTTTGGAACCGTTTCTTCGCACGGCGTACTGGAACACTTTGTCCATTGTGTCAATCTTTTTGCCTTCCAGCTCAATATGCATGGCCGAGATTGGCGTGACGCCTTTGTAAGTGACACCACCTTCATGGCTAATAGCTTGGGCCTATTGAATAAAAAAAATCAGTTATTTATGGAAACCATCTTGATACCCGATTATAAGTGCATATTATTTAGAGGAAAGGCATAATCTCATTTCTCCCCATATACACGCTTGCTATATAGGTATCTACAGATCATTGTTTTCTTATAACATCTAGCTGGCTTAAATAATTAGAATTTGCATTTGTACATATGACGTATTTGTCAAACTACTTGAAAATATAATATCAATCAATTAACTGTAAATATTTCATTTATAGGAATTCATCATTATAAAGTTTATGACAGGAATCTGTGTAGCGAGGAATGTGACACTGATGCAATGGAATGTATTTATTTGCACATTACACAATGCCGGGTACCGCATTGTCTTTTATTTGATGAGCATTTATATAATTGTACAGAATGACCCTGAAATCTGCCCTTTGAACACATTACTCAACAACTTATCCAGCTCATCATTGGAAAGTATGTGTCTGAAAATAGGGAAAACCATATCTTTCACTTTCTATATCCCTATATGTACTTTGTTTTCTTGCAAACAGCAGCCACGTGAAGTATTTCATTCTATGTATAGATACAAATTCGTCACTGTCATATCATCGAATCATTGTCAATAAATTTGAAGAGGAATTGAACATTTTTTTGTTACGTTAACATGCTAATCAAACTGTTCACACACAATGCATTTATTAATAGATTATCTTGTCGTGTTATCGATAGGTGAATCACTGTTTATTCAACGTGTCGAATAACTTCCCTACTGGAGCGCTCAAGGTGCTTCTCGTTAACTTTCTTTCCATATCGAATAATTTTGCACATTTTAACCTACCATAACTATAACCATTAGATGAGCAACTATGATGCCCACAGTTTTGGAAATAAATTAATTTAAATGTATTACCTTGGGCTCTTTATAATCTCGAATTTTTTTCCACGGTTGTTGATACAAATAGAAGAAGGGTAGAGTCAGGAAGTCCCAAATAAAGGTGACAACCCATAAAATTCCTTTAACTAGGGCGACTGGAACAGCCATGGCTGTGCTATCCAGAAAATGGCACGGAATCCCACAACTCCAGTCAGATCTACAAATGATTGTTGGACAAAAAGAAAGGAGGTTTTAGTTTTCATTTAAATATTTGTTCGGTACTATTGAGCGGTGTAATTAAAGACACTACGCTAACTGGAATTATACGATTGATGCTATTAATGATGATGGATTTGAAATGCAATAAAACATACAGAATGCACTTATCATAAACCACGGTAGTAACTTTTTACAATCCGGTTATATTAAGCTACAGCCTAAAGATAACGGATGCAATTATTTTATATTGTAGCAAAAAAGCCGATATGTGTTGCTCCAACCACACCGGCACACAAGAAACAATACAATTTGCTAAGCTCTATAGTATCTAATCTGAGAGGTATTATCTGGGGTGTATATATTGCTCTTTGTTTACCCACGTTTCAATTGTGCTGCGATGATGTGGTGTTCAATGAATTTTGTACATAATTTGTAGGTATAATTTGTTTATATGAAATACAAGTTGGTCCTTGGCTACTTGTATTTATAGCCCGTGTTAATATTATGACTTTCAAAACAACTCTGCCGGTCTGTCTGCTTTCTAATGGCTTAATTTTCATTATAATATATAAGATCGTCTGAGTATAAATGAATTATGTAACATATAAAGTCTGAGTTACCTTAATACTCCAAGGCAAGATAATGTTATAAAGAAGCGTGAAAACTTTCACTATTCCACCAAGTAAATTAAATTTCTTTAAAGCTAGTTTCTTAGAACGTCATTTAGGTCACAATAACTTCCAATTACTCGTAATTTCGTTAAACTGAGATCAGATCTAACAATCAGTGTGTGCATGCTGCATTTATTATGGCTGATGCACGGATTTCCTCTCTGTTGCATACGCGTTAGTGCCGCTTGGAACAGCTACACTGTGACTGGTTGAGAGTTGTTAATGAAGTGTGACAAGAATCATCATAAATTGAACTAACTGGACTTATATGCATCGAGGACCTACGGACGGTGAATTGCTAGATGGGCTCCAACAGAGCAAAGTACTCGATCCACAATCAGTACAATTTGGACCACGCGATGGAGAGACTGGAAAGAGTAGCCGTAACTGTGTGGTTTACCACGATACTGCGTCCTCACTCATCATAACATAGCTAACTGAGTGATGAAGATGAATGGAACATTCCGAAGTATTAGTAATAGTAATAACCTTCCATAATGAGGTTTTCTTCTGTGAAACCCATAATGATGCGATGGGAATGTCAAACGTGCGTAGAGAGAGCGAGAGAGAGGGAGAAGAGCAAAGTTTTTGGTGGTCTGATGCTGGATTAAAGTTCACTCTATAATAATAACTTTTATACACTCAGAATCGAGCTTGGGACCGCATATACACTCTTAATATCAATAATAATTTTGACTGCTAAATGATAATGATGGTAATATTCTGTGTCTCTCTGTATATATGACACGTTATCTGTAAATGACAGGGGTTATGATGATGGCATACTTTGCACTGTGCAGATGTACAAATCCAGAATCCAGACATGAAAAATGGAAATACAGATAGTGAGCTATCACTCACGAACAGTGTGACACATATTATTTCGTTGTTTTTGTGTGTGTGAATGAATTACTTCTACCTCATATAATGTAATGGATGAGTACTATATTGAATATGGACTATTTTTACAAAAGAACACAATACCATGTTCATGTATGTATGTACCTTGTCTAATAAATAATACCAAATCAACATTTCACATCACATTATTATGTGTGAATTTGTTTGTACACATGCACACGTGAGATGTTGTAATATCTCATAAAGTATGCAATTGTGTTTTATGAAACAATAGATCTCTGGAAAAATTCATTTACCGAAATCAGTATCCATTGTGTTCATATCAAGTTTAACACAGTATTTATTATGGGACTAATCGAAGCACGATATGCAGCCAGCATTTTTTAATTTTGAACTTGACCGCAAACGGCTAGTCTGCATTGCATTACTGGAATACCTTGTACTAACTATACTAATTTAATTTAACAGCTATCATTGGTTCTACAAAAAGGAAGGAACTTTTTAAAACTCTGTGTAATGCAAAACAGGATTATTTTAACCAGAAACAAAGAAGTAGAAAGTACTATTCCATATTACTTTTGAGAAGTTGAGGATAAGAAAAGTGGATGTGTACGCAGTACGTGCATCTGTACTCGGCATGAGAATGGACAAGTTTGTCATCTTGGATTTACAATCTCTGTGAATTGAAAGCGGCTTAATTCTTACCTTAGCTTTTATGTGTATACGTGTACGGGTTTGAAGGAAAGTGTTCCTAAACAGGATATCATGAACCACACAGTAAACAAAAATATTATTTTCTGGAAAAATTCGATTTTTAGTGGCATGATGGAAAGAAGCAGTACATCAATAGAAGATTACTATTCAGATAACGATGAGCCTAATAATTGGCTGTATTATTCACATCATAACAAACAAAAACATAGTAATTTGCAAATAGTAATTATGTAATGCACTGACGAGTGACGAAGGATAAAAAATGCTGATAAAAAACACGAATTGTGTCCACTCGATTCATCTACGCTACCCTATTTTAAAAGAACATAGAAATTGTGTGGTTAGAACTTGCCATGCTTGTCCTTAGTTTTAAGGTTATGTTAATTTTGCTTCTATGATATGATGTCCATCATGACAAATCTTCAACAATGAGCAGTCAATGCTGCAAAAGTACCGACATCGGTATCGACCCCAGTCGCACATAAAAAAGTACATATGATCTCAAAAGATCGCAAAGTTTGAATGGTTTATAATTTTAAATCTTATTCCTATCACCAGTACGTACAATAATCGTGAACATTAAAAAAAGCGAAAGACATAATTTACTTTATTTTAATCTAATATGTAGATTATCTTTGAATGGTTCTCTTTAATGCATTTGCATTTTATCATTATGTAAGAAACTTGAAAGGGAAAGGTTAAATGCACAATTTCGTCTTGCAAGTACCTCCTCCAACTCCAGAAGACGCTTTTTACTTAAGTTTAATACATCTGAAGATGATCTTACATAAACTATAAAGATGACGAATGAAGTCATCATCGTCATCAAGAAGTAAACGATTTTTAATATCTAGGCTAGATGAGCTGTAAAATATGTATTTGAGTATGCTTCAAATCACGACCAAGACCTTTCCAACTTGGACATTGGATGATGATGGGATCAAGAAACTTGTTTTCATTAAGCGCACAAAGTATCTATGGACAAGTGCAAAGTTCAAAGTATGCATAAGAATTACACAAGAAGAGTGCAAGACTCGTGTTCAGCACTTTCAGGCAAGGAAGCTTCTAGATGAAAAGTTACTTGGTGGTCAAAAGCCATAGAGTTTTACAGATATGTGTGTCAACGATTTTGTATTAAAAATTAAGTAATTTCATGGTGCAAAATCCAATGCGTCAATAGTCAACTGAAATGTGAGTACGTAGTAGAAATGTTAAATTTACAAAATATAATAATATCCGATTCCAATGTTATTACTCATACCAAAAACACATTCAAATGCATTGATTACTTCTAAGTGCAAAGATATAAAGAGGACAAAGCACATGGCACACCATGCATTTTTGCAATTTGCACAACTCGTTGCTTTAGGACTAGGACTAGGACTGAACAACAACCAAATCAAGCGAAGGAGTAAGTCAGCGAGCATGCAAAATAAAGAACGTAGCGAATTAAACCCGTTGCAGACGTCATCGGCGATATAATCTTTTCCAAGTCTAGTCACATTAAAGTAGTTTAGCCGGGGTAATTAAGATGTATGCACAAACTACCTTAGCCAAGTCCTTGCGAAGTACATAGGTATGTATTTATACGTGCATACGTACCTATACAGCTATACGTATAAATTCATAGACAATCTTCTAACATCAAAGTATTAATTAATTTGGAAATGAAAATAAAATGGAAAATAAAATTCTCACCAAATATTCCAGCGAAAGGAGCACATTTAAGTGGTACACACAAATTAAAGCTACACGGTTTATGAGAAACCTCGTCACTCGTCAGGATACACACAGAAACGTGAAGCGGCAAGATTACTACTGAATAAGGTAAAAGGTAAACTGCAATGTCACCATGTTATGCAATATCACAAGAAATTAAATGAGCATCATTTCACGTACACTTCACTTTACTTCGACTTCTTTGTTCAGTTCGATACTAGACTTTTCATATAAAAATATTATGGCGGTTGGTTATTATATGTGAGTTGGTTGTATGATCAAGTTCATAGGAACAATAATAATTATCACACTTTTCTGAATTTGATAAAATTACAGGAAAACTATACAACAATATATTTTCGGTTTTGACACTTGATCTGTTATCCTACAAACTTACAATATCCTATGGTACTTTATGGTTATATGTATCACATATGAAATTTCACAAGAGATCCGATAAAGGAAAACACTTTTGTTTGTTGTTTGTGTGTATGGAATAGTACTAATCGAAACGTTTTCATTGCCAGCTAATATAGAATATTAGTCACCAGAGGCAGCAAGACGAGTTTATCGACACTCTTTGCAAAAGCAACAAGACAAAAGTAAGAGCCAGTTTCTGCCCGACTATTCGCATTTTCCAGTTTCGTTCCAGTCCAAGGCTCAACTCAACTAAAGCCACATGTTGCAATGAAAAAACGAATCGTGTGTGATGTGCATGCTGAATAAGCTGATGATGATGTTGTAAAAACGCAGCTTGTGCGCACGAGAATCTATTGAAAATGAAGATTAACTATAATTTAAGCATGTTCAGTGCTCAATATGTCCTACATATTTCATACGAGATAATGTACATATGATACATGATATATTGCTTAATATAGCCTGCAGCATCCAAAAAAATAAATATGAGACGATAATAAATATTTAGATTATGGTTGACTATCAGCATAGGAATAGACATATAGCACAATAGTGAACACAGTGTACTAGTCAAGTCGACTGTTCTTATTTTATTGTTCCAACATCTCCATATTATTTTATCAGCCTGCCTCTATCTACTAAAATCTAAAATAGTGTTTAGCAAAATGATACATGCGTAAATTTATTGCGTCGCGTCCATGCAGAATAACATTGGATATGACTTAAACCCAAAGCATAATAGACTAGCCAGCGTCTATTTGTACACTGTATGTGTGTATGTATTTACACAACCTCTAAAAAGTAAGAATCATCCCATCATCAGCGTCAGCAGCAAAAGACAACAAGGCAAGGAATGGGGATCAAACAAAACAATGTGAAACCTTGAAAACGCCAAATTGCCAAATTGAGTTTGCTATTCTACGTGGCGTGGCAATTGCATTGTAGGTATAGAAGACACAAAAATACAGCATTATTGCCGTTTTTGTCCGTTTCATCAATTTCGTACGTATAAAAATGATACGGTATGCAATATATTATTATGTGATGTTAGAATGTTAATTCCTGGTATAGACATACAAAACTAGGTATTATTAGCTTCGATGCATTTTCTTGCTGTGATGAGAACGTTGAATGGAAACGTATCATTATAATTACGAGATAATGATAATGACGGCGATGCGTCAGAGTCACGTCAAGCATATGACACCCACAACAGGAGATCTTAACTTCTAAAGTTCTTAACCTACTTCATTAGATGGACACCTGTAATTGACATAGTATGCACAAACTTTCTTATCCTCTTGTCCTATATATCAGCTTTCAAGCTCAAAATTTGCTACATATACCCAAGAAGCAAGTCGACAACAATGCAAATGCAAAATCTTACTATCTAATTGGATATTTATATCGCATTCTACTTAACACTGGATCTGGATGATTACATATTATGTATGAATTGTGTGGGAATCATCTTATGAACTTTCTTATGGAGCAATTTAACAATGAATATTATCAACAGGTTATGGTTCCATCCATCTGCCGAAAACATTAACATAACATGTTGTATAATGGGGATAACAAATTATTTAACCAACTATGTAATGAAGATAATGTAAGCAATTGAATGGCATGTGCCAACAGAAGGGCCAGAAAGCTTTTGACAGATCGTTTTCAGATCAATCATGTAAGCAAGAAAAGACAGGTAATTAAGTAATAGATGCATTGATAAGTATGTATCGATTATCATGGGAATTCACATTCATGATATACGTCATATGTATGCAACACACTTTACTTTCTGATTTAGTCCTGAATTTAGCGATTTTAACCATTCACTAACGTTTACAACTTTGTACAAATCAAATAACTTTGTTTAACTTCAACTGTTAAAGATCATTTAAAAATATTAATTTGTGTTGTGCATTCATTCAGGGAGTTTGCGTGACAAAAATATTTATTTATTAATGTACGTGTGTGTACATGTACGTATACAAAGAAATTAACTTGTATGTTCTGTTTCACAAACCGACCGTTACATAAAGCATTAACTCCCTCTAGCTAGTTAAACAATTACTCTTATACTCCAACAAAACAAACTTTCATAAGTAAGCTCACTTTGGGTAGGTGCTCACTTTACATTGAGTGCCATGAAAAGGATCACAGAACGTAGATTCGCAATTTACAACCAATCAATAAGGGATAGGTAGAGGAGATTATTACGATTAACTTATGATGATTATATCAATTCAATTTAAGTATTTCGCTTACAATCTAAATACTACAGTATTTTCTTCCCGTTATTGCGCATAAAAACTAAAACTGACAGATTTTAAGCGTGAGAATATAAGTGCATTATAGTACTATGTATAATTACAACCGAATATAATTCTTTCTGTGCTTGCATTAATTGTGTAAGTGAAATATCACAATATTCGAACAATATCAAATATAGATAAACCCGGAAAATAGATAAATACATACATTAGATAGACGGAAAAACGTTGTATTCAAATTCAAAGCAACTAAATCAATTTCCGAAGAATCAAGAAAAAGCAGTGAACATTATAACAGGTCAGAGTGCAAAATGAATCTTTTTTGTTATTTTCATAAATTAGTAAATGCAGTATCCTTATTTATAAATGATGAAACAATTATCTTAAAAATGAATGTAAATGTAGGAGAAGAAAAAGGATTAATGTAATAATTCCGAAAAAATATTAATTTGTACTTACATGATACGTTGCTGCACAGCACACCGTTCAGCGTGATAAGTTACTGGCTTCGCTTGCAATGTGTTCCCACTTTTGTTGGAGAAAGTCTTGTGTGAACAAAGAAATCACTCTTATTGAACGAATTGGAGGCGTCTTATTGTTTTAATCACATGGATATGGATGAATATTTATTTACCAATTGATCAAAGTCGAAAAAATAATTTTTTTTATTGTTTTCAGCTGTTACGATAATTTTAGCACAGCCATAGCCATTAGATAGATTAAGTTCTCCACGAAAACCAGCCCAGTTGCCGTTTTGAAAACAGTCAGACGTCAAGCAAGAATGCTATGAAAAGATGGCGGATTACAAAAATTAAACACCGTGCAAGTACCCTAAACTCTTCGAAACTTGAGGCAGATACTAATCCAATTTATATGTGAATGCTACAACTATTAATACTTTGTTATTCCGCAAGCAACACACGCACGTCAACTGGCCAACTCCACCATCACTTGATCACGTATCATATCGTCTCAATTTCTTTAATTGTATATTAATCAATGTGCGATCACCTAGGGCTACATTGAAGACGGTTTTGTTGTTGAGGAGAATTGTGGTTGGGGGCTTCATCTTGGTGAAAGTGGGAATTTTCGACACTATGTATTTATAAAGGACACAGTGAAATCCGAATGTCGTGGCATTTTATGATTGTATGATATGTATTGATTCATTATCGTGCAACTACCTGCGTGTCAAATTTAGTTGTTTTACATGACATCATATTGTATCGTATGACATCAAGTGGCGTCAGTAATCGTAATGGCTAATAATGGGCGCGGGAGTTAGCTTGATCACTTTGTTTATTATTATTATTTTATTAATTTGTTCTATGCTCGTTCATGGCAAATAAATTAGGTAAGTAGAATTTAGAGTGTTTCACGTCACCGAGGTGCGGTGAACACGTACATTTTGTATATTTATTGCTGGTAAATATAATGATAACATTGCGTCTCTAATCAAATGCTAAATGCACTTAAAAACCAAAATTAGAAATGTGACATAACACTACGGCGAGCCTGAGCTATGTGCATATGTTGGCTGTGCCGGGGTTGATGATGTGTAAAGTGAGTCTCTGCTTCACTAACATGAACCTCATCTTCATGATCCAAAAAGTACTTCATTGAATAATAGGTAATGCTTCTGAATTCTAACTGTCAAATACAAAATAAAGGATTTCCCCAATCAATTGAAAAATATTGAACTTGTGGGTAATTACAATGTATGAAATTTGACAAAAATAAAATTTCAATTGTATACGTGTCGCAAGCCGCGAGCGGCAGGTTCTACAATGTGGAAGCCTTTTGCATGATACACCTCCTGATTTTGCTCCACAATAAAATTTCTCACGTGAGCGATTGCCTGTCGAATATAAGTGAAAATAATAGTATATTATTTCAGTAATCCTCTAAACACAAGTTCAAAATGTTGTTAACAGAACAGAGTGAATAAAATTGCATTACTCTTTCGGTTCTAGTTCTATGACACGCACGTATCAGGAAGCAGGTCAAATATTTGCACACACCATTCCAAACTGTCCTGCAATCTATTTCTTCTGCGTGAGCGAAAAATGCATTAATTTGTCCAATTGTGTACTCGAACTCTTCCTCATCGACCTGACACAAGGTTCATTTTCAAAAGTTCATGAATATTCCAATTATTCATTTTTGCTACAGCAAAAAATAATTAATATTTCCAAAATATATTATTACCCATCTAGCTAATCCTTCCGGCATTTTTATGTCAAACTGGGTGATGTTAGGCTTTCCCAAAATTTCAAAGTCGCGAGGGATGATGTAGAGTTCCCCAGGGTCCGGCACGCCAAATTGTCTACAAAGTTCTTCAATTTTTTTCATTTCATTACGCTCCTTGGCATCTTGTCTTGAATCTTTTCTATTACGTTTTACATTCTCCACTTCTGTAGAACTTTCTCCGACAGAAGAAGCTTCCATGATGGGAGCAAGTTCCCTTTCCTTCGGTGTTGTTGCTGCTGCGTCCGAGGTTTCCGTCTCCACCTCAGAAGGCTGATCATGTTTTTGTTTCGCGTCTTTCTTTTTCCCTTTGGTCATCGTGATGTCCTTTTATGAGAAAGTTTAAGCTTTCCTCCAAACGTGGACCGTTCCTGACCCTGTGAATTATCGTAGATCTGTGAAGCGGGTGGTCAAATTGGGGTATGAAGAGACTGAAAATATAAAACGACTAAAAGACATACGAAGTTGAAGGTCAAAATCATATTCATTCACACCTGTATGCAAAGAATACACGAACTGGAAATTTGGAGTACCAGACGGTGTTGGGTGTGGCTCCGTTACAAAAATAATAAAATGTTCAGCAATTATGATAACCTGTGACTCTTTTCAAACAAAGTGGTCCTGGAAATGCACGAAAATATGGAAACCTTGCATAAAGGAAGAAGCTCTTTAGCAATGCCAATTCATGAATTTGTAGGCAACTGTCAGATTCATTGACCTCAATTTATGTTTAATGCGCAACAAGTAATTTTATTAGCGTTACTAAAGTTTACATTGAATTTGTACATGTAATCAATTTTGATAAAACAAAAATATAATAACAAACAGGTTGTACAATATTTAAAATCACATTACAATCATTCAAAATCTAGTTATTTTTAAAGGATTGCTCCTTTGACTCGTAGAATTTTGTAGTAAGTAGATATTTTTTTTCAGAAAGGCAGTAGTATTCTTTATGTTATAAATGGAATTTTCACAGTCATATTTTGTGTTTTAAAAACAGTCATTCAACAAGTAACATGTCGTTTAGGTTTATGCAAAATTTGCCAGGATCATTGTTATCACCACTAAAATGACAGTTGGTAAGGTAGTACTTGAAGTGCCCGCTGGGGGATCGCTACCGCCGCCACCTCCTCCATTTCCTGTTCGTAAAATGTTCATAAAATCATTTGACATCGGATTTACCATTTTGCATGGAGTAAATAATACGTTGATACTGACAAGAAATAAACCCGTTACCTGGTTTGGTACTACTTGGATCGGGACCTGGATTTTGACTGCTTGGGTCGGGACCGGGACCTGGATTTGTTGGAGCAACATCGTAGCATTTTCCTTCATGCTGGAGACAAAACTCTGGCTGTAGTTGGTCGGCACCAATACCTCGCGCAACATTCCGATCACGATTTGCCACCATCCTAATTTCAGCTTCAGCGTAGCTGGTTTTCGGATGTGACCACGTACGTTCTGCATGGGCAGCTCCTCTTGGCCAAATTCTACTTTCTAAGGCATGGTCATCTACCTTTGAATTCAAAGAACAATAGTCATGGAGCGTTTTTCGTAAAGTAAGCATTATCTGAATGTTATATGGAATATGGAATATGAAGCATGAGCGGTGTGAAATATGTTACATACTTGTTCAGCCCACAGTGGAGTTTCCGAACCAATAATTTGACCACTCTTGACAGCATCATCAGCTATGGATTCATTTGTGAATTTGGCATATATTTTTTCTGGATCGTTATCGTAAACGGTCTGAATACAAAGAGTCCACATGTCATCATTTATTCATATTTTAGAATTTAGTAACGTTCAATTTTGATGTTCCAAATCGTACTAACCTGCCAGCCTTTTATGGGGGCGCACCAATTATGGCCGTCACCGAGCCATGCCGGGAAGCCACAATCAAGGTACATAGCGTCCACATTTGAAAACAAGGCTCTGTAGCCTTTTTGCAAAAGACCACCGATGTTTGCGTCGCTAGCTAAAAGTAGAAAAGAGTAAATGATTGCTTTATATTTAAAAGATTCGTTTATGTGAGCGTACTAGTCCTTAATCAAAGGGGTATTCATGACTTACAGTCTGACCAAATTTGAATGATATATCTGGATTTGTCCAAGTAAGTCTCAATCCGTTGAGGGTCAGTCAAACCAGATGTCCACATGAGAACCTGTGTGTCATCACGTCCAGTGGCAGCGAGAAGTTTCTGCAGAACTAAAATTGAATTTTGTCTTGAAGCTATATTTAAAAGAATGAACTTCGTGATTAACATGTCCACTTTTTATTTGTGTGTACGTTTTTCTTGGAAACCTCCCCACAGCCTGTAAAAGTCTTCATTGGTTAAAGTATAATTATTGGCAACCATCCAATCCGTGATTTGCTTTGAGCTATTGTAGCAACGGAAATCTACTTCATCGCCACCCATGTGGAAGATGTCATTATCAAACATGTCCATCATGTCGGCAAAAATTTCTCCTGTGAAAATGTTTATAAAAATGCGCATTATAGTCATGCAAATTTGACCCTTCACTGATTACGTAAATACATTTGTATTGGATTGGGGCATATTTAAACTCTTGCATACCTACTACCAGTGTGACATTGTCATTCACGACATTCAACTGTCCACAGGGTGGTTCAACACAAAAGTCATACCATGGTTCACTCTCTACGCAAACTACTAAATCTCCCATATTATCCTCCTCGATGCCCCATTGATAACCGTATCCTAAAATAACATGCGTTATTACAGTATTAATCAAAGCAATTATGTATATATTTCAAATTAACAACCTTTTATGCATTGTTATAAGCTATATCTTAATTACCGGAATGCGCTGGCTGGTCAAGTTCTGGGATTACTTTGACACCTCGTTGTTTGGCATACTTGACCACATCTTTGATTTGAGCTACCGTGTAGATTTTCTCGGGACTGTACGCTCCATATTGGATCATCTACAAGTTTGAATAATCCGTTTACAATGATTTTGAATGGATTTGACTAAAGCAATATAACCTAATGCCCACTTTAGTATTTTAATCCCACTTGTAAAAGATATTCTTGTCTGAAGTACATGTAATTACGGACTGTAATTATATTATTATAGTGAAAAACAATATACCTTTGGTCTGCTCGGCACTTCCATCGGGAAAGAATGCGAGTCGGTAATGTGCCAATGAAAAACGGACAGTTTATTGTAGCTCATACCGTCAATTAATTTTTTGATACTGTCGACTGTAAAATAATTTCTGGATGTGTCCAACATAATCCCGCGGTACGGGAAAACGGGTTTATCCGTTATGTTAGCACTGCTGACAGCCTGTGAATCATGTTTCGTTAATTAGTTAGCATTGTGAAACTTGAAAGTTTCATTCATATCCTAATTTGAGAGTTTTTTAAAATTTCATATAAATGGATGGTCATCTAAGGATAGTTTAAATTACCTACCTGAAAAACCTTATTAACCTCGTCGTAGGCAATTAACTGACTGAGCGTCTCAATAGCATGTCGGGCACCAAAAAATGTACCGGCTTGGATTTTAGCGACAGTCTGTATTGAAAATGCAATAGTATAATTATCATGACACTTTCACTCTAGAAGTAGTAATATTTGATAGAATTTGCCTCAATACCTTATTATCGGCAGCAGTGGTTGTTACTTCCAGACTGTAAGATTCGTCCGTCGACAAAGTGAGATCTGTTGTGTCACTAGAAACCGTTACGTGAACCTGAAGCGTATTTTCCAAAGCTCCTTTTTTGGTTCCTGTCGTTCCACGATTCACCTACAAAAATGGACCAGACATTATCAATAAGTACCAGAATTTAAATATAATCTCATTACTCCGCCGATAATTCACTCAACCGTAAAGAATACCTTTTGAAGATATCCCTGGAAAATGTTGAAAGCTTCCTGTAGCATGTCTCGGATGGGAGCAGGGTTTGAGGCCAAATTTTCCAAAGTAATGTTGGAGGGGTAAAGTGCGACAATTTCCTTTCCAATGCTCGCCTGTATTAAAATAAGAAATTTGTATTACTTTGTGACTAATATGAAGCAAAAATGTAGGAAAGGGACTCGTTACTAACCCCTCCTGTTGGTTTTGGCCAAAGAGTTCCCAGATCATCGCAGTTGAGCTTGCAAACATTTATCGAAGTTCCAGTATTTTCGTTACTTGAATCCTTGAGCGTCCGAAGACATTTTTTCTCCCGGCACACGTACGTGTATTTGGATGCTGCCTCTCTAGCAAGTAAAAAATGTACGTTGAAAAAACATATTATTCAAAATGCAAGTCATCCATCATAAATTGAAGTTTATTAGGATTTATGGAAATATTAACTTACTGAGCATGTATCAGGCCGGCAACTCCGACCAGGAAAACGAGTAATAACCTCATTGTTTCTTTTACCCTTTTATTGTTACAATTTAAAAGAGACTTGATCGTCAAAGATTTAAAAACTTGGAGTAGGACTTCGTCTCTGTACGGTCTGGCTGACTGCGGACGACTCAAAGGACAAAGCGAAATGTACCGTCATTTATCAAAGAATTGCAAAAAACAAAGTATGTATTTGGAACACGAAACCAGGATTAAACGATAATCTAAGAGAGATAACTTGAAGTCGTGATAAGTCAAATAAAATGTTAAAAACAACAGTCACTCATTTGTGTTTATACATAAAATGTGCAAACTGTCGCCTTCGCCATGTCAAACTCGGGGGCTTAAAGTCAATATTTTGTCAAAATTAAAAATACTTTAGCAGAATCTGGATTACGTATGTTATCTTGTGTCATTACGGATAAAGTTGATAAAAAGTGAAATTTAGATGCTTCTCAGTATGCATATCTATATTTGTGCAATTAACTAAATATTTAATTAAGTAAAACTGTAATAAAATTAAATCTTTCTGTACGAGTGCCGGTTAAACAATAAAAGTGTTATGCTATGCCCGTTGCGGCAGCGTTGTTTATGAGCCTTCATACCTCACAGAAGTGGTACTCATTCGAGCTATACCGTGACACAAACAAAATACTCCGAAGTGAAAGAACGCGCATTGAAGTACGTATTACAGGCATGCAAAGTCATTTTATGCTCCAAATATTCAAATTATTTTGTACAGTCAAAAGCTTGCTATTTAAAGGCAATGTGTCATCATGATGGTAGTCTGCTTGTCACTCGAGCAATAGTGCAAAAATATGCCACAAGAAGTCAATAATCCACCTATTTGTTTCATTGAAACGTAACTTATCTGTGCTGGACGGAGGATGGTCACAGATAAGAACGGTAGGGGACAAGTACGTTACATAAAATTTCAACAATACGCCCATTTAATATTCATGCATAACTTTGCGTGACAACACTTGGAGAAATCTAGGTTATTTTCATCCAGATACGGTGTTTTATGAGTACTTTTAAAAGTGTACCGCTGTCATTCATTCATTTTGGCATTTTGATGTGGTTTAGAAAATGTTAGGACACGACTTGCACTTCATGGAAAGCATGACCACAGCATGACTGATTCGACCTTGGAGTAAAAGTATGGAATTTACATACCTTTGAAGAGTGCCAGTCAAATCGGAGAATTTACATAGAATTTTCAATTGACCATTTCCATCCATTTTAGAGTGACAATGAAAGATATCCATACCCACTTCAACATGAGTGAAGAGAAGTTTCAATCCTGCTTCAACAAGCAGCAAGTACATACAATTTACACCGTACATCTTACAATTGATATGAACTGGAGGGATTCATAATTTTACACTTTATGAACTTTAAAACGTATGTAAATTTTGTATTCGACCAAACAAGTTGTATTTTTAGGAGGGACAGCTCAATCTTTGTGCCAAGAGTATCAAGATGGAAGGTAAAGTAAGGGTGGATGTAAAAGTATTCACTCTACCGTTTGTAATTTGTTTACCGTTGAACGGCCCTGATGCGAGCAGACAAGACATTCTCCAAAATTATTCCATTTATCTTTTCAGGGATGTAATCGTCTTAAATATAGTTCTATAAAATGACGGGAATGCATTTAGCAACTAGGTAAAAGGTTTGATAATTGAAATAGGATTAGGATTAATTTGTATGTAGGTAAATCCAATGAGCAGGTTCAATTTTTTCATATACCTCCACACATAAGCATATATATGCATGACATATCGATGTTGAAAGATTCAAAATTTAAAACCAGGTTAATGCTATTATTGAGTAGGATTTAATAATTTCGTCCTCCTCGTAATTACTGACATACAATAATTAAATGAGCGACGAATTATCGTCAAATTCAGTTATACATAGTTTTTATAATCTTTATAGCAGGTCTGCCGTTACATCCGGTGTTGTGTGTTATCATTTACTCCTGTGGCTGGGATGTTGGGGGAACTGTAGGTAAAGCAGGTGTGGTTATCTCAGGAACGCCAGGAGCAGCACCTGTGGTGATGTCAGGAAGTCCTGGGGCACTTGTGGTTATCTCAGGCACGCCAGGAGCGGCACTCGTGGTGATATCAGGGACACCAGGAGCAGAACTGGTGGTTATCTCAGGCACGCCAGGGGCGGCACTCGTGGTGATCTCAGGCACGCCAGGAGCAGCACTGGTGGTGATGTCAGGAAGTCCAGGGGCATTTGTGGTGATTTCAGGGAGTCCAGGTGCACTTGTGGTGATTTCAGGAAGGCCAGGTGCACTTGTGGTGATTTCAGGTTCTCCAGGGGCACTTGTAGTTGGAGCAGATGTGGTTGTTGCAACTACGTACTTGCACTTCCTGCAGACTTTTACCCTCCAAGCAAAACATCTGCAATCGGTCCTTCCTTCAGCGTTATCCTCTACTACTTCCCATGTAGTGCCTCTTCGACATGATCGATCAGGGATCCCTATGTATTGTAAACAGTACAATCACAATCAGTATGTAAATTAATGTATTAGTATGCAAATTCAAAGTAGCTTTCTATAAGGAATGCTAAAAGGAATAACATTTGGTTCAGTACTTACGAATTTCAGCGCCTACACGTCTGCATTCCCTTCTTTGAGCATCTGCAACGTACACAGCCAGAGCCAAGAACAGAAGGCAAGTGGAGACTTTGATGCCCTGCATTTTTTGAAAATATAGGTCTTGTAGACAGTGAAGATGCTTGAGCTGTTGAAAAATAAATGGCTTTCTCTCCTTCAAATTTGGTACAATTGAACTGAGAAACTGAGCTTGTAATGACAATGTTAGGTGGCCCCTGCGCTGTTTTTATACAGAATTTGAGCAACTTACGAATAAGTATTTTCGGCCCAGGATCTGCTAAATAATCAGTCTTAGTTCGTTAATTACCCATTTTAGATAATTAATGGTTGGCTGTAGAAGTGCGAAAATGTTGTCGGCAGATGCTAGATTGCAACCACATATTTTAATTTATGGATGGTCAATTTTACTTTGTTGAGGAAAAAATACTACATTTAACAATTCGATTATGACAGGAGTGCATAAAAAGTAAAACATTTCCAATTAATTGTAAAATGAGATTCACAATTTCAATCTATTTGAATTAACCTTCATCTTCCAGACTGAAATATCGATATCCGGGCACATGCATGCGTCATACACGATGGCTCATATTTCACAAAGCTGGAGTTTTGACATAACACTTGTCAAAAAAGCAATTCGCAGTTGGATTTTACACATGTTGCAAATAAAAATTATGGACATTTCTGCCGATAGTTTTTAGAATTGAATTCTATTCCGCATGTCACGAGGAAATGAAAAAATGAAACACAATTTACATCATTCGATCGAACATGTATATTTTATTAGTTAAACGGTTGCATATCTTACTGTTATCTATTTAACAGTCGTTTTAAGTTAGCTTTTTCAAAAGAAAACGTGTTATTAATGACATTAAACAATGTACTTAAATCTTATTCACTGGATTTGGCTAGTTTAAATTACAGAGAACTCTTCTTGCTAACAGTACCATTACAATTACAAACTAGATCGTGTATACTGCATACACACTTTGTTAACAGACTATCATCATTACCTATACTCTCGTGTTACTAATAATAGTTCCAGAAAGCTAGTGAACCGCTAACTTCACAAACTTCACAGCTACATACTTTTGTTTCGATTTCAATCACGACTGCTTCTAATAAATTTACGAAACAGGGAATGGCATATCACAATTCACGCCTCATTCATTCTAAGGCTTTAGAAACGCAATCTGACAAGTTAGCCACTTCAAGCAAGGTTTTGTGTTAAAAATTTCACTGGTTTAATTTAAGCTAGCTGGTAGAATCGGCATAATTGATAATATTCTTGCGACTTATCTTTAGACAATTTTGTGGCAGCCATAAAATTCCCAGTAGGTACTTTTTTTACTGTAGCCGAATGGTAAATACTTGCCAGTAGGGGGTGTTTCTAAAATAATTATGCTGTATTTATCCAAATTAACAATATATTCTCTAATTTTCTTGAAGTTCGGTGAAATTTTAAATGCATTAAATATGGATAATACAATACAAGAACACCGTCATACATTAAATAGCTCAGAATATAAAATTAAGTCATACTCCTATTTTAACTACTTGTGTGTCTTGCGTTAAGTGATTGTAAATGTAAAGATATTACCTTTTCTAGTAACTTTGCAAGATGTCATACTAACACCATTTTGTCATTAAATAAACGAATTGTTGTTAATCTTTAAACTATGAAACGGTCTACGAGAGCCAAAAGTCGAAAAGTGGTTTCATAAAATCAAACACAGTAATCTGTAGTTGCTAATTTAAAGCAACTGCACTGAAAATACTACAACTAAGTATATAATAAGTTTATAATTAATAATTAAATTATACTAATATGGCTTGCTTATAGTATAAACGTTCCTCTTAAAATGTCTTTACCTTAAAAATATAAAATGTTAGATGAGAGACCAAAAATATTTTATTTTAACTTCACTGTAAAATTGATTTACCTATATGTCCGTATATTATTAACAATCATTCGTTTCTATATTGTATTAAATATTGGTGTATATCAAGTTGTCATTTTCAATTTTAAATAATCATTGCTCATTGTTTGTGTATTCCATACACTCCGGTTCAAGATTTCGTTCATTTCTGCAACAACAGCAGGCAAGTTACCTTTATGTCTAGGCATTTTGTATTTTCACGTTTATTTATATGCGTTTCGATTATATTTTATGATTTAAGACGTACGTACAAACTACAGATCACAAAGAACAGCATGATTATCTTTTATATTGATCAGATCGAGGCAATTATCATGTTAAGGAGGCAGCTTATCATTGTATTAGGAGATAGAAGGCATTCAACAAATGTTTTTGCATGTTATATGTGGCATTTTCAAACACTTTACCATGATAAACAATTCAAAAAGATTTTTTTTCTCTGTTAATTAATACATGTCCTTATAGACTCCTATGATAATTCAATCTACTAGGATAGGTATTGTTATGTAGCGGGTACGTTACAGGTACAATCTATCAACCCATTTCGTACTAATGTTGAGATGTTATTATTATAGCGCAATATTATTCACTATCCACAATTAATGCTATTTAAGTATGTACAAAAAGAAGACTCACAAACCCCAAAAAAAACATTTCGAATCAGTCTTATATCGATCGGATGTTATGCAACTCTCGTTGTAGAAGTATAATGGATCACACAAGTGTAGTAAACGTTTTGGTTAAGATTCGCATGCAACAGGGAGAGAAGCCTACGGTCACGTAAAGGGTCACGGATCATTAAAGCTTCCGATTCACAAACAAATACTTATGTTAATCACAAAAAATTTCGCTGAATATGATTATGACTATGACGGATCATCTAATTCTTTATTTTCAAGACAATGGAATCTGTGCCTGCAATTTGGATGTTCATTTACTTATTTTTACCACGTACGTACATACCTATTTCAGATCTTCTTACTGTACTACTTGCATGTTAATAATAACGTTGTATTTGATATGCTGTAGGTGGGATTGCTTCACTTTGTCTGTCTCTCTGCTACTAATCTGGGAAGGACATTATTTAGGAAGATATCTAAAATGGAGACATCCGAATTCTGGAGATAAGATCAGTCACCAATCACCAACGGTGCATGTTTTATGTACCTTTAGTTTAGTCCGCGTTGTTGTTGAAATTGATATTTTTGATGGTAACAATTTATTTTTTTAAAGATTCTGGATTCCAGAAAGAAAGAATAAACGATTTTGGCATTTCAAAAGTCAGTCAATGGCTTAATTTAAAACTTAAAAACGAATCAATTAATGATAAGGAATTGCCAAAATCTTTCATTACTCTACGACACATTATTTCTGTCTCTATATTATGCGCTATGCATTGTGGCTCAGATCATATAGAAATTTTTAACTTAATCTGGAGGACTGATATAAACAATCAAACATAGTTTTGGAGTTGGCCGGATTTCATAAGAAGGGATTGTTTGGATTCGAAGTGGAAGTAGGCATTGCTGAGAAGAATGGGTTGGCAGCTTTGTTAAATGATGATGATGATGGCAACTGGTTCTGGAATCCACCATTGCTGCTCCCATTAAACAGTCCATTGTTTGTTAGTCCGTTCATCCCGCCAGACGGATTAGAGCATCCATTTGTCAAGCCCCCCGGTGTTTGGAAACAACCACCTGGACTAGTTGAAAATATTGAATTGGAAGCCGCAGGTGATGACTGCCACGGTGAAGCTGCAGCTATTATGTTGAGATTAGAAGAAAGAAAATAACATTTAGAAAGAGGGTTTGAATTACATGAATATTAGCAAATTAGAAAAAAAGCAAATTACCGTTATTAAAAAATGGATTGTGTGGATTCGGTCCGTTAGTGGTACCGTTAACAGTCCAACCACTATTTGCAGAGCCTGAAGGTGGATTCATACCTACAATTAATTTTATTACATTACAGAAACTTGGCTATGAAACAAAAGACTATTGTTTAGTCCTGATTGACTAGTATATATTTGATACCTTGCTGCTGGTTTGGAGAAGAAGAAAACCACCCTGCTGCTCCAGCAGCAGAAGAAGAAGACAAATTTGTAGGAAATGAAACAGAACTCGATATTCCGTGATTGGTTGTTGGTTCTCCATCTATTTAAAATGCGTGTAAATGATTATTTGTATTTACACTTATGGACAAAAACTGGAAGGCACAGCAAGTAAAGTGTCTTCATTATAGTTATAATTTTTAATGATTTGTAGTCAACATTTTATACTTACTAAATCCTTGTTTGAAAATGTTATCAAGATCTTTCAACGCTGCGTACTTGTCCTCAGCCGTTCCACCAGACGATGGAGCTGGAGCGTTCTTCACAGAATGTAAATCCATTCCAGTTGAGCTATTTGCAGGAAGCAACGGTTGTTGGAAAGCATCGAAATTTGCAAAGTTACTTATATTCAGGTCATTCACATCGTTTCCACCTCCATTCTTACTGTTCGAGTTGAATGCGTCGAAGTCGGCGAAATTTGCATTAAAGTTATTGTTATCACCTTCCCATGGATCATTATAACACATGGAAGATCCATTAACTAGCCCCGATGACTTGTTTTGATTTTGCTGTTGCGAAGATGAGAGATTATTAATGAAATTTATTGGTACAGGTGTACTCGTTGGCTTTCCGTTGGCTGAACCAAAGGATCCCACAACCAAATTGTTATGTTTGCTCCCATTCGTTTGATTAGCACTGGTTCCTGTCGACGATAGGTTGACAGGGCCTAACAAGGAGCTTAGCGGTTTAATGTCCGGTAGGGTAATAGAGTTAACGAGACGATTTTGTGAGTTAATTTGGCTATTTCTAGAATTATTAAGAATTGGACTCGGATTATTCTGATTGTGTAGTGATAAAGAGGACGCGGACGATGCTGATGACAAAGACGGAGACTTTTGCATTGTACTGCCACTGCTATTACTTATGGATGACGACGAGGAAGACAATGCCTTCGCTGTTTGTGCTTGAATCTCATTCAATTCGGACTGAGGTAGTTTGGACGGGTCAACGTAATAACGCTTTTGCTCATATTTTGCACTCATAAAGGTTCGCAAAGCATTCAAACGGTCTGGATCCTTTTCTGAACCTAGATTGGAGTCTCGTGATGTGCATGTGGCCAGCCACACTTTCCGACAATACTGAAACCATTTACAGAAGAAAGTTATCAATTTACTAAGAATAAAATCATTCCGTACAAATCGTGTCATGAATAATATCATAATATTATATTTTTCCACCATTTTTATTGTGTAAACTCTGTTTTGCCAACTTACATCATTTCCTCGGGATTTCAGGAGTTCTATTTCATCTGGGGTGAAGCTCGCCATTGATATTGATTTGACTCTGTGGGGAGGCGTAAGTCCTCGTCTAAGAAAGGAAGATGAATTGCACGATTAATTTGGAATATCTCAACTGTGAAACTTGACCAGAAGGCGGTACGTCGACAAATAATATACCTAATATTTTATTTTATTACTATTAACTATGCATTATTTTGCCTCTATGAAAGTCCATTGCAATTGTTCCTACAATAATGCTCTGTCACCATTTGTGGGCAAAATATCTAGTGTATAAAAGGCCACGATACTGATGATACATATGTATTTATAGTGGCCATATGTGTTAGCGATAATTTCAAGTTATAACTAGATTTATAAAGCATTTCAAAATTGCGCTATCTGTAACAAAAAAGTATTATGCCCACAATTTCATGTCGAATTTATCTTGATTGTGCTCTATCATTTCAAACGATTGACCGAGTTGTCACTTGTGAAATTTTAAAAGTCATATTTAAAAACAATATAAAATAAATTGCCACCAGCCGCATTAATTAAAGCAAGCATGTTCGTGAAATGCATTTGACTGACAACCTGCCAAAGTAAAACGTGATCATTTGTTGACTAGACTAAAGTCAGCATATTCACTATCCGTCTAGCATACAGAGACCATGTATATCAATAATCACGACAAAAACTGCCAACTACTCAAATGCAGTTTCGTATCATGAAACCGCGGCATGACTGTAGCGTAACGTTGTTAGATGAACAGTGTGATGGATGATATCGTTACAGACTGACTATGTTTTACATGCATTTTTTATTTAATAGTAATTTAGAGCAAAGGTCGTATCGTGACTCTACTACTTTTACTTGAATGCAATTAAATTTTTATTACAAGCAATAGCCGTTGTGATTTCTACTACAGCCCACATATACATGCATACAATAATTGTATGCATGTATATGTCATACAAGAAGTGTGCAACAATTAATTAAATGTACTTACAACAAACCGGAACAGGCCATGCAAACAAACGAACCGATGGTCACATTCACGTAGGTCGGTCCCCGTTGACTGCAGTCGAAGCAGTGTCGATTTCCTGAAATGTGACTCAGCTCCCTCAGCACTTTCAAGTGTGAATCGTCCTGGCCTTTCCCAGGCTTCCCGTTCACCGCTGATTTGTTCATTTTGCTGAATTAATTATACTCGAAGTTAACACAGAATGTTTCTCTTCCGGGAAAAAATTACTTCTCCAATTTGCACTTTCCCACTTGGCTTTCACTTTTTACACACTTCCGTCTCACAGGTTTCGCTGGAAAATACTTTTTCTACTTAATCCGTCATTAAGCACAACCATTAAGTTTATAAAATGTGTTATCATTAAAGTTGTGATTGTATTTTCTTTAAAGTGGGAGAAAGTTTCGAAATTTCTGCATGCGACACACAAACTATTGTAGAAAGTATTCTTTTGAAAATGTTCAGATATCAGCTGAGTAGATTTTTGAAACTTCACGGTAGTGGGCAATAGGCGACATGAGAACAGAATTGTGATACACAATGTGTGATTACTCTACTATAAATTACTACGGCAGTTACAATATAAATCGGAAATGATGATTCGAAGATGATGCGGAAGATAAAAGGCTACTGATGGCTACAGGCTGTAATTATATGCATAGGATGTTGCAGGATACTTATCTAATTAGTAAGGCAGCGGAAAATATTCACTTAATTGCGTTACGTCTTCTTAAAAATCTTCAACAATGTCCAGTTCGCATTGCTCACAATTCGTTGTCCGTTAACTCTTGTTCACTTTTTTTATTGATATTCATCTGTGATGATCATCGTTAATTAATGTTGTTTCTAAAACCAGCTTTGTCCACATGCACATAAATCTTGCACCTGCGACTTAAAGTGCATCTTTTCATTTAATCAAATTGTGAGATTTAAATGCAAACTACATGCTTTATGTATAAGCTGTGTTTGTGTTTTGCGAGTGATGTGATCTTTGTCTGAAAATTGCACTTGAGTCAGTTGAATAACTGCCAGCAGTCAGTCACACAATAAAATTTGAAACCACTTTAAGCACAAAGTGTTAAATTATTCATTATATTTTTTTACGCCAGCTACTTTTTGGCAGTTTCAAGGCATGACACACACGGGACAAGGTGCACAGTGCACGTTAAAAGACGATGATGACGATGATAGTGGCTTTTGTTTCAGTTTTTACACAAGAAACGAGAATTACTCATACTTGTTTTGTGCACATTTTAATGGAGTTGCATATATAATGGTCATACTACTTACTCTGCTATAGCGTATTTGTTTATAAAGTAGGTAAAACGTAGAACTGTTTTCTGTGAACACAAAAGACCTCATTTTTAGTAAACTCACTTTATTGCTGCATCTGCATCAGGATTTCCAGGCAGAAAAACCAGTAGCAGTGCTAGTAGTCCAGTCAGTCCACAAATGAACAGGAACACCTTGTGCACCACCACTCAACATAACATTTTATCCCCACATTCACATAACACCATCATGACAAGAATTCCTTTTCGCTGCTCAGTGACTGACGGAGATACTCTTTTTTATTATAATGTGTAGTAGTAGTCCAAGTGAGACCTGGCAGACCAGTGCAGGCACTATAGTGCTGGCTGACGACTACTTGGTGGTCCCAAACAAAGCAAAGCACATTATAGGTAATATTATATATTCACTTAAAAGACAAGATTATATGCATCTCGTCCCTATAATGTATATACACACACAACATCAATAAATATTATTACACAAACACACATATTTTATACGCGTTTCGTCTTTCATCCATGTTTTTCTCAGAGTCCAATATTGTTGATCATTGATCATTAATGATGATAGAAAGAGCCTTCTTCCAAAGAAAAACGAGGAATGGACATTTGGAGAATAAGATCAAACTTTTTGTTCGTGCCACTTGCCTGTTATTTGCTCTTCCAAGTCACTCAAAAGAAAAGTAATGACATATATACGTCTTTTTATTATATGACATAAGAATGACTTTTTCCGTTTTATTGCACTGCCAGTGCTCGTGTTTATAACACTATTTTTGTTTGTTCCTTTCACTTATTTACGCATGATTTGTTCGTCGCATGTTTGTGCACAGTAGTCACCAAAGCTATAATGCAATTGTGGAACTTGTAGTAGTTGTCCAGCTCTGCATCGTCGTCGTGCAAAACTCTTTGATTTTATTTTCAGCAGTACGTACATATATGGCTGCTCTATTCCACAGCGGTCTCGTATTAGTAAGCAACAGCAGTAAATAAAACCATTTTATTTGCAAGCTGTTCCTTTTTCCATTTACTGCTTTCTGGTCGACACTTCTTCAGCAACCTTTGTTGTTGTCGCTTTCATGCTTTGTTTGCTTCCATGTGTAATATTTGGAACGCAGGCCTTCCAGAAGAACAAAAAAGTGTTGAGTTGAATCATTTACACAAGTTTTCCTAGCAGCTCATGTTTTTGTATGCATCCTTAGGGATAGTAAGAACGACTCGGACTTGGAACTACACCGCTTTCTTCTTCACTTCGGTTAGCATAATCTGGAAAAACATTCATGAAAAAAGTAATTAAGGACAATATAGCGATTAGACTACTTATTATTACACTCCCACTACTTCATGCATGGCATTTTAGCAACTACTACATTCAACATTTTGCTCATTGGGATGCAAGATCAGGCTCATGGGTAATATGTGGATGAAATCTGGAGATATAAAATTGATAAAACAGTTCCAGTTCTAATTAATTCCATATCGCTTGTATATTTTAAATGTCCATCGCAGAACGTGTTTTAAATGCAAAGTGATATTATTTTCATAAAAACAAAAGCAGTCATTTTAATATACGTGTAAATTAAGCAATTTCGCCATTCCGTAGTAATATTGTGTCTTTGAGAGAGTTACTACGTACGTACGTAATAATATTTATAATCATTCATTATTTCGTTTTAGCAGAAAGTCTTTTCTGCTGAGATAATTCCGAGTATGAATGCTTGATTATTGAATGGCTTTACGAATATGTTCGTTTAAATGTAATCATTTTCGTATACTTGAACTCTGCAACAGCTTCCATTTTGCCAAGTTCGTCGTTACGTCGCGTATTATCGCATCTTCATGGTAAGATTGATTTTTGTGCTTATCCACAATAACGTTGCTTGTGTTTCATCCAAGAGGAGTAACCTATATAACCCATGAACTTCTTACGTCGTAGACATTGTAAATTTTGCGTAGTTTCCTCATTACGGTTGATTATAAGAAAGCGCTGACTCCACAGCAAATTGATTAGGTTTGAAAATGTCATCAAACCTTTAAGTAATTACTTACACTTGTGCAAGTAAACATGCCGCAAAGCTACATGCTAATAGCAGATCGACATTTACACACAAGTATCAGTCAACATCTCCAAGCAGGCACTGTATATGCCAGCCAAATCAACAAACTTTTTCTGTGATTTTCGAAGGACACGTTATCAGTAAATTGAAAACCATATTGTTCCCACGGAATATTATTCTAGCTCCTCTCATTGATTTTGCAAAAGAATAAACGGGGGCAAATAATAGGCTAACACATTGACCATGCAGGTAACGGTAGTCGTGGTGTTATCTTGGTTCTGTCAACAATATTTCGACAAGACCGAAATCACAAGTTTTTGAGGATTTTTTAGTTTTTTTCTATTGGCATGTACACTCTAGTTATTTATATTACCTCTATGTCTCCAAGAGATACATGCAAGACACAAAACTACGTCGTGCTGGAAGAATCGTCTTGGGTGAAGCGTCAGATTGTTCAAATTACGTTTTCTCTTCTTCTGGAAATTCCTGTTCTCTGAAGAGTCATCAGTCTTGATATGGATTTTCTTGAAAGTAAAGATTCCAAGAATCACAATCATGAGGTACAGAACTAATCTCTGCAAATTAAATATCAGACTGATAACTTGTGATAAAAATGACCTTTTGGTTTACAAATACTCAACAAATTTATATACTATTTTCTATGTAAAATGGAATGTTTATTTCTTGGCTGTATACATCACATGCACAAATCATTGTGATGAACACGGTGACCACTTCTAACCGTCATCAAAAAGAGTATTGCCGATCTGTTATTATATTTTCCAAAAAATAGTTTTAAATTGTCATGTTCGCAAAACGTCCCTGTGTTCTTACATCAAAGAAATTAGTGTGTAACCTTGCACGCTTTCCTTTCTTGTTATTTTTCTTGGTACAAGTTCAAAAGATGTGATATGACATATCAAACAGCATTTTACAAGAGATCTTTCCATTCTCCTATGCCAGAAACCTTACTTGAGGGTCAGCCTTGGGAGCTATACATAGAACACTTTCTATCTGCATAAAATATCTTGCATGCAGAGAAAAATGCGTGCTAACTGCTACTTGTACACTTTTGTAGAGTTCACTTGCTAGGAATCCTAGCCTAGGATAGATGTAAGAAGTGGTGAAATCTCATAATGAACATTACTCGTATGTTCTGAATATTATAAATCAAACAACTACCGTTTTCCGTCAGAAAGTGCATGCAAAGTCTAGATAGACATTTTGTTTATTTGCGTCTGTTCAAATATATTTATATCCAGTACTACTTACTTACATAAGTTGTCAATATTTCAAGTAAATAAGCAACTATAAATGACGAGACAAGTGCTGGAATGCTCCATCCGACGTTTGTCAGACCAATTTACCTGTTACATTTATAATCAATGTATCAATAATCAAGCGCTTTGACTTTAGATCTAGATTACATGAAAAGGTTCGAACTCGGCCGCATTAAAGCTTTATAAGGCGGGCATTGGAACTAATAATTATTACACAATGCAATATGTGACAGTTTTGCCAAGAAGAATTACACGTATGGCAAATAGTATACATGTTCAATAGAAAATTCTATAAACTCAGAGAGATATAGGCACTGAAAGCCCGCAGGCAAAAATTGTTAACTACGCAAGTTCTACTATCATGCCACTATAAAACATTTTTGCAACCAATAATAACAAAACAGACGCATTTATTTGGTCGGATGTTACACTACTGTGTTTATCAAATACATTGCAAAAATGAGCTGAAAGTTGAGCAAGAAGCCAAAAATGTCAAAATGATAATGCCAACGCAAACTATTCTGCACTGAAATCAGGATGGAAATGCAGAGATTATTCTATGCTAGTACAAATATATAACATCCGTTTTCTCTGTAAAGCCGGAACTCCTGTTCTGATAAGCCTTACTCATTTGCTACTTTTCCTCAAACACGAGTCACCAGAACTTAATGACGTTGCCCATTAAAAAATATATGTGCGTACCACGAAGATGATAAGCGTTACAGTTGCGATACACCTATATTGATGACCAATTTGCACATGTGTATTCAATATATTCATATCTCACAAGTCACATCGCACAAACATTGTCGTTCACACAAGAAATTTCTTATTACTTATCATGTATATTTATAGAGCAACAGAGCTGACACCGTTAACGCCAATTAGTAATATTAATAGTAAAGAAGAATATCACGTTAAATTTTTACAAAATCTCACAATCAAACTGGGCTTAACATAAATAGTAATTTAACTGCAGAATGCCAAAACTTTCGAGCAAGCAAAGAATGCTGCTAATGATGATTCACCTTGTGATATTAATATATAGGTGATAATATGCTAAGTAGTATTACTCATCATACACTTACTCCACTCGATATAGTAATCAGTGAAAAATGAGTAATCTTCAAGCAATAAAATGTAAAAAAAATGATACATACTTTATTTAATTTAGTCACCTACTACGATGATGGTGTATATAGCTTATTACGTCTTCAGAAAAGACACAGCTAGGTTCACAGGTAGAGTAAACATTTAAATGGTTGGGTTTCAAAAATGCCCTTAGCCCTTCTCATGTCGACTGTGAAGTTTCGACTATTTCAAGTTTTACAGGACCTACTTTTTGAGATTGCATTTGTAGGTAGGGATATGCGCTTGCAAAATGAATAACGATTTAAAATACAACACCAAAAACTGAGTGAATCCGCTACGCTAAAAAGACACTTTTGATCCTACTGAATTAACGTCTTTTCCGTGATGATTTATGCGATGATGGGCACACCAACCCGTAGTGGATGATGCAGCATTGCAGAGCAAAGCAAGGTTTGAAATATTTTTTAGAGGATAGGGTATGGTGTATAAAAGTGTTCTACCTTTTTAACCTGAAGCACCTCACTTCCACTATCGTACGACTTGCTACTTTGAGTCGGTGTTTTCAAATGCCTTACACATCCGTTCAGAGCAGTACAAAATGCCAACAAATAAATGATAGGAAGGTGTATTTCCATATAATAAAGCTTTTTACGAGCTTATCTCTTCTGCAGCAGAGGGAACTAAAACTTAAAACTAGGACTATGTTTGTACAGTTTGTCGTTGAAAACATGGCTTCAACAAACAGGGATGTTGCATTGTTCGTTCTTTATTATTGTACAAGTTCATCTTGCATTGTTGAATGCAATGGGTTGCATTATAATTTTTTTGCGTAACATTACTTGAATCTCTAGGTAAGTCAACGTCAATGCAACTTGATGAGTACAAGCAGGAGTAAGGCAGAGAAGCGATATGCCACGCTAATTGACCAAGATATGAGGGGACTGACTGTTTGTTGTAAACACTGCTGTGATCTTATACATGTACCTGTTTCATCCTTTTCGAGTTGAGAGTTGAGACTGAGACAGAATTAATAGTGCACACACGTACCCCTACTATTACTCAGGTATTCGTGTTTTGCTATAATGCCAGCGCATCTTGTGTACACAACGCACACAGGCACTTCTTTCGTGTACCTGATCAGAAATCAGAATTCGTTTACTTTACGCTCATCTCTACAAAGGATCCATAAATGTTCACGATGTTTACATGAATATATTTTGTAGAAGAAAGGATCGTTCACACAGGCCACAGATAGAGCAAATGATGATGATGCCATGTAAATCGTAATAATCACATCTGCATAGATAAGGATGCTAAAAGGTTATCATTATCCACATTGTAGGACTTTACTGCGTTTGAAAAGTCTAGAAAAGGTAAAAACCTCAAGTGGGTAGGATTGAATGTTGATGTGATAGTGGGCAATGGCGAGAGAGTGATGATAAAATCAACCACTCTGATTTCCGTGTTCCTCCTCGCTCTTTACTTTTCTTTTGCCTCGATTCATTCGCATTTATTAAAAAGCATACCTCACAATGCACAAAGACTAAAAACAAGCACAGGTAATACGTGCGAGATTGGACTGGTTGGCAGCAACAGCGTGAATTTTAATAACGACATAGCAATGAAAGTTAGTGCGATGTTGGCGTGTACCGTACTTTTTGTAACATAAAACCGTGCATATAAAACTTTTTTTAAAGCTAGCGTGCATTAAAATTACACGGATGTTCAAAGGACACACTCAAGATACTTTGCAGTACTTACGTCTTACATTGGCTTTCCTTGAGATGTGACTTCCAACGGAAAGGAAACTTCTCACTTTTAATACCTGTTTGCAGTCAGAGCAATATTTCTTCATGTACGTCGTATAGTCTAAAACCAAAAGTTTTACTTAAATTCTCGCCAAGACAGTTGGTATACTCGTTTCATACTCATTTTCAGTCCCCCCATTGGAGAAAACAATAAATGCACTAGCTATGTATGCAATATATAGCGTATTATGTGACTGTAAAACACCAAACACCGTACTTTAATGTTTATCTCTAAGATGTGCAATATTAAAAGAGCCAATAAATGTAATATATATATTCTGTTTTCCTGTTGGTACGGTGTATTTCGCGTTTGAACTTGATCTGTTCACACGAGGTACCAGCGATGTATGAGCTGCTGAGGAAATAATGACACTTTAATCCCTCTTCTGCAGAAGACTCACGAATAGGGAGACTGAAGGGATGAACAAGTTTATGAATTAAGTTACAGCTCTCACGCTTTTGCAACTTACATCTTTTATGTAATGTGGAATAATGTAGGCTTTACTTACTCCTTTATGAATATTGCTACTGCGCCATGGGATTAATAACGAAGTAACATTTCTCGCCGTTCCATGGCCAGCTTCTCCATTGGTGTTAAAGATAAAAACAATGCTTATGCAAATAGGCAGGACTGCTGGCTATAGTTGAACTCATGCATGTACATTTGTGCAAATACTCTAGAAAACATAACAAAAATCACAAAACGTAGAGATATATTATATGCCTACATGATACTTCGTCCACGATTTAGGCATTTCACTACTTTTCAAAGGATCAGCAGAACCACAGGACATCATGCAGAAAACGCTGGCATCTGAAACATCCGCTAAATGAGCAACCCAAGTTAATAATAATAACAATAATAGTAAGCAACAGTCTCTTCCGAATCAGAGGCATAATATCGCATCCTACATTGCAAATGCTTCATTGTATCAAGCCCGTATACTCCTACTCATTCCACTATACTAGATACTATTGTCAAAATACATTTTCGTTAAGTAATATATTTGTTTCTGTCTGTGTACTTGTACTACACGCATGCTGAATCTGAGTGCAAACTTGCCATATCTTTAAAGCATTTTTATTCATAATATTAAGTTTGCTGTGCGATAGATGTATGTTTTGTAGCCTACATATAGTTCTGTATGCTGTACTTTAATACAGTGTATTTCACTTCGCAGTTCTGTTTGTTCATCAGGCGCTAGTATGAATGCAATTCGCAACTTGGTATCCCTAAAGTAGAACCAATGGTTTTGTACGAAAAGTGTGTACTATGCTGTTAGTGAGTGGTTTTGGCTAAAAATTTCTTTCTGTGAATGTAATGTGAGGGCATAATCTGTGGCTAACCAATATGAATATGCTCCTCAATTATTAAGTGGCGGAGCCACTTTATAAGATCGAGATGTCCGTCCGTCTGTCTGTCTGTCCGTCTGTCTGTGCGCGCTCTAACTCAAAAACGGTTTGACTTTTTTGAAATCTGTTTTCGGCAATCAATAGCTGGTCACCTCAGAAGGGTCCAGCGTGATTTTGAAATACGTAGGTCAACTGTAACCGTTAGAAACCGTTACGAGGTCAATTTTTTAAAGGCTAACATATGGCAAGTAGCATATCATTCGACTCGTCTATGACCATAACACATAGATATGAGGTCATTTCGGGGTTGACGGTTACTGTTTAACGGTTACAGCGATTTCAAATAATTTTACACTTCATGCTATCCTGCTTAAGTGGCTTGGAATTTTCCACTTCTGTTTTCAACAAATGACTTCTTTTCACAAGAGCTTTATGTGACAAGCGTGACAGCGATAACGGTCAACGGCAACCGTTTGAAACCGTTACGATTTCGAAATTTTCAAATGTCACATACGGCATGTGGCATATCATTCGACTCGTCTATGACCATAACACACAGTTATGAGGTCATTTCGGGGTTGACGGTTACGGTTTAACGGTTACAGCGATTTCAAATAATTTACACTCTCCTGCTTAAGTGGTTTGGAATTTTCCACTTCTGCCGCAATGGATAACTGGTCACATGAGAAGGGTCCAGCGCGATTTTGAAATACGTAGGTCAACGGTAACCGTTAGAAACCGTTATGAGGTCAATTTTTTAAAATGATAACATATGGCAAGTGACATATCATTCGAATCGTCTATAATCATAACACGTAGATCTAAGGTCATTTCGGCGTTGACGGTTACTGTTTAACGGTTACGGCGATTTCAAATGATTTTACACTTTATCCTCTCCTGTTCATATGGTTTGGAATTTTCCATTTCTTTTTTCGGCAAACGGCTTCTCATCACAACCGCTTTATGGGAGAAGCTTTATAGCCATAACGGCCAACGGCTACCGTTAGAAACCGTTACGACTTCGAAATTTTCAAACGTCACATATGGCAAGTGACATATCATTCGAATCGTCTATGAACATAACACGTAGATCTAAGGTCATTTTGAAGCTGACGGTTATGGTTTAACGGTTACGGCGATTTCAAATGATTAAACAATTTATGCTCTCCTTTCGATGATGGGGAATTCGATGAGCACGGTCGCGTGACCCCTTGACATTGTTTGGCCCGTGTCAAAGGTCAAATTTATATAGAGTGTGCCAACGAGCTGAAACTTGCGTAATTTAAATAAAAAATTATGTAATTTGAATAAAAATTAGGTAATTTAAATAACAATTACATAATTTAAATAAAAATTACGTAATTTAAATAAAAATTACGTAATTTAAATAAAAATTACGTAATTTAAATAAAAATTACGTAATTTAAATAAAAATTACGTAATTTAAATAAAAATTACGTAATTTAAATAAAAATTACGTAATTTAAATAAAAATTACGTAATTTAAATAAAAATTACGTAATTTAAATAAAAATTACGTAATTTAAATAAAAATTACGTAATTTAAATAAAAATTACGTAATTTAAAAGAAATCCCGCTTTCGGTAGTTGCTTCTCAGGGTTTACACCCTTCTCGTTATCATTGGTAGTAGTCAGTTGATTATTTTTGCTATCAGTGGCGCAGCTCCGCCACTTTGCTACATGTTAGCTTGCTGGGTTTATTTTATTACTGCTTTGTGTGAGTGAGCCACTGAAATGACGATTGTCATTGCCAAATGTAGCAACGCTCTCGTATCCAAAATGACTTTATGTAATATTATTTTCCTTGCTGCAGTAATGGGGATGGAGGCAACCAGAACCGTTGAGTGAGTAAAATAATATATTACTCTCATCGACTTTATTCATTTCATTTCAAGGCTTCATTTGGCGTAAATGAAACAATGTTTTAGTAGATGCTCGCAGGTTAAAGCGCTACATGCGGTGTAACGAAGTCTACTTCCATAAATCTAATGTGATTCAATGCTCCGCACTTCTGTATAGTAATCAAACTTGGAAGTCGCCTCTGTCATTGCAAATATCCCAAGCCCTATTACATCTACAGATGGGTAAAATGGTGTTACAGCACGACTACCACCAATAACGCTGGTATTTGTGCTGTAGTATTTATGTGGTTCACTGCGTAGTGATAGCGCAATGGTATAACAATGTCAGCATAGTTTCAGGAATTACCTACTCACAACACAACCTAAAATTATTTGGACGCTTGGTGTACTGTTGCGGAAAACTATTATGGTTATGAAGATCGAATGAATAAATATTGGCACTGACACACAAAAATATTGAGTTAAGTAAAAGCTACTTTTTTTGTTTCATTTACTCATGGATGGAGTATGGGAACTATGGGCAGCTTTCTTTTCTACCAAGTGAATATCATTTGAAGCTTCTATGTTGTATATAAATCCAATATACTGTTTCTAGTACATAATATATATGAATGGGATAGATCAATATTCACTTAACGCGCTCATTCAGTCACTGCCCTTGTATATTACTGAATCATCTCTGAGAATTTTTATTTCGTAGATAAGTCAAAAAGAATATTAGTATTCTAAGGAGCTTATGCGCTATTCATAAAGGCTTTTTTGAATGTCAAAATAGTAATCCCATTAGCCGCGTGAGGAGTTGATTGGGACGAAGATAGAGAAAACTCAAGGGGAAAGGTGCACGAGTGAAAGAATAAATCTTGATGATAATAAAGCGAATTAAATGATGAAATTTCTTATCACTCACATAAGTCACATATTATCACTCAAGAATGAACAGTTCATAGTCAAAGTTCAAGCCCAGTAAGAAGTTGGAAATGCAGACACAAGGAAAGTTATTTCACTTCATTCAATCATTGGGTAGGCAGATAAGCGGTTTTCATTAACTCAGACAGGTAGTAACATTTTCCGCTTGGCTCTAAGCGATTTTCGAGAGTTTGTTCTTTTTGTTTTCTTGCTCTGATTAATTTATTTAACGCTAGTTTTTCTTATATACATAATATTATGTTCAGACGGAGTTGCTGACTCTTCGCTTAAACGCGTGCACGCAACATGATAATAATCGCCTCGATATTTGAACCTGGAACAACGACATACGTCATGACTCCAAAACACGGACGTTTTCTATTTTAGGGTTGCCTTTATTTATGGCATTTCACTCTATCTTTTGTTTTGTGTGACACTCTGTGGGAAAAAATTATATTCTGATAACTTGAGCACATGGTGCTAGGTACTGATGCATCCATGATATCTTGAACGCGATTGATTTTATTGAATTTTTATCGATAAGAAAATAAGTTTAATCCCAACAGATTTGAACAACTTTTGATAATAACAGTTGTACTTGAGAATATTTAAGTGCGTCAAACGTCAAAACAAGAGAATTAAATTTGTATTCTGAATGGCACAGACGTACAATAAAACCTTTTGCATATAATCAATGTGTTTTGCTGCATTATCAACATAAACTGACGCTAACAAGCACACATTTAATTTCTAGCTCAATGAGAAACTGATTAAGATACTAGGTATGCGCTTTAGTATATTCTCACTCACATAATAATATTCTGACCAAGCAAGATGAAAGCTATGCGGTGTCGCATGTCGCATTTGGATCTGGCATAGACGCACATAGACATCTTTCTTCAAAACACCACGTCATGAAAATGAGGGAAGTAGTATCATGCACTATAAAGTACAAGTGTGGTATGAAGTGCTAAATTTCATAGCGAAAAAGAAAATGCAGCTATCAACGTCATCGTCATCATCACACAACACAATACATGACATGTATAAAGGAAATGCGAGGAGGCAAGATGTGAGGCAACTGATCTAATGTATCTAATGAAGGTAACAGTAGCAGAAAGCAATTTCCTTTCAATTGCCATGAACTCGGTGGGAGACTTATTTTTTATTCTGTGAATCAAACTGTGCCACTTTGATAATGCTGTGTGTGTAACATGAATCCTTCTGGTTATTCTGGTGCATAATCCTGTAAAATTGTCATCGGTGATTCAAGCAGTTGCTACAATTCCATTTTGATTTCAGGTATTGCACCATATAAATACTCATCACGCATTTACTTCTTAATTTCCTGATTCTCTTTCACCACTTACAAACAAGTACGTCCGTTTCAACTTTTTATAAGACAAGTTGGTATACCTATTTGGTACAGTCAGGTAAAGAAAAGCATATTAAGGGGAAATGAGCTGGCAAAGGCAATGCGTTTGTTTGCATGAAGTCCACGAGAATGAAACGCAAAGAAAGGAAAATGAGGGAAAGAGAAATCCTACATTGAATCGTTGTTACATCAATGCGATTGACACACGCGATGCATAGTAGTCGGAATAACAAAATTGTTATATGCCCATAATATATTCCCAATGTGATAAGATAAGCTTGCTGTATAATTCTCATTCGCACGTCACCCCTACTGGCCTGATAGTCTTCCTGTCTTACTCTTTTGTCTTTGAGCTTGCTTGGTTTCGTTGTACATTTAATTTATCAAAGTTGCGAACATAACAAGATCTCGTATGTAAGAATTTTCCTCTATTTAGTAAATGTGTATTCGTAGGAACCTAATGTACACATGTACAAATGAAAGTCGTTATAATGTTAGGTCTAAGAGTCTATGAGCTAATGACTTGCCAATTTTTTGTCAATGGTTCCCAATGCCCCATGGAGTTTTCATCGACATGGAAAGTTCCACTATTACATTTAATGCATTGCCTATTAAAAGATACGAGAGACATCATTACTTTGGGCTTATTGATTGTTTTCTCTACTCTACACCTACCGAATTTATACGTACTTAGGTATTACTCTGCCTCGTAAACGAGCACAGTATTATTCCAAATATGAACGCATTTTCCTTCGTGATATTTTACAAGGAAGAAAGGAAAGAGAGGTTGATTTCCTTTGCATTCAGTTAATCAAATTGAGTTTGCAAGCCTCTATACCTACTGAATAATATCAAAAGCTGACAGTGACAGCGTAACAGCAACAGAGCAGAATCATGAATCATGTATTCAAGTTTTATTATAATACAGTATGCCAGTGTCAATAAATTTATAGTTGTCAATCAATGTGTCGGTTCCATAGGCAGAAGGAATTAAACATGGAGAAAATTCAGTTGAATAGGTGCCAGGTAGACTCTAAAACATAACAGAGTAAGCTTAGATGTATTATGCATGAAGAAAATACGGATTTGATATCACTGGTTATCACAACCTGGTACTGCGATGGAGAAAGAACCCAACAAAAAATGAAGAACCATGAATGGGTAACAACATCGAGCAACGACAGGAGGTTCCGGCTCTCGATGAAAAGGAAAGTAAAGCTTGGGTTACCCTCTGCTTTTCACTGGCCTTACAGGAAATATTAAAAATGGAGATGTGTTTGAATTACCGCGTTGATATTTCCAACAACACTCACCCCTTCAGCTTTAACAACTTAAAAAGATTTTTCAGAAATCGTAAAGTTGAATATCATTGAAATACAAATTAACATTTTTGTTACTCGTTCAATACATATATCATTACAAATTACATTGTTTTGATAATATGCTAGTACATAGATATATAGTATGCATAGATGAATAAAACGATTACACATTGTGTATCTATATTGACTAAATATACTCAATATTTGATGAAAGGGTCCTTCTTTGGCAATATTGGTTCTGTATATCTCCTTTGCTTCGCGTACACTAATTAGGCACCAATAACATGGTACCAGGCTCAGAATTGGACAAACAAACCAACGGCCCCAGGTAAGCAAACCCAATTTATGTGTAACATTGCCCTGTGATTGCTGAACGGCTAGGTAAACCACATCAGTCAGAGTCACAATTTACAAGAACCATGTACATGGCAGTCTTGGGGCTAAAGGGAAATAGGTACGTAAATACTTTATATTCTTGCCCTTTTCTCTGAGGATAAACTAGCTACTAATACATCACTTTGATTCTGACTGTCTTTGTTCGTGTCTACCTGCCACTGCGTGTGGGTTTTAACTCCCACTTATGATCTAATCTAAACTGGCAGAAAGAGAAGTATAGGTACGTACATAAAATTATATCGATAACCATGATTCATGATACATTAATGATTACATATCTATATTATTCTACAACTACGTTAGTTTTTATATTTTTCCTTATCGCATACTCGAATTTTAAGGTAGACATTGAAAATCTATCTAGAAATCTTTTAGCAGTACTTGACATTTAATTTTATACTTATCCCTTATCCGTAGCAGCAGTATTGTTTCATTTCATTTTGATAAGCACATGAAGTATTAATTTACTATATAGGCATAGATTTCTTTTTGTTTGCTAAAAGATATTTCATGTGAAGGAAAGAAACAATATTCAAGGTTTTATTGAAATTTTCACGCCAAAAATATTTGGCTGCCGAGACGGATTACTGTTTTCGGTCGGATATGACATTTTGACAGATGGCGAAACTTTCCTCGTGTCAAGATCATGCATGACATTTTTCAAGTTAGCTGCTATCCAGGCAGATTTCCTTTGTCAAAACTAGGACAACAAAAGCTGACTTGCACTAGTACAAATATTGGATCATCCAGTGCCAGTCTGGATGAATAATAAATACACGCGTCTTCTACCGTGTTTGAAACAAAACTAGATGACTTATTACTAGCTCCTCGACAATATAAGACGGGCAAACACTTCTCCCCTGGTTTACAATGATTACTACCACGCAACTTTTCGAAAAGGTTACTGTATGCAATTGAAGGACGTGATGACGATCATGTTTATGTCAGAGACACTTCCTACGCTTTGGCGCTGACGTCAATGATTGCTGCTACCATTTCATCTAAAGACTTGTTATACTACTGGGAAAGTGTATAATTTGCATAGATCTTTTAATAAATAGAGTGAAGATCAAAAGCTTTTAAGGAATAACACAACATAAAAATGCTTTTGGAATATTCGTCGTCCTAAAATAGAATTCTTTTCAAAATTCTTTCAAATTCAATACAGGGCAGGAAGAGGAGGGCGGCATAGGCAAATGTGTATTTATTGAAATGTTGCTTTTACTGTTCAATAGTATATATAATAAGTTCAAAATCAATAATGAAAGAAAAATGATTGTTCTAACTACTTACCATTATTAATTCAATTCCAATTTTTTACATATATGTATAACGTTTATACTGATACTGAACAACAATGTAGCAAGTTTAATTAAATCGTCATTTATACACATTTAGATCAGGAAATCTGACCATGAGCATACTTTATTGAACTACATGGTCGGTATAGTCTGAAAAAAAATAGTTTTGTTCCATATTTTACTTCCATATGTGTAGTAAAAAGTAGGTCATTCGCGGCGATTGCAAGCAACGAAGAAAAATTTTCCATTGGTATAAAGTAGTGTTTAAGATATGGCTACAAGCTACGAGATAAACCAGTGTATGTACCTATAAATTCAAGTATGTAAATACAAGTCAACCTTATATGCAGCAGTTGTTGTTGATGATATTATTACATGGACAAATTTTTCAAACAATCAAAATTAAAATCTATTGATGCTAAGCCGTCTGTTCTGTTTGGTTGCATTGATTCTTCTATGCAAATATGTTCCAGCAATGACTGAAGGAAAAAATTGAAAAAATCTCTATAATATGTACTCAATGAATATGGAGAAGTACAATTTTATTCTGAGAAGGTGGAACACGAAAACTCATGTACATGAAATGAAAATATGTTGCTGGTTTAGCTTGTGTAGTTTCAACTCGAAATGTGTTGCTTTAAGCCATTATTCTGAATTCAAAACAAGCCTGAAAGGGTACCGACACTTTTATACCATTCGTAAAATGAGTAGTATGAAAGCGTTTGTGAGAAAAGAAAGTCAACATAAAACATTTTCAATATTATTTTCCTATAGACGTGAGCACATTGAGTCTTATTATTATGCAAAGCAAAGATATAAATGCAACACATTGCTGAACATACTAGGTACAATAAATAATATTGGACTGTTGTAAGCCATTTTTACTTTTGTAGCAGAAAGGCTGCCTCTATACTCACAATAAGTCCAATTGTGAAAGCGTGCAGTGAAGAGCTTTGTTTCATTGCCAATGCGCCCCCAATGGCTTTAGCAGCACCTTGCCTTACATGTACACTTTTCTCATGGAATCCATCATCGTTCAAGAAAACCGGATTTTTTACGACATGCCACACTTTCCTGCCCGTTTCAGTATCGTAAAGTACCGGAATCATTTTGTCCAATTTCGATGCATCGTCTGCAGTAGAACGTTGATTGGTGGTCGGTTTTTGATTACTGTTGGAAGCTCGGTTCCGTAATTTCTCTAGACTTGGTAGATTTTGGAACAAGGATAATTGTTCACTGGAAATAGAAATTGAGTTTTCAAAAACAATTGTCGTTTCTCTTTGCTCACACTCTGGAATAGGATTGGATCCATTATATAAATAGTATCCTCCAGTGTGGGGAAACAACCATGAAATCTTCAACAATACATTATTTAGTTGTCGTAAGGGTGAAAACTAATTAAAATTGATTAAAGGTAGTATTTATCTATCTACGATTCACTATTTGATTATCAAACCTGGAAAGGTTGGTTTATCCTGACCGCTGCGTACGGCTCTTTTTGAAATTCGAAAAAATCAGTACAGGATTTATTGTAGAGATTCTTTTAAGGAGACAGAATAGAATAATGAAATTTCGATGTATTCGTCTTCTACCATTTTATCATGGGTATGCATAAGTATATATTTGTATGAAATATGTCTGAAATTTCCCAAAATTACCGTAGCTTCAGTGTATTCGTTAATTTTGCTTTGAATATTCAGGAAATCGGCATGAACAGCATCTGGACTATCGTACATCATACCTGGAAATGAGCTTTCACCGGGCACTCCCACATTATTTTTCCTTAGAAGTTTCTTAATGTTCTCCAAATCATCACTAATTTTACCCAGCTTTATATCATTTTCCATTTTGTTGATAGCATACTCCACCTTTCCGTACAATTTTTGCAGTTTATCCAAAGCCCACTGTTCTTTCTCATTTTGCATGGCATCCAGTAAGCGTGACCTCTGTTCGCGTAGCTTCTCAAGCTTTTGTTCTGGTCTGACTCTAGTCGTCGTGCTATTCGAATTTGTCCCATCAGATTTATTTGTGGATGCTGAGTTATTTTTTTCAATTAGATTTTGCAAATCCTTATTAGTAATCCTTTTAATATTTCTAATTATCCTTTCTACTTTTCCCAACCGATTGGTGTCAAGAATCACTTCCACTTCTTCATGGGCTTTAACATGCTTTTCTTCACTCTTATAGCAAGCATCTTCCAATTCTTTAAATCTTATTGCTCTTTCGGATTGACCTGAAGCTTCTTCAACAATTTCCTGTTTAAGCTCCTCCAGAGCCGGTTCAAGTGCGGTAAAAATAGGATTATCAGGTATTGTTCCAGAAGGTTTCGTCTACATGATTTTTATTTATAAGATCATTTAAGACCTGATTTATCATCCTGACCCCAGATTACTGTACTAATCAAGTTCAAATAATTTAATAATGAAATGTACCTCAACCAATAAATATATTTGAGTATAATCTGTTTTATTGGATGTCACAAATTCCAATAAAATTTCCATTTGAGCCTGCTTCCCTTTCACCTGATGTAAGGACCGTTCTTCTTCGGGCTTTGTGGTTGTGAAAAAGAGCACGGCACGTTTAAAGTATCTCATGCTAAGTGGCAGGTCACCCCCACCGGATATATATGTTAGCTGATGGGAACAACTTGGTAAAGCGTTAATTGTTACTGTAAATTGGAAAACTGAACATTAACCCTTTGTAGGAGTGAAGGAAGCAAACGCATGGAAGTCTCTTTAGTGTTTTGGGGGAAGTGAGTAAATAAGCCAGTCGTTGTTACCTGCTTCCATTTCCAAATCCTGCTCCTTGGACAATACTGACAGCGAAAGGCAATCATCAACTGGCAGTTTTGAGTGGACAAAAATCCCTTTCATGTCAGGCGCTGGAATAATGTTATCTGGTTCTATTTTAATTGGAGAAGTGTTGGAATTTCTTTCGGGGTCACACTCTGGATATCGGTCCTTCCACTGTGCCCAATCTGCACCAACCAATGAAAATTGTTACATACGCCGACATGATTAAATTAAAATCATGGTAGATTAATTAAGGATATGTGCAACGTTTTAACAGTTACCGCTAAAGCTTTCTTGTCGAATCAGTTCCTGATTATCAGTCGATAACTTTCCCGTTGATGCAGATGCACTGTTATCGTGGGATGTCGCTGAAATTGAAAATATGGTCGAAGACCAATAAATCGCAATCAGGAACAGGAACATGATCACCTATTTACAACAATGATAAAATGCCTGGAAATTTGTTTGCACATCCTATAGGCAAGGTATCGGGTATCTCTTTTATATATAGGGGATGGTAATAAATAAATATATAAAAATTAAAAGTTTGTTTGTTTCTCAATAAAAAATTTCTCCATAACTGGTTGCTAAATTAACTTATGCACATCTTTGAAAGGTAATACATAATATTCAGCACCCCATATTAGGCTAGTGAGCGCATAGCAAAATAGCCTACATAATTATATCAAAATATCTCATGCGTCAACCAAAGTTCAAGTGCGAGTCGTTTTCACTTAAAATGCATTTTCCTGTGTATGTTAACATACCTAGGTATATGCTAAATCGGTAATTTTAAGATATTTTATTGCAAATAAAGAAAAGGTGTAGTACAACTGATATTAAAGTTTACATTTAATATTATTGCCGGTCCATACGAACCGGTGCAAAAATGATTATGATTACATACCAGAGGACTAGTGTCGACTTTCATATTAACTAACATAATGATCATGAATCCAATTCATTACTCTCGGAAGTGGGAGTAAAAATGACTACTCGCCACACTAACTACTGCAATCTTCTATTTACACCACCGTTCTCCTTGGTGGCTCGCTTTCGCCATCTTTTGCGAAGAGCCAAGAATGCCTTCCTTATTAATCAGCAGATCAGGTAGGTATTCTTCGTGCGTTCTACATGCATACATGCTTACTAAACTTTATATGCGCTCCAATAACACAAAATATACATCTGCCTGCTGACTGCAAACATGAATGCATATAACACTTTCATTCTAAACAACAGAAACACTGAGACTTGTAAAATGTAAACCTAAAAGTATAGAATATACCTTAATTCATCTGTTTGATTGAATCGGATAGTTTTTTTATCTCCACATGCACAGTCCTCCGGCGATTTTCAAAACCGATTGAGAATTATTAGCTCAGTTGGATTGGAATAATATCCATCCATCCTTCTCTTTGTTGGAATAATCGCCGAAGAAAAAGGAAGTATTTGGAGGAATGGCGTCTGTCTTGGGTTTAAATTTGTGTCGGAAGTCACCCACTGCGTTGACCTGTGCTCTGCGGAAGTCGCCCGGAGTATTAAGCAGCTCTCCTTCTTTGCTTTCAGAGTAAGAAGTACTATCGAAGAATCACAATAATATACCCTTTCGTTACGATCTCCTCCAAGATGGAAATAATAAAAGATGCTAATAATGGTGCGTTTCTTTTTGTGTTAAAGGCAAAAGCGAGGAGCGGCAAGATGGTACCCGGATCAAGATTTCCTGAAAGAGTATGAAGGACCTGTACTGTGGACACCCGCTCACGAAAGGTGGAAGGATGTATTTCTACAGGCTGAAAAGAAGCCGCAAATTGAGAAGAAAGTAAAAAATTTAACGTTAAATTTTGGCCCCCAACATCCTGCCGCTCACGGCGTACTTCGACTTGTTTTGGAGTTGGAGGGTGAGACGGTTGTAAGGGCAGATCCTCATATCGGTTTGCTGCATCGTGGAACGGAAAAGCTCATAGAATATAAGACGTACACCCAAGCGCTGCCATATTTCGATCGCTTGGATTACGTGTCAATGATGTGCAATGAGCAATGTTATTCGTTAGCTGTTGAAAAATTACTGAATATTGACATCCCCATTAGAGCCAAGTATATCAGGGGTAGGATATTTTCATTATTTCATTAATTATGGGATTAATTATTCATGTCTGATTGGAAACTCAACTTTTACGTGTATCCAACCTAACGGATAAATATTTTTAACTACCTTTGCAGTTTTGTTTGGTGAAATCACAAGAATTTTGAATCACATTATGGCCGTTGGAACGCATGCCCTGGATATTGGTGCGTTGACTCCATTTTTCTGGCTGTTTGAAGAGCGTGAGAAAATGATGGAGTTTTACGAAAGAGTTTCTGGAGCAAGAATGCATGCCGCGTATGTTCGACCCGGTGGAGTAAACCAGGTAAATACTCTTATTCTCATTAAACTAGTAGACAGCTTTTAAATTGTATGTATTACAATGCTATGTACTTTTTTAATCTTAGGATTTACCACTTGGACTTATGGATGACATTTACGAATTTTCCTCGAAATTCGGAGAACGATTAGACGAAGTAGAAGATGTCCTAACTAACAATCGTATTTGGAAACAAAGAACGATTGATATTGGCATTGTCACAGCCGAGGAAGCACTTAACTTTGGGATGAGGTATAAACGGGCTCAAAAATCTAAATTGTGTTATTAGCAGTTTGCAGCAGATTACGAATTTTGTACATAATTTTATTGTGTGGCTTTTTCAGTGGAGTGATGTTGCGGGGTTCGGGAATCAAGTGGGATCTAAGAAAAACACAACCCTATGATGCTTACGATAAGGTAGAATTTGATGTGCCCATTGGTACTAAAGGCGATTGCTACGACAGGTAAGCTACGTACCCTAACATTTCATTGTAATAACATTGAATTCGTGTACATGTAAATTAATAATCTGTTGGGAATACCTTAAATGGTTAGATACCTCATCCGTGTAGAGGAAATGAGACAGTCACTTAGAATTATTGATCAATGCTTAAATCAGATGCCAGAAGGGGCCATTAAAACCGACGACGCAAAAATTACACCCCCATCCAGAGCAGAAATGAAGGTATTTGCCATTGCCATTAAAACGACCATAAATGCTGATATTAACGAAAGTAATGATGTGCGCGGAATTCTTTCATTTTAGACATCTATGGAAGCTATTATTCATCATTTCAAACTGTTTTCACAAGGATACAACGTCCCACCTGGTGTCACCTACACTGCCATTGAAGCTCCAAAAGGTTTGTATTCACTAATTAATTGTATAATACATAACCCATTCGATTTACTTCTTTCAAACCTAGTCATTATTTACTTTTGTTCGGAATTTCACCAGGCGAGTTTGGAGTTTACCTAGTCTCGGACGGCACCTCCAAGCCGTACAGATGTAAAATCAAAGCTCCTGGTTTTGCTCATCTTGCAGCACTCGAAAAAATAGGAAAAAATCACATGCTCGCTGATATCGTAGCTATTATTGGAACCTTGGATGTTGTATTCGGTGAAATTGATCGTTAAGACTGTACAAGTTAACGGTGTTTTAAGGCAGAGTGCTAAACACTTATAAAAAACTTATTGTTTACAGTGAAAAAAGCTTTGCAAAAACCACACATTATTGTAGTAAACAGAAAAGAACTATAAAACAATTTATTTAATATGTAAGTAAACTTGTAACATATTTGTAGGAGGAGGAATGTCCTCATCGCATATTATATCGGACTGTGTAAAATGAAAAGCTAAATACTAGAGTATTTAATAAAATAATGTTAATAATATTCATACAATCATTGTTATTGTGGTCTGTTCAGCAAAACGTGGTTCCTATCGTACTGTTTTGATTTTCTCAAATCTTAAATCTTAGGGATTCTCGCAAGTTTGGCCATGGAGCTGGTACATACGTCCCGTAGTCAATTTTCGATCGAAGGTACTCTAGGGACCGTTGAAGTCGAAGCTCCGTTTCGGCTAAATATGACAAGTGATTCTGACGATCTCGTAACATTTCTTTGTGTTGTTTCTGTAGAAAAAGTAAAAAGGTAAAATAATTAGCTTCGCTATAAGGGAATGGAACGCCCGGTGGGGTTATTTTTAACTTCTCACTGCATATTTATCATTATAAAAAGTGCATACATACCTTGGAATTTTCCAGTGACTTCTTAAGATGCTGAACTCGCTCTACTTTCTCATCCATTGTAACGTAAATTGTATCAGACCGTAACCCTCTTTCATTGATGGCGTCCCTAATGGCTCGTTTCTTTTGCTCTAATTCCTTCATCTTGGTTCCATTGAGAACCGCACAAACTGAGCTATCTCGTCTTTGTAACTTTATTTCTGTATTTAGATAAAAAGTTAACATAATCAGTTGGGTAGGTTTAGGATTTAATGGCATAATATTTGACATGCATATAAATGATTTTATAGTAACTCACTGAAATCAGTAAGCCGAATGATATCCTGTTGAAGTTCCTTGCGGGACCTGTTTGAGTCTTCACATTGACCGTTCAACGCTGCAAGTTCTTCCTGGCGCTCCTTCTTCTTGTTTTTCATTTGCAAATAACTACTTTTCATTTTCTCTACGAATTGCTTACATTCCTGTATTTCCCATTTAGAGTCGGCTAGTTCCACAAGCATGTTGTCCTGCTTCTTTTCTTGGCGCTCCAAACATCTCTTCAAGCAACACTGCTTCTCAGTCATCAGTCGAATCCTTTCTTCAAGGAGCCAGGTTCTCTCACGTTGGCGTTCTGCATCTTCTTCAACTGAAATGATTAATTAAAAATACATGGTCAAACAAGCAGCATTATTACCCGCTGCTTCATTTATGATTTTTTAATGCATGAAACTACAATTTATTCATATGCATGAAAACTCACGGTCCTTCACCAGCGCTTCTTTCTCTGCCAGCTCAGTTACTGCTCGCTGCAGGTCCGCCTTAATCGTCGCATGTCTGTCACTCAACGCCTTAATATGCGCCGACTTTTGGGGCGAATTTTCTTTGGAGTCTTCCTCAGGAAGCGGTGGCTCAGCAGTTAAATCATCACCAGTTTGGGGTGGCTCGTCCACTGACATCTTCTCTTCTTCGGCCACTTGCAGCTCTTGATCCTGTGGAGGGTTGTCTTCTGTGACCTCTGAGCTTTCCAAATTTTGCATTTTTAAAGATTCAGTTTCACTCATCTTTTAATTACTCTAGCTATTAAATATCAAACTGATTTCGAATTTTATTGCACAACGGAACACTAGAATAGATCGTTAATTATCCGTTCGTTGAAACGTGTATTTATACTTATCCTGATTTTGTGAAAGAAAATGTAATAATTAATTAAACAAATTAGTAAGCGTTGAACAACGCAATAAAAAACAGAAAATTTTAATGAATGAATAATCCAAACGCTAAAAACAGACATTTAGGATTGATGTACGTGAACGTGGGATATGCTTTTGACTTTCATTTCCAAGGGCAAAGGTTAGCAATGCGTTTCATTTGAAAGCAGACGTGTGCATTTTCAAAGATTTGAGCTTTGCCGGGATCCCTTTAGATTTGAATGCACTCAATAACCGCAGTCGAGTCCATGCATTCGAAACAATAGCTTTGGAATGCAAAACTGCGTCGTGTCTAGCGCATAGCTTCGCGTTCGATTTCTTCGCTTGGATTGAGATGCGTTTGGGTTGGTTTAGTGGTGCGTGATGTGCATCAGCCAGCGATACCAATTAGAAGATTCCATTAATTGATCAATCGTCATCTTCAATCACATCACACGACACCTTTCCCTTTGCTCTGTCATTCATGTCTGAAACATGATGCATTTTTTTAAATCATTGATTACATGTCTTAAAAGGTTCAACACTTCCATTAAAATATAATTGTAATGACAATGAATATGACATGATGGAGTGCATATACTTAAAATGGGGCACATTCAGATTAAATTGGGAAGGTTTAAGGTCGGCAGTTAGTTGGTGTAAAAAGGAATTCTTTATTGTCCGAATCAGAAATGGTTCCACCAACGCATGTTGCATATTACACCATAGACTTTGCAACTGAATTTGAATAACTGTACATTGATCAAATATTTGTTTTCCGCTAAAAGATCTGGTATTTCCATCATTTCAGGAGTTTTACAGGGTTACATTAAGTGACGAAACAGCAAATAACAGATAATGTTACATTGTTTAGCGGAGTACGAGTTAATAACAAAAAGTTAAAAAAAAGGATGTGATCAAAGAGTTCTCGATAGAAGGTTGTTAGTCAGTCAGTTAGTAATCTCGATAATAATTAAACGCTTGTCTCTAAGAATCTGAAGTTTCCACCAAATGCATACAAATGCATGAAAAGAAATTCCTGAAATGAAATGAATGATATGATGTTTTGGTCTGTCTGTATGATATACCCTATTTGGTATATTCTCATTTTATTTCTAAGAATATTTTTAAATGCACACTCCGTGTGTTATGGAAAATGAATACAATAAAACATACATGCATACTTTAAAAGTTTTGCAACAGGCGCAACGCAACACGTACAAATATTTAATGATAAATAGGTATTCAATTTACTTTATGAGTACTAATGCGCATGGAGTAATTTCGATTGAGTAAATTCAACACATTTTCATGTTAAATGTTGTTATCATAGTATATACACGATAATTGCAATTGGAACAAAATCAAAATATTATGTAAGAATATAATATTTTTTAACAATTGCACTTCTGTTGTATTCTGTAAACATCCCTTTTGTTAAGATAAGCGTAGGTCTATATATAGCGCTTTCACTCTGCCAAGCTTGGATATTAGTAGTATATTATCAACTTTTTGAAACGTGTTTCGGCAACGTGCCATTATGTCATCAACGTTGGAGTTGCAAATGCTTAAATAAACGTTGCTTTTTTGTAGCTAGTATAATTAAAGTGGTTCCGTGGTTTACAGGCTATTGCAAGGAATCGTGTAGCAGAGTTGCCACTTAGCTCGTAACTTCATAAATTCAATAAATCATGTATTTTCTGCAGCCTTCAGATGGGACCTACCGAGCACAGTCATCCCACGTAATTATTTCAATAATCCTGTTAGCCTCAACTGTGTCAGCAACGGTAGACTTAGGTCTTCAAGGTACAGGAAATATTTTATGAGACCACATTTTATGTTTTAACTTCATGGCAAAATGACAATCTTATCACAGCAACTAGCGACTTATAACTTATGCGTGCTAGTTTTATTACTTGAATGTTTGATAAACTCTTCATATGCGAAAAGTTTTGACAGGTACCCAATGTCTCGTTGGAGCAGTTTTTCAGCCAACTTCCTGTTACAGGTGTGTCTGCATGTTGCCCAACTTACAACTATGTAGGCAGATTTGCCCTTCACAAGTTGAAACAACAAATAGACCTTCCGGTAATGTACCGTTAAAACCGAAATATTTTTGCTGTCTCTTTTAATGCAGTTATGAATTTTAATGAATGCGTTACTGGTTTTTTACAATAGGACCCAGACCAACAGGACCTACGGTCTTTCCCATTCTCATTCCAGCCGGCAATGGCCAACAGGAGCTCCGGCTGCCCTCAAACACGGTTTTAGAGTTATTGCGACCGCCACCTTAGAACAAAAATCAGTGAGCGTTTCAGCGTTTACATTTCCAGGATGTTTTCTATTACAAACTTTTTATGCATACTTCAAACTTAATTTGTTTCGTGTTTATGCAAAATTATACTGTTTGCAGTTTGCATGTAAACACTTATTTTGCGACCGACTGTCAACTGGTGATTTATTTAATGAAAATACACATGGTAAAATATCGCTGTTCAGTTTTGTTATTGATTCCGATAATTTTATTAAATATTGCAATTTTTATAGATAGTGTAAAAGTTGTTTTAAAATTATATTTCCAGTGAGAAAGTACGTGCGGAAAGTCACAGAGGAGTATACAAATTATGAAGCGTATTTTCATTTTTTATTAGTACTAGATTTAAGTAGACATTATTGCTTCAGGATCATTCATTGTCGGACTCCGAGTCAGAATCGTTATTTTTGGAGCGAACGCCCAATGTGGACATCATCTCATCTTTAACTTTCTTTCTGGGGTCCTTCTTAATAGTGCTTTGTACAGCGCCTGTGCTTCCGATGATAAATTCAAATTCTACAACAGACAATAGAGCAACGTTCATAAATAAGAGTAATCTTTACGCAATACTTGAATGTTTGGCACCATACAAAATGCATTTATTACCTTCATAGGTTAAATTCATCCCCCTAAGAGCAATAGGACCGATAAACTGTTTCTTCATTTCTCCTTCATAGTATACAAAAATAGTTGGTACATTTTTATCCGGGTAGTTGGGAATACAAACGGTTGAAATACTTTTAATAAATTTGGTTGACGGAAATTTCATTGCCAGTTGTGACATAAACTGATTGAGCAGGGAACAAAGGGGTATCCTGAAACAAAATTAAAATAATTACACACAGGTCACACACATGTATGATGTTTGCTTACAAACTACATCAACCACTGAATAAAACAAAAACTAGTTTAGAATTTACACCTACCCTTGCTTATAAAGGTGAAGAACGACCCACACACCTTCTCCAGCTTTGTTAACTTCCAGCACATAATCTTGAGCGGAAATTTCCAGGACGTGGCCAAATTTTTTCTTTGACATTTCTTGTTTCATTTCCAGAAGGCGCTTTGCCTTCATTTCTTGCAAAATGCGCTCTTCTTCCTCATCTTCCAGTTCGTCAAGCTCATCAAGCGTCAATTTCTCTAGATTACGACCTTAAAGCAATGAAATCGTAGCTGTTTAGTATATACGTACATGTTTAACATTATAGAACGATTTAAAACATTTACGGAAAAGTTGCATGTAAGTGATTTAAGCAGTTTTTGTACGTACTAGATCCTTCTGTTCGCTCCTGTATTGTTGCATCCAGCATGTTAACAATTTCATCCTCGGATATTTCCTTTTCCCTGGGCTTGGGAGGTAATATCCCCTTACTCCGTAGGACGTCATTCCACTCCGTGTCCTCATTTGGATTCTAAACAACACATAAAGAAAGTTATGTTATGACCCAAAAAGCACTGGTGTAGGCATCTCACTCTCACATTGAACCTTTCGCAATAATATTTTATGCCCATGAACTTTTATGTGTAATGGGAAGGTTTCTTATAAATGTATAATGAATTAGCACCTGCATTTTCCAATACTTATGTCCAATCAAATTTGCTCAGATTTTAACGGAATTTAATGCGTTTCACACACAACTCAGCTGGTTACTGCCAAAACTAGCGTGGTGGTTACCTCATCGAAAGTGTTTTGGTGCACGCATTGACTCATTTTTGTCGGCACAACGTAATAATGTGCTGTGCTGCAAAATGCAAAGAAAAGATGTATTTTGGGTGAATGTTTTGGGTTTAGTGGTACATTGGAATGAGAATGAGTAAGAGTGGGACAGTACATAACCAGACCAACAAGTACAGCGAAATGATGATGATTTTCTCAGAGATCAATTGATGCTGATTATATTATGAATCTCACCTCATATAGTGAAGCCGTTGCGTTGCAAGAGATGCATGACGTAACACAAGGCGTGTTGCAATTTGTAGTAATAAGTATGTAACTAATCTCCGAAAAGAAGTCATCCGAACCGAATTTAAAGCACTCTCTTTTCTCATATATGCATGATGCTATTTTTATTTTGGGTATATGAATTTATACATGTGCGTCGATTTGAAAACTGCCTGTTGATTTTAAAAGTACTGCTCATGAAAGTTTTTTAGAGTATAGCCATCAGATCATGTTGGTACTAATACTAGTATGTGGGTGCATCAGATCATAAATAATTGATGCCTGAATTTCAGGCCCTGAAGTGTAGTTTGGTACAGAAAGATAGTATTAAATATATATTTTGCTTTTTAATGATCTAAGGATAACAATTTCAATCATATATAATAGAACAACGCTAGTGATGTTGATGTTTCTTAATGATATATACGTGGTTTCTTATTGTTATATTTGCGATCAAAGTAGTAAAAAGGTTAAAATTTCCTAAATATGAAACGAGAATTAACTTTATTTAGCATAGCATTAACCTCCTTTTATTATCATGTAGAATGTAGGTATGTAGGTATAAAGAGCATATAAATTGTGGACATAACATAATATATACGATAGGAAAAAACGATATTATTATCATTGTCCAACAAAATAGTTCATCTATTTAATCTCATATACAAGCATCAGAGATATCAGCACAAACGTTACACTGATAACACTCGTTGCTAAAACTGGAGAATTACTCGAATCTGTTGAGACACAAATAATACGGGGCACAATCATTTTCTAAATTGTCGTATTTTAAGGTGTTGAGTAATTTATATGATATTGCAATAATTATAAGAAAGTCTTACGGCTCTTTCCTGATTCGTCCGGAGGATGAGATTGATGTAGCGTGTCATTTTTAGCTGCAATTGAAAAAATAATATTTTCAAAATTCAAATTCAAAGTGCAGCACTCCTCAAATTCAAATTAATATCTAGGTCAACTTACATGCGACCTCTACTTGAGTAGACTTGTAGATAGTTCGGTAACGTGGATAATCAACAACCATGCAAGTGTATTTTCCGGACGCTGTAGAATTCACATTCTGTAAAACGACTTGCCAAGGCGAAGGTAGTGGCGTCTACGCAATTTTTAAAGTACATAATTTTCAGATTGCCCCAGTCCAGTTTTTAAAATAAATTATAACGACTACTCGTACAGACCTCAAGTGTGAAACCATCTATTGGATACACTTTAACAGGATTATCCGCCTTGGGGTAATTTCTGAAAAATTCCTTTTCATCTTTGTACCATTTTACTGCGTACAGCGTTTCCTGTGACACTGATCCGCGGTCGCATGATAAGCTGATGGTATCGCCTTCGGATGCTCTCACAATTGGGCGTTCGTCTTTCTTCTTCGTTGAAACTATCGAGAAGAGAGGGGTTAATGATAAGATATTGTTAAATTTCACATGATTATTATTTCGTTTTTGTAGGATTTTTTGATAATGTGCATACCAAGGCCAAAACAGAGAAAGGCCACAGAAAGTGCCAGAACTAATTGATGAGGAAACTTCATTATAAACTTATCAAGGGAATCTTATCGAACAAATAATTACACTAAAGAAATTATTCACACTATGAATAATATTATTAAGACTCCAGATCTTGCGATAATGCTTTGTGCCCACGCACACCATGTTCATGGTCCAAAATGTGTATTGCTTTGTTCTTAGTAGGTCGAGATGCGCATCAAAGTTTTTGGCTGTACCATTGAAATGAAATCTAAGGCCAAAGCACTATATTGTGACCACCACTAAAGCTAGCATTTAAGTAAAACGATGGATTGATTAAATAGGTTGGAGAGAGAAGTGGGACCACGCAGTAATAAGTATTCATACTATACGTACTTTATTTCGTACAAAAGGGTTCATAAATTGAGAGGAGCGTGATGACGATGACATCATAATTTGTAAAGTTTGGTTGAATATGGACCATACATTTTCATTAGAATCAACTCGCAATTTCCTTAGCTCCATCACAAGCAATCATTAGATAAGAGCATCATCGTTCCAGCTTTATTTTCATAGTGCACAATTGACCCATGGTGCTTCTGGAATTGCGTACAAGGACATAGTCTATAAGGTTATCATGAAACCTAACGTTAGCGTTTCTTTGCAAAATGTACAACGGTTTCAACGATACATACATATGTAGGTATTAGCATGCATAAGGATAATGAATCATGAACATATAATTGGATGCATCCGGCTCCCATCCGCTACTAGCCAAAACTTTCGCAGCTGAACAATTTGTGCCTGTGACTCGGTGACTTAGTTAGAACTTCGAGTTGAGGTTATGTATCAATGTCAAGTTTTAACAGAATTGAAATGAATTAGGAGGTGGCGTATTTACGTGTTTAAAACAGCCCAGTTTCTAGCACTGCCCAGAATTGTAGCGCTGATCTGATGCGCACTCAAAAACAGAGACTCTACTGCTTTACCAGATTTTTTCGTGCCAAACTAGGCAGCATACAACGCTAATTTCAAGTTGAGGAGAATGAAATAACACGTTGCACACAATGCGCATTGGTCTGACCTGATAGAATGGTATATTTATGCACGACAAAGACAACATTTTCAAAGTCATCAAATTTTTTATTTCAAAGTGGTTTTTTACTAATACTATAATTTTGGTAAAATTCAAGTTGTTCTTTCGTAATCCTCGGTTTCACAAAAGACAGCGCTGCATTAAAATGACTCTGTTTAATTAAATCACAAGTTATGTCCTCTTCCAAAGCCTTTAAAGCTGCTTCGTGGCATACCGCAGTAAGCTGAAACAATAAAATGCGAACATAAATTAAATTCTGCTTTGGAGTCTTTCTGGTCAATGTTTTAGAAAATCCTACCTCCGCGCCAGAATAGCCTTCCGTTAATTTCACCAAGTCGTCCATATTAACTTGTGAGTCAACAGGCATTTTACTAAATCTAATTTTTAGGATTTCCTTCCTCGTATTTTCATCCGGCAAGGGTACATAGATAATACGATCCAATCTTCCTGGTCGAAGCAGAGCCTTTCATCAAATTAAGGAGAATGATAGTTTACATGATTTTTTTTATTCCGCTAAATACTTTCATGTATACTATATGCTAATTAAATTATACACAAATGCTCAGCATGTTAAACCAAGTCTTAATTTCCTACCTTATCTATCCGGTCTGGTCTATTCGTAGCCGCGACAATGGTTACGTCTTTCAAAGCTTCAATTCCATCAATCTCCACCAATATCTGTGCCAAAACTCGTTCGTGTACATTTGAGGATCCCGAGGAAGTTCCTCTTTCACTTCCAAGTGAGTCAATTTCATCAAAGAAAATTACGCACGGAGCAACTTGGCGTGCTTTTCTAAATATTGATTGCACCGATTTCTCAGATTCCCCCACCCACTTGCTGAATAGTTCAGAACCCTAAATGCATAGTTCATATGTATAGTATGTAAGTAATTTAATTATAAAAATGAGCATCTTAAAGGGTGTAAATGATGCAATTCCCTACAAAGACATAACCATACCTTAACTGAGATAAAATTCAAACCACTCTCGGTAGCAATGGCTTTGGCAATCATGGTTTTTGAGCAACCCGGTGGTCCGTACCTAAAAATGAATTATAATTACGTACGGATTTTGGATTTTTATAAATGAACAATTATAACATTATTTATAATTTACACGGCATGTGTAAAAAGACTCATACATAAGAATTCCTTTGGGAGCAGTGATTCCTAATCTTTTAAAGGATTCAGGATGCTTTAGGGGCCACTCGATGGCTTGTTTCAGCTTAAATTTCAATTCATCCTGTCCACCTATATCACCCCATCTCACCTGAAAGAAATTGTTAAATAATCACATCAAATCCTTTCTTCCAGGCTATTCCCATTCTCACAAGTATTTTGTTGATGCGAATCTTACATTTGGAACTTCTATTAAAATGCTCTTGATTGCCGATGGCTTCACTGATTTCATACACTCTTCGATATTTTTCAATGTTACCGTTGCTGTAAGATCACTACTCTCCGAAAAGTCCCTTTGTTTGGCAACGGCATCCAAAGTCGCTTGATTGCAAAGTGAACGCAAATCTGCCGCAACAAACCCATGAGTATTATTCGCAATGCTTTTTATATCTTCTTCTGAAAGTTGGTGGTGTACTCGTTGTAGCATTTTAATTAGAATTTCCTCCCTTTCAGGGGCAGATGGAATAGGAATCTCTATTTCCTTTGCGAAGAGTTTTGGAGACCGCAGATTGGGATCAACTCTGTCTAGCTCAGTTGCTGTACATAAGATGAGTATTTTTGATTGCTTCACCAGGTTGGAAGATGCTAATCTTAAAAACTGTGCTGTGAACTGTGTGATTAGGGCAGCCCCTGTGTCAGATTTTTTCTGGGGAGAAATCACATCCAAAGCTTCCACTATTATGACAGATGGGCTCCTAAAAGGGAAGGTCAATCGTCAAGTCATTGCCATCCGTACGTCAGAAGCAGTAATCAATGATTATGATTACTAATCATAATTTAACTAACCTGCTAACCGCATCCCTAAAAATCTTTTCAAGTGAAGTACTGGTGGACCCGTTTGCATGTTTTACTCCTAAAATTGAGCCTAGAAATTCTTCGTGATGAATCTGGAATAAGCTGAATTCATTGGAGATTGTTTGAACCATTAAAGACTTTCCCACTCCCATGTGGCCATGTATCAATATGCCCTTCGGAACTATAAAAAATAAGTAGAACATTTGAATAGATGCCAATTAACCCTTGATATGCTGAAATGCCGAGTTATATGGATATAATGTAAACATACCATCTAGTTCAGTATTCAGTATAAATTTTACTGTGGAGAAAATCTCATTAATAACTGATGACATGCCCCCGATGTCTTTAAAGTTGACCCGAGGAACTGAAGCTTCTGATTTACTCTCCAAACTTAGTTCGTCATTTGTTATCACATGGATCACGGTGCTGGAGACAATTTGATAGAAAGGACTGTTTTCATTAAGTGATAGATTTTCTATACCTAAAGTTTCCTCGTCAGACATGGAATGACTTTTGCTATCCTTACTGCTTATCTTGTTGATATAAAAATGTACAAACTGGCTATAAAATCTCATCTTAAATCTATTAAAGTGAGCTACAGGTCGTCCCTGAAATATCCTTCTAAATGTCTTAATAAACCTATCGATATCAAACGATTGTTGGTCAACTTCATTGTAATTATTAAGAACAAGAGTAATTTCAGCAGCGTCAGAGAACACATCATAAGCAGACTTCACAGTGGAAGTGAGTACTTTAAGTTCAACTAGTCCGGAGGGGCATCTCCACTACCATCATTTTTGGGATTTGAAGGAATAAGCTTGTTTATGGCGAAGCCATCCGCCGGAAGAACCGCTAATAAATTATTCTGATTAGATCCAATGGACTCAGGAATTGGCCAAACACGGAATGCGTAATCACTGCTGGGAACGTCACCTCCAGAGCTTGTCGTCACCACAGACGTATTTTGAAACCCTTCTGCATATTCATCTCCATTTCTCGAACATTGGGCAGTTAGAGGATTTAATGATACCCATCCAAAAGTGGTTAAGCCGCATTCCTTAATAAGCTCTTCTGAGAGAAATATCGTGGAACATGCCACACGCTTATCTTTAATAAACGGAAGGTCGCCAATTTTCCCTGAAACACACAAATCGATTGGACTGATTACTTGATTTAAGACCCAACTTATTTTGGAGCAATTGTATGAGTACGGTTTTAAACAGTAATGGTCATTAGTATTACTCACGTGTGTTAGTTGTGACATTGTTTAGCTGACAAAATAGTGCATTTTTCTTCACAAATGGGTAAACCGCTCGGCATCCAGTTTCTTCGTCACCTGCGTGCTTCGTTATCAACTGTCTGGAGAATCGCTTATTGCACTTTGAGCAATCGAACCAACCTGCCACAACCTTTTGTTTCTTGCCACTCATCTTGTCCGATTTTTTAGTGATGATTAGTATCTACTTTAAAAATATTTTAATCCTCATAACCTGTCACTGTCACGATTGACTCGTTCCATTGCTCATAAAGCATATTAATACGAATCAATTACTAATTTCTTAGATATCAAAGGATCCAAAAGGTACTATAATAACAGGTCAAAGGCCATGCACTTTAATATGCAATAGTCTACACAATGTGTGTTTTAATTTATATCCTGGAAGACAATAGACAATGATTTCAATTTTGCTACAACACATGCACATGTTTTGCTATTAAAAACATCTTGTGTTGTTTTGCCGCGGTGTTTTGTGGTGTTGATGATGTCGATGTGAGAAAAACTTACCCGTTTCATGAATACATTCATTCTTTTGTTGTCTTTGTTTCATTCACCTGATTTTTAACTTTAAAAGCCTTGTTTACGGGAGATCATAATATATCATATCAGAGTTCGACGGACGATCCTAAGCACTCGTGAATATTGGAGTGAATTAGGAATGTTTTATGCATTTTAAGAATTAAAAACTGCATTTAATGGAAGATCGATAATGGTGCTTGTGAATTTCATTTTACTTGCAAAATCCCGGAATTATTAAACCAGCAAAACAAGATGTGATGCATAACATGCAATGCATAATATTGTAAAATAAGTTTGTAAAAGTAAACCTCAAGATTCATTAATCATTTTATGATATTATGATCTCATCACAGTTCTGAGAAATGAGTTTTTTAAATGGTTTCTAGTGCATTGCCATTTTAATTTCAACTAAAAAATGGTTATACATTTTAACGACCTTAGGCTGGCTAGTATAATTATGAATTCATGGAATCAATACTATAAGTAGGACATCAAAGGGAAGATGGGATGAGGTACTGAGGTACAGAGATGAGAAGCTGGAAATGAAAATGCACGAGTTAGATCATGGCAGTTTTTATAAACTCACATCGTAATACATTTTTGATAAAACGAAAGAGGAGATGAGGTGTGGATGAAATGTGTGAGGAGTGCATCAATGATCGCAATAAAAATAATAATTTGCATACATAATACGAATGAGGGCGCAATGTCATATAAGGAGTGGTTATATTCATTGTTTGTTATTGAATGGAATGAATCCATGAGATTAATTGAAGTGTTACTAGACTGTATGGATATTCACTATTGAATTGGGTTTGGTTTATAAGATTTCTAAAGTTTAAAAATCTTATAAACCAACTTACAATAATTAGTGGTTCCGGGAAAGGAAAACCTACATAGGTAATTAAAATACAGGTCATCCATAAACTAATAAAAACGCACCCTTTACATTAATATGCAAGGATAAATATGTATATTACCTAGCCTATCTCCGATGTGAACGTACACCTTTCCCCTATATTGTGCATTGACTGAGTGAGTACGTAAGTGTTAGATAGTGTGTGTAGGTGGTAAAAATCTTAATTGTCATGCATAATATACTTTTTAGCTTTGAGACCAATGATCTAACACACTTGCCTAATTCTCGCCTTTCCGCATGCATTTTCATTGTGGTCGTTTCATGTTCGTAATTTAATATCCAGTGGCTAGTGCGTGTTTTGTGTACATTTCTTTTCTATCCACAGTGTTTTATAGTACGGGATCTTAAAATGGTCAAAATTAAAGATAAGGACTGGGAGTTGGAAAAGAGGGATGAATGATGTTTCTTTCATAATTGTCTTACGTAGCCCCCAGCCCTTCATAAACTTACTCAAATCAGATGACAGTACAATAATGGACGTGGATACAATAATTATTACTTGCAATTTGTGATATACACGCACGCAATGTCGATTCTCTGCCAGCGATTTCTGAAGTTTCCTCTTTGCAAGGCTCAGTTTTTTGAAGACTGTTTCGCATCAGAATCTGAATAATAATTATGGAATGATTGACAACGTCACGATGATGAATTATTTGGCACACAAGACGAATACAATATATAATACTTATAATAATATCATGTAATATGCTTGTGCATCGATCAGTTAGTGATTTACAAGGGAATGATTGGTCACTTAAGCGAAATAATCATAATCTCAATGATTCATGACGATAAAAGGTTGTAATAAATAATGCATAACTAGAACTTGTATTGCCTTTGCACAACATCGAAGGAAATTATTTATCCAAGCCATTAGTCTCAGTCCTGATACGCGTTTTACGTTTTGTGTCTTTGTAAAAGCACTAAATATAACCGGACCAAAATGGTCATGCCCACCCCCGATCACCTCACCCGAGCCGAGATAAGAGTTTTCGTCAATTGTCAAGATATATATTCCTGCATGCCCTTTCAATTGTCTCGTCGACAAATCCAAAAGGAAGTGTCATTCATATTGAATACTGGCACCTTATTTTATTACATGACATGGCTGGTAGATCAACACATCCATACGTATGATTATGATGATGATGCTAAAAATGGAAGTGTAATTAAATACATTGGACAACATAATCAAAGGCTTATTTATTGTAGTCGCATCATTGTACACTCGAGCAACATTAAGTGGAATGTTCTGTAAGTTACAACTGTACAACAATGAGAAACTGGCACAACCGATTGGAATGTGTTTTTTCTGCTATTGAGCTTAAGCAAAGATGTAGGCACGAACATCTTCAAGCTAATATGGCATGTTCAACTTTGTCACAGCAGGCTCGCATGCATTCATTGACAGGATGAGCTAACAATGCTTCTCATGATGTCAAATGATTTAACCGTAGACAAAAAAGTCTGGTGGTGAAGTGGTGGTAGGCCACAGGCAAAAATTAAATGAACAAGCAAGTCTAGTAAAGAGACGAAAGTGGCGGTGTTATGATGATGATAATGTTTCTGATGACTTCTGCCTTACTTCAAGGTTAACAAAACCAATCTTTCCCTGAAAGGAATCTAGTGTCACCACATCATGTCAATTATCATTCATCAATTGGACTGACTTATTTATCTTGTATCAACGTATTTTGCATGTCCACTATCTTGCGAGTGATTATGAGTCCATTACGATTCATGGCTGATCTCTGAGCTGATGATGTTACTCACATCACACAGGAGAAAACTCTTTGTGTATTTAGTACATACATAGGTAGTAGTAGTTGGTTGGTTGATTAAGCAGACACTATGGGAAGAGACCTTCGGAAGACTAGCCAACGTGACATTTTCTCTCCTTTTAGGAAGCTCCTAGCCTAATTTGTAACGAAAGCCGGTTATAGAGTTCTTGTTTCTAATCTACATTTTACTACACGTTCGTACCATAATGAGCATTTATGCATTCATCGGGTACATTACGTATTACATTACATGTACACGAGAGAATAATTATTGCTTGCCGCATTTATTACTACGACTGCCCCTATATTGAGGATGATATAAAAAATGCTGGTTGATTTAAAAATTGCGTGTTTGACTAACGCAATTTCTACTGTCTTATACTTGTCATTCCCTTCTCTGATATCAAATTTGGTTCACAATGAAAACCTTCATGGTCCAATAAATTAAGGAAGTGGACATGAGTTCTTAACATGAGACAATAATATAGAGGCGAATAACATGTCGCTTATACCTATTTCTGCATATTAAATCAGTTGATTGGGGAGGTGCATGGCATTTCAATTACAACTACTAAAATGTATGTACACACAGAAGAAGAAAAAAACTTGTTGGGTAGTTCAGAAGAATCGCTGAATGTGAAAGTAAACTGACGTGACTACTGCCAAGTCGCGTTTTAGCAACAATGCATAATAATAGTAACTCTTCTGTTATCAGGAGTGCGTGGACCAGTTGACTTTGATTGTGCAGAAGCTTTCGGGTGGTTGTGTGTGTAGACATAGACATCCAATTGAGTTTTATTTGGATGTGTGAACTTCTGAGGCTACCACTAGTGCTATTTAAAACTATATTATTTCTTCCACATTAGACCTTATTTGGCTAATAGCTGGTCATAGATTATGATAATAACAATTATAATCCGTCATTAAAATTTATATGACTGCGCTATAATTTAGTGTAAATGTGATTTCATTTATACCTGGTAAATTCGTTTTTCCCGATTTGGGCGATTAATTGCTCACCAAACAGCGTGATTCCTACCACCGTGTGAAGAAAGTATTCTCCTCTCTGAGAGTGAGAACTCAATTTTTATTCCGAGTTTTGTTTAGTGTCTCAGTAAGACCCAATGCAGTCGCAGAAACAAAGACGAGCAACAACGCAAGGAAAGATGGCTTATGGGGGCAATGTAAGCCAAAATGTAAGTGGTCAATTATGGTTTAATAAATAAATATATAGTTCAATTTTGATATCTTAAAACTTTGCATTCTGATCCTGTACTTGTCCTGTCCTGATTAAAGGCAACTACGAAAAAATGGACGACAAATGACATGAAGGATGATATTGTCGCTGCCATCAACCGATACAGATCCAGCCATAAAGTTAGTCCCTTGGTTCGAAATAAAAAGGTAACTTGTAATCATTTGTAGCAAGTATCAGGTAAAAAGTGAAGCGGCAGCACTCGTGTATCTCAATTTCAATTTGTTACGCTGTTATCAGATTGAACGAGAGCATAGTGATAAATGGGCAAAGAAAGTTTGTCAAACAGACAATTTCACACATTCTGATGATGAAAAGTATGGTGAAAACATTTATGCCGGAGAATTAACAGATGGGTACGACCCAGTTGATATTTGGTATTGGGAATGCGACTTTGATTACAATGATCCCGAAAAGTCACTGATGGGACCTGGATGTGGTGAGTATTGAAATTTGTAATTCTTCCTCTGTTGCATGTGAATTTCCCTAGTAGCATATTTCGACTTTGTTCCTACCATGCAGGCCATTTCACTGCAATGGTTTGGAAGGAATCGAAGGAAATTGGAGTAGGTATCTATCCGTACGATGACGATGGAATCTATGTCGTCGTAGCGTCGTTTTACCCGTAAGTCAGTTCGTCCTATAATGAGTTTTTTATTTGGTACAATATACCTATAAGTCATTTGCTTATATCATTAGTATATTGAGGTCCATAATAATAAGTATATATTATAATATTCAATATTGCTAATGTTTATGGCATAATTTTGAATCTTTCCAGACCTGGAAACCTCATAGGAAGTGTTGCCAAAAATGTTATTCGTCCGAGGAGTCGTGTCAGACGTCGTCGCTAATTCCTTCCGTTATGTTCGCGGAAGTAGTTTCGATCCAACTGCTTCTATCCTTTCTCGTCATTAAACATGCTCTAACCAATAATCAGCAAATAGTATTATTTTATTTAAGTGCCCGTGTAATTTCATCCCATTGATATTTTTGTTGGATTGATTTCTATTCATGTTCATGAGCTTCGCATACACTGTGCCGGTTAATGATGTTACACAACAAAAATCTTTTCTGCCTCTGATGAGTTCTATATTTATGTAGCTAAAGCATATATAACATTATACCGATTAAACGTATCTAATTAAGCGTTTAAGTTTCCACTTTCTACTTACTAGTCAATTCTGTATGTCGTGATGAATGTAGACCACTGCAAATACTCTGTGGTTGCCAACATCTAGCCACCCGTAGTCACCAGTGCCATACATAAAGCAACTGTTCGGAACCATGATTCTTGGTTTACTTCTATTTTTAGAACGTCATACATTTTGAACTTAGCACCCATCGGTCGAGCTCAGTCAAAACCAAATAATAGTGGCTGTAACAACATCAACGGTATTCGACAATTCAACTTTTTTATATTGTTTCGGATTTACTTTGATAATAAACAAAAACATGTAGCACATACCAATGTAGTTAATCCCGTTATGTACTAATTGCTATTAAGCAACTCTGTAAATGTGTTTCGAATAATTTAATAAGTGACAACCGTGCATGCAAAATAAAACGTATTATAAAAACATGGCGAAAGTAAGTTAACTAAATTTTATTTCATAAAATGCATTTACATGATATAATTTTAAATGGTCACATGGATCAGGTCATTGCATGACGGTCACTTCTTCGCCCTTACATTTTCTAAAAAATAAATACATTAAAAAGTGTTCACAAAATCATGCTACTTGCTCTCTGTGATTTGACAGCTTCCATATGAAATACGACATTCTGAAGAATTGGGCAGGTATTTAGTTGCAAGCAGGAATTTAAATCCACTGGAAATCATCATTCAAGAAAGACCATTAGCTTGTGCTCCAGCAGATGACCCAAATTATGATGACCTAGGGGAAATTCCAATGTGCCTCGGCTGTTCTGCACGGATGTCAGGAAATCCGAAAGCAGTTTGCAGTCAGTGTAACGGTCCAATTTGTAGTCCGGAATGTGAAAAGGTAGGGTGAATTTTAATGATACATGCATAAATATTACTGAAATTAGTATCATCACTTACATACGTGTTGATTGTAATGTATAATTTACGTTTACACACTGGGTATTGTCTTAAAAATCAATATTGATTTATAAAAATGCTTTTCGTGTATGCATTCCATACGGTTTCCTTTGCACAACACCAGATTCGACATCACGCTGACAATGAATGCAAAATATTTGCCGACAATGGAGTCGTTTTAAAGGAGTTGCCGGCCACATCATTGATAAATGAAACAGTATTTATTTTGCGACTCTGTCTATTGAAAACAAAGAATCCGTCTGCGTGGAATGACATTCTCATGAAATTTGAGCACCATACAGCTATAAGACAAAAGAAGAAAGTTTGCATGGAAAAGGACAGGAAGGTGCTGGAAAATTTAAAGACCATTTACGAGCACGACAAAAACGGTCCACCCTTTGAAACAGAAGACGTTATTAAGATTAGTGGGATTATTAATGTTAATGCATTCAGTTCAACGAAACTAGAAGATGAGTGCTCTTCCCGACGAGTGAGAAGAAGAGTAACGTAAGTTTTTTTACATCACATTGCAGTGTTATATGAGTATACATTTATTTATTTATTCAAATGTACATTTAAAAGTTGCAGTGTGAAATATTTTCAACCATAAATACTCTAATCGTTTCAGCATCTCGCAATGTGTGTTTCCGACAGCATCCTTATTAGCTCACAGTTGTACTCCAAATGCGTCATGGACAGTGTCAGGATCTCCAACCTTCGAAATGACCATCAGAACGACCGTAGAAATAGAGAAAGGAGACATGATAGCTATTGCGTATGCTCCTCGCGAAATTTTCCTCGCTACTTTGCAGCGTTTGGTGTCAACAGAAGACATAGCGCACTTTATATGCCATTGCTCACGGTGCTTGGATCCTACAGAATGCAATACATTCATTGGGGCAGTGAAATGTCCAAGGTGTAAACAGTGTGCTCTACTTGAGGACTCGGAATCCAATAAAAGTTACATTTTGCCAATTAATTCCCCAAGTCCAGAATCGGATTGGCAATGTTTGCGATGTGAGCATGTTGTGCCAGTTCAGCAAGTTGTGAAACGCGTGGTGAAAATTGAAAAGGAGTTTGAGCGAATTAAATCATCGGCTTGGTCCCGAGAAGAGGAATCTGATGAACTTGAGTACTTATACAAACGCGCGTTAGATGAGCATTTGCACAAAAATCATTATCTGCTTCAAGACATTTCATTAAGAATAGTGAATCGGCAAGCGTCTTGCGTTTTTAATTTGAGTGCTGAAGAAGTGGATCGGTTTATTTTCCATTGCGAATCTATACTGGCCGTCTCGGACATCTTGTGCCCAGGCTTCTGCAGACATCGTGCATTAATCCAGTTTTACATGAGTCAAGTGAAGTTGATTGATGCCAGAAAAAAGCCAACTGACGGCCTGAGCAGAGAAGAAATATTAAAGATCTATAAGCCAATCTATCAGCTTCAAAAGAGTGCTTACACTTATTTCCGAACTGAGGACGAAAATGATAATAAATACAGACCCTTGTACCTACGAGGTTGCAATCAGTACGTAGCCTGTTTAATGGAGGAGATGAAGGAAACTTTAAACTATATAACTGATTCATGTTAATAAAATCGTTTATAATGACTTTAGACTTTTATCTTGTTTTGTGTTAAAAACCACGACTATATGACATTTCACTTCATTCATAGTGATAACGATGGGTGACTCATCTCTTCATCAAATTGATGTACACTGATGTTGTCATTCGTTGTTGTCGTCGCAGTTTCCTGTCCTGTTGCATATGCTTGCCTGAATACATACCTATATGAAATGTCCACTTACTAAAGGGTCTCTAATGTGAAATTGGAATTCACTTTATCTTTTCAGGTTCATGCGCAATATATTTAGCGTTTCCGTCCATTGATCCAGTGACTCAATTACCTGGTATCGTTTGATTTAGTTTTGTGTAAAAACAAAACAGAACTTGTCACTTATACATACTTACCTTTTTTGTACACGGACACGGAAGTGAAAGTTACATAAACGTCAAAATGAGCAAATATTTTTACTGCTGTTAATAAGTAAACACAGTTTCATCTGCTACAAACATTCTCACAATATACTGACAACAATTAACTAGAATTTTGTCCTAAATTATTACTGGCCATTCTCATAGATTATCAGATTAAATGGCATACACCTATATTCCATAAAAACATAAATATGAAGTACAACATAATCAATCGACTCAGTAGTAGTAGTAGTATGCAGTATATTGCAAGTACTCCTCAGTGACATCCTTGTCCACTTTCATTTTATAGTGAAAATTCGTAACACAATTTACTCCGTGGTAAAACATCATTCATTCACGCATAACAATTTTAGAGGCTGTGAAAATCGGTTCCGGGGAAATATGTATAGAGATTGTAGAGCTGCTACCATGAAGTTTTCCAGATTAAATATTTTGCTGACAATCCTTTGCTGTGCTCATTTACCTCAAAGTAAGATTTGTGTTTTTTTTTAATTTCCATATTAATGAACCTTTCACTCACAGCGCCTGTCGTCCACTTTAGTTTCAGTATGCAATGACACCGAAAGGATAATGGTTTCTTGTTGCGATTGGAATGGCGAATTCAGATTGAATTTGATACCTCATCCTCTAAGCTGCCTGGCATTTTACCATTGTGAACCTTTGTTGATGTCGGATGGCAGGTATGGCACAGGACCTACTTTACGGAGATGTCCGTTAGATGAGAATGGCAGAGAACAGCATTATGATTTTCGTGCATGCAAATGCCTCCGTGAGAATGAGGCATTGTGCTTTGACCCAACAATTTCTGGGCACAATAATGGTATGTCATTCTACTAATTAACCCTATCTGTTAAATTATGCGTACTGAAATTCATCAAAATCATGGAGTGGTAGTTCGTCAAGAGTTCATGTTGTAACTTTTATTAATTTTATTTCATTTCAGATTTCTTCAATTGTACACTTCCTTTAATTGTGGAAGGGATAAATTCAAGATGCCATGATCAGACCATGGAATGGCTTCTTAAGCAATGACTTTAATTATTATGTGATAAAACATAAAAATAAACAATTTCATAAGCACGGTCTGCGTCGTCTGTCAATTTGCACATAATATGGCTTGGGACTCAAAACAATTCCAGGTATTACTTCAGTGTTCGGAGCCGGGTAACTTGATGGTGGAGGATTGAAAGAAAACTTTTGCAACAGTGTCGTCAAATAGAGGAAACTGCTCTCCTTGGCTAGAGCTTCTCCAAAACATATTCGTCGACCTATTCAAATTATTTTATAAACAGTTAGTCACGCGAATCATATTATGTTGAGCTGTGAACACAACTTGTACAAATCTCTAATTTTACCAGCTCCAAAATTTATAGACATTTTCTCAATGTTTATTAGCTGTTGCGCATCTGAACTCAGAAAGCGATCCGGTCTGAATGTCTCAGGATCCCCCCATTCATCTGCGTCCATGTAACAGCTATGCAAGTTCACGAAAATGGACGTTCCCTGTAAAAGATACCACTTGAGAAACAAATTTTTGCACACATAGACTCATTTTCCCAAAATAACATACCTTTCTTATGAAATAATTGCGATATTGAAAGTCTTCCATTGTAACACGAGGGGGCATTATGACAAGTAATCGGGCAAAGCGATGGACTTCGTATATCACAGCTTGAATATAAACCATTCTGTGCAATAAATTTTATGATTTATATATACACGATTTACGCATATAGGAAATATAATAAACATTATATTGATCTCGTGTACCTCTCCCGATCCTTCAATTCAGGTTGTCTGTCAAATCCGATGATTTGAGTAATTTCCTCAACAACTTTCTCTTGAATTTCTTGATGTATTAAAAGTAGTAACAAGGCAAAACTTAGCCAAGTAGACGTTGTATCAGCGCCTCCTTGGAATAAGTCAACACAGACCACACAGAACTGGTCATCTACTCATAGGAATTAAAATCATTATAGAGCATATTTGCTATTATAATTTTTATAGAAGTTGAAATTTAAATATACAAAACCCACCAGTGAATATTGACGTTGGATCATTTTTATGCTCGTGGGCCATCTTTAAAAACGAGTCCGTAAAACATTTTGTTTCTCCCAGATAATTACCCATTTGACGATGTTTCTCCAAAAGATTCTAATTGTATAATTACAGAATTTAACATACGGTACCTACTTCCCACTTTTCATATAATATTTCCCTGTCGCCTTTTGACCTTACCCTTGCGTAGTCAATCATTTCTTTCATTGCATCCATTTGTTTCGTATATCCCAGAACATTTGGGCAAACATGTCTTGTCCAGGGAAATGCCATCACGGTCAGGAATCCCAACAAAGGAGTCTCAAACCATTCAGTGCTCGCCTGAACAAGGCTTCGTAAATCCTCGTCATCATAAGAGTGGCGTTTTCCGGATACCAAGCTTGACATTAAATTAAGAAAGCTTACTTGGAAAAATTTGTCAAAATGCAAAACGTTGTTTTGCTCGAGTTTTCCATCCATGTATTCCACCAGATTCACCAATTCATCCTTGATTAACTTTTCCATTGCATTTCTATTACCAAATCCATATTCCCTTAGAGTTCGGCTGGTAAACTTGCGAATATTATTCCAACATTCATCGTTACTAAATGCCAGTCCTTTGTATATTACAACACATTAAGAAATTCATACAATTGGACGTGGGAAACGTTATTATTAAGAAAAATATAAAGTAATCCCCTTGTTGTGTGGTAATGATAATAGGAAGAAATACCAATGTTTTTATTCAATATCCTTTCCGATATTGTTCCGTTAACTGGTCGGTTCAAACAGTCAGGTCTTGAGTACAGATCTTTTGCACATTCACTAGTCGATACTAGAACTAGCACGCAAATAAAAAAATCTTTGACGGCACCTTTGTGATAGATAAGATCAATAATTGAATGCAATGACTCACTAGTAGGGGTTGGTCCAATGCTTAGACTCACGATATTTCCATACTTTTTCGATATTTTATGCATAGCTATGAAGTTCACTGGATCCTGTCGAGCAATATATACCAAATTTCCAACAAATGGAAGCGGCCAAGGTCCTGAATTGTCATGAATGTTTCAATCAATTCCTCAAAAAAAACGATTCGAAATTGTTGAATTTAATCGGTTTGTTTAATTTATGAATTTACCTGGAGGTAAATGGTTGGAATCCGTCTTAAACATTTTCCAAACTAATATTAGTAATATGAATGCTATAAAAGCTGTGATGATCCACTCCATTCTGAATAGAAAAGGTCTTAATCAATTTTGATTTGAAAGATGTCACAAAAGAACTGGAGGTATGAATTGGAACGAAGATGGAAGGTCTTCAGCCTCAAAATTGACAATGCTGAAAAATCACTTCGAACTTCAGCAGAATGCAAGCGGATCATTTACACTGTACATTACATTTAACCTATTCATTACTAAATATCTAAAATACAGCATTGACTACATTTTCCAGTACTCAACGGCAATGAGAACCGAGTAGTAAGTTGCGTTGCGAGTTGAGGAATTGTGGTTGTGGCATGTGAATAACAAAATATGTGTAGCATAAGATATTTACTTTATGACATGACCTATACCATCCTACCATATCATAATAGAGTAATATTATACTTTTTATTGCTGTTAATCAGAACTGTCGCTTGAACTTTTTGCCACACAAAAAGATCACAAATAGAAATGTTTTTTGTGGTGTATGCACATATTATATTTGGTGCTGAGCAGTGCTATGTTATATGCAATGCCAGTCTAATCAATGCATGGGTTGTTTGCCTGTGTAGTTCAGTGAATTAACAAGTAAGTTTTATTTCGTACATTCAGTACAGAAGGCAGAAGAGGAGTGAGTCTCATGACTCGCATGTATCGTGTACATTAACTCAATCTTACCTGAAGACAGCTCACTGGAGACTAGTGGAGACTGTCTTCTCAAACACATAACCAAATCATCCAAAGACATTCATATTATCAATTATTAAATCAAACTCAATTTAGGTTCATTTACATTATCATTTCATGTGGGTATTTACATACACCACATTATCCTCCTTTTCTAATTTTAACAATTTATTTCAAAAGGAAAAATCTAGAAAATATTTTATTTTCTTGCTCCTGCTTGGAAGCGCTCGACTGGCTTACGGTCACGTCTCGGTCTTGCCTTTGGTGATTCTGGATGTGCCACAACTGATGGTGGTCTTATCGGGCTCGTTTCAGCTGCTGCTGCTGGAGTCGTCTCATTTTGATGAGGTGATGCTTGTGGTGGAGAGGATGGACATGGAGTTTGGATTCTCTGAGGTGATGTCGTTATCACCATCTCATTAGCATGTTGCTGTTGAGTAGTTTCTTCAATTTTCTTTGATTCTGGCTGCTTGCTGTGAGCTGCTCTGATCTGGTCCACGTGTCGTCGCATTTGGGAACCGTTAACCTCCACCATGTATGTAACAGGGCCAATGGCTGCCTCTACCTTCCCTCTCGTCCACTTTTCAAGGTTGCGGGAGAATGTTTTCACCCACACGGCGTCGCCGGGCTGGAAGCTTCTCATTTTCACGCCTTGGTTGTAGCTCTTCTCTTGCCTCGCTTGCGCCTGCATCACGTTTCTCTCTGCACTTGGTCGTACCAAATCCAACGCCGTCCTCAGCTTTCTGCCTTGAAGTAGCTCGGCTGGGCTGCTGCCTGTAGTGGCGTGTGGCGTCACTCTGTAATATAACAAAAATCTCAAGGCACGCATGTTAACATCAACATCGTCAGCTCGCATGGCTTCTTTAAATGTGCGCACAAAGCGCTCCGCTTCGCCGTTTGATCGGGGATGATACACGGATGATGTGGTATGCTTGATGCCGTTTCTCTTGCAAAATGAAGCCATTTCCTCAGCTACAAATTGCCGTCCGTTGTCAGTCACCAGTTGTTCCGGAATGCCCCATCTCGACATGAAATCCATCAGCTTTTCTTTAACTTCTTTTGCTGTTGTATTGCTGCGCATATCATACACCTCAGGCCATTTGGAATGTGCGTCAATAATGATGAGCCACATTTTCCCAAATAAAGGTCCAGCGAGGTCTGCATGTATACGCTGCATAGGTCGTTCCGGATACTGCCACGGATGTAACGGTGCACTCATGGGGTCGGGTTTATTTTCGTTGCATAATGTACACTGTTTGCACATCATCTCAATCTCACTGTCAATGCCTGGCCACCAAACATGGGATCTAGCCATGGCTTTCATACGCACTATTCCAAAATGGCACTCGTGCAACTGTTGCAAAATTTTATTTTTCAGAGATGCCGGAATCAGTACACGTATTCCCCACATGAGCACATCTTGCACTATCGTAAGTTCATTCCTATGATGAAAATACGGCTTCAGTTCAATTTCTTCTTGTGCTAATTGCACTGGCCAACCACTTTTCACGTACTCAAACACACGAGAAAGTACTTTGTCACGCAATGATGCTTTCCTTATTACTGTTGCAGTGACAGGTAATAAGTTCAATTGCTCAGTAGTAATTTGATGAATTACTTTTTCGGTCTCATTGTTGTTGTGGTGGCCCTCATCTTGTGGTAGATTCCTGGATAACGCGTCTGCATTTCCATGATCACTCGACTTCCGATATTTAATGTCAAATTGGAACTGGCTCAGGTACACACTCCAGTGATGCAAACGTGTTGCCACATACGATGGGAGTTGCGTTTTCGGTCCGAAGATCTTCAGCAGGGGGGCATGATCAGTGATCAGCTCAAATCTTTTCATACACAAATACTTGTAGAACTTTTCCAGTCCAAACACAATTGCCAATCCCTCTTTTTCTATTTGAGAATAACGCTGCTGCGTAGGAGAAAGTTTCTTTGATGCAAATTGTATTGGTCGCTCAGTACCGTCCGGGTACTTATGATACAGGATACTGGAAATCCCAATTGCTGAAGCATCACAAGTCAGTCCTATCGGAGTTTCAGGGTCAAAATGTGCCAAGATTGGAGTGGAGGTAAGCAGTCGTTTGACGTCTTCAAATGCCCTTTGGCAGTCCTTTGTCCACTTCCAAACTGAATCGTGTTCAGTTAACTTGTACAGCGGAGAACAACCCTCGCTCAAGTTTTTCATGAACTTTCCATAAAATTGGACAAGTCCCAAAAATGATCGCACTTCACTTTTGTCTTTTGGCACAGGTATTTTCATGATGGCTTTCACTTTCTCATCACTTGTTTCAATTCCGTTCTTGGATATTTTGTGACCCAAAAATATCACGGAGTCTTTCATCAGTTCACATTTGTCCTTTGACAATTTAAAGTTGTATTGTCTCATACACTCAAAAATTGCTTTCAGCGTTTTCAGGTGCTCTTCGTGAGTAGCTGCTGTAGCAATTGTATCATCAATATACGATCCGCTCCTGGGAATATCTTTCAGCATTACATCCATAAAATGCTGGAAAATGGCTGGTGACGACGCGATTCCCTGAGGTAACACATTGTACCTATACAGGCCACGATGTGTATTAATCACACAAAACTTTTTGCATGATTGGTCGAGTTCCAGTTGATGGTAAGCGTTGCTGCCATCCAACTTGGAAAATAACTTTCCACCTGACATTGAGGCGAAAATGTCCTCGGGAAGGGCTAATGGATACTGCGTGACGCACAGTTGACTGTTAACTGTGTTTTTAAAGTCACCAGTAATTCTGACACGACCATCTGGCTTTGGAACAACAACCAGTGGAGATGCCCATTCACTGTAATCAATCTTTTCGATGACACCAGTTCGCTCCATGTTTTCCAGTTCTGCGTCAACTTTGCTTCTTGTGGCATAAGGTAACGGTCTAGCTTTCAAAAATTTCGGTTGTGCTTCGTCCTTCATGATGATTTTGGCACGAAAATTACGGATGCGGTCTGTAGCTGAAGGAAGCTGAAATACGTCTTTGTATTCAGTCATCAGACTTTTTAAAGTTGCACTTTGCACACTTTCACTAGTTACACTGTGTAACTGTGTCTCAACAATCTGGTCCCAGTTTATCTTTATTTTCTTCAATAAATTCTTGCCGAACAATGAAGTCCCCTTTTCAATCACAGGAAAACGGTGGTTCACTTCTTGTCCGTTGTGCTGGATCGTAGTCTCAAATTCCCCCATGGCACGGAATCGTTCACCCGTATAAGTCTTGAAGACCATTCGTGACGGTTTCAGCTCCGGTGATCCTTGCTTTTCCCAAGCTTTCTTGGAGAGCACTGATTGCTCACAACCCGTGTCCAGTTCCATGGTGTCTTCCTTTCCCCCAATCTTCACTTTCAGTGTGAGAGGAGCGTCTTCATTCTGACGCTGGGAGTTCACTCGTTTCACTTTATTCATAGTTCCAATCGAAACAACATTCGTTGATTTTCCTTTCGTTTTACACATTTGTGCAAAGTGACCCTTCAAACCACACTTGTTGCAGGTTTTATCTTTGTTGGGACAACTGTTCTTATCATGATCACGATATCCACAACGAGAACACGAGTCACTGGAACTATTGTTATTTTTCTTCTCATTTTTCGGTTTTTCACCTTTGTCATGATGTCTGTTGCGTGATTTTTGGCCGTTTGACTTCACTCTTCCTGTCTTGTTCACTTGGCTATCTTGAGCCGCTGGCTGATGTCCACCTCTACTGAGTGCAGTGCTCGTGTCAGCTGCCTCCTGTGCCACCGCCAATGACAACACGTCCTTCAAAACTATGCTGTCGTCCTTAGTGAATAGTGACCTTTGTGCACTTTCACTGTTCAAGCCAAAAATAAATTGATCACGCAGGCGATCCTCCAGATCACTGAATTTGCAGTGGGTCGCTAGAGTACGCAGTGCTGCTAAGAACTGATGTACAGTTTCTCCATGCTGTTGTCTCCTCCCCATAAATTTGTAACGCTCGGCTATAGCTTTTGGAGCAGGTTGGAAGTGCCCTTTCAGCGTATCCAAGATAACTTTCACTTTTGCGGCACTCGGTGAGTCTGGAGCCATCAAATTGTGAAGAAGCGTTACAGTTGGTAGGCCAAGTGAAGAAAGCAGGATTCCACGAACTTGATTCTCATTCTTGGCTTCGGATTCATCCACTCCGTTTGCTACCAGAAAGGATTTGAATGTAGTGGTCCACATTTCAAAATCGTCAGTTGAAGGTTCAAAAGCTTTAAGATGTCCTATGGTACCCATCTTGAAACTTTGGAGGATTTGAGGTTTCTTTTCACGTTTCGGTTCAATCGTCATACAGCTGGATGCAGTCTTGGGGCGTTGTGAGATCTTACTTTGAGTCTCAGAACTTCTCAAAAAAATCACATAAACTTGATTTCAGGGCAAGTCTATTTCACAAAACTTGTTACTGGAAGTTTTCGTTTTTCCAGTCACTGAAAACTACACTTTTTAAAAGTTAACTCGTCGCCATTTATGTGGTGTATGCACATATTATATTTGGTGCTGAGCAGTGCTATGTTATATGCAATGCCAGTCTAATCAATGCATGGGTTGTTTGCCTGTGTAGTTCAGTGAATTAACAAGTAAGTTTTATTTCGTACATTCAGTACAGAAGGCAGAAGAGGAGTGAGTCTCATGACTCGCATGTATCGTGTACATTAACTCAATCTTACCTGAAGACAGCTCACTGGAGACTAGTGGAGACTGTCTTCTCAAACACATAACCAAATCATCCAAAGACATTCATATTATCAATTATTAAATCAAACTCAATTTAGGTTCATTTACATTATCATTTCATGTGGGTATTTACATACACCACATTTTTATTTACAAAACCTGTTTGTGTTCACATCAATGTACATGCCTACATGAATTCATATCAAAAACCCATCACTTCTCAAAACAAGACGGTTTCTTTCAGATGTATCTGATTAAAAGTTTTGAAGCGATGTACAGCCTTCAGTCTACTACATGCGAATTAATAGTTTTTATTATTGCTTATCATCATCACATAAGCAATAAGTATGTATACAAAACGAATATCCAAACAAATTTCCGCCAATGCTATCCTGACTAAATGTTTTGTTGATTTTCGAATGTTCTTTCGTATATATTGATATGTTTTAAATGACCTATGTAGTGTACGTCAGTGTAAATATTTACGAATTTAGTATAGTTTTTGTTCAATTTAGTATGTAATTAGTGGCAAGCGATTAAAATTAAAACGTCATCTTCATAACTATGTACTATTCAATAATTGTACTCAGCAACTAATTATGATTGTTCCTGTTCCCATAATACGTAGCGGAGAAACAGTGCCCACTGACCGAAAATTTTAGCGATATAATCTTTCATATCATCACGTTTATTTGCGGGTTAACGACTTATTTGTTAAAACTGTGATCTAGCATCCAATCCGTATTAATGAAATCATTTTGACAAACATTTTGCATTTTCATGTTTAAACCAAAAAATTCAAACAAATAAGCATGTAAATGTGAAATGTTTGGAACAATGCTTTCCTTTTTTCACATGAGATGATATGATATACAGCATTGATACATACCTATATGTTATACCTACGCACATAATGTACTTTAATTGAAGTTCTCCGAAAGTGCATACCTGTACGTTAGATAATATTTGAGTCAAATATTTGATATATTGATATAAATTTAGCACCCTCCAATAAGATAAAGTAGATAAATATAGAAAAACCAATGAGTAAACATGTATATTGTATATTACATAACGAGAACCCGGTAAAGCCGGGCCTCGCCACCCGTTACAAGTTACGGGTGGGAGCGAGGTTACAATCAAATGACGCACATACATAAAAGCGCCACGTACTGAAAACCTTACGATCAGCATAACGTCATTTGAAACCCACCAGTTCGCACCAGTTAGTTAATTAAGGCTACGTAATACCTAGCCAGATGTGTGTCCATGCGCCTCCATTACGCTCTAATGTGCGTAAAGAAAGCTTGCTTGCTGATGATCAAGCAAAATTTCACACAGTTTTACAAAACGTATTGAAATTTTAATTTGCTACACGAACCCGCATTACTTTCTATATTTTGCAAAGATGATTTCCAATTTCCATTTTATCTTTGAAAGGCAATACCATCCAAACGGGTCAGATTTGGCATGCGGTTCCTTTGCAAAATTTGCTCAATTTTTGATGCTCTATCAGAATCCACAATAATTTTTTTTGAAACATTTTCCCAACCCCGACCTGGTTTCTGGACCGTAACTCCGCAGGATGAGGTGGGGTCCGCACTTTTTATTGCGGATTCGGAATCTACGCATCAAGTTGCCCGTGTATACTTAATATCCACAAATTCTATCGTAAGATTTTTCGGCGTCTAAATTATAATATGTATTTATAATAAAAAATAGAATGAAGGTACATCATGTAGTAGTGCATGTAATAGTTCCTTAAAAGTACAGTGACAAGCAGTTTTTGTTATCACGACACTTTTAGTTTAGAAGCTACATGGTGGATATTAATAATATACATCCATCCATCTATCCTTAATTCAACATAGGTATAATATGTGCATATAATATCAATCTGACTTCTCGACTCGACGATAAAACCTATGTGCAAAGAATTTGCATTAGATGAAAACTTCTTGTTTTGGCCACAAAAACGCCTACATACAAGGATTTTAGATGAGAGGTAATTAAGTAACCTCTCATATGTTAAGGTTTCAAAGGATTTACGATGACCGTTGAGAGTTGTTGAGAACTACGATCTATAGTCACGTTCCATTCAGAGTCGTAGGAACCCACTAAACTACTCTATACTCGGTACTTTTACACGCCACGGGCCTGTCATCCAAAATTTGAAGTCAAGCAATGATATCATCAATAGATTTTTGTTCCTAGAAATCACAGAAACTCGTCTTTTGCATACATTATGAATTATAATTGGATATAACAGGTAAAATATGCGTTCAAGTTTTTATAAAAAAGGTTTAGGAAAATCTACGACACGCAAAAATAATTAGTCGTACTTTGAGTTCAAAATGATGAGTTGATTTGTTGATGACGCTATACCGCAGGTAATTACACAACATAACATGCCTTTGTATACTCGATGACAATCCAGCAGTATTTTTACACGCCAATCATGTTTTTGCCACCCACCAAATCTGGCCACACTCCAGACTGTACACTCGTCTCAGTCTCCTAATGTCCTAATCATTTTTTACAGCATCGCATCAAGTTCGCACCGACTGACAATCAGACGCAGAACAATATGTCCAGTAATGCTAATATCTGTTCAACAATACCTGCCACTATAATATCTTTAATTATTATCTTAGATTTTCCAAGCCTTTTCCAGTGAAAATAAAAAAGTAGGCACGAGAAAATTGATTGAACCTGCAAAAAATCTTGGCTTCGTAATACATACTATATACCTATATCGACAACATCATAATATAACTTGTTCAGCCATCCATGCCATTCTTAATTTTACCTATTATGCTGAATTTTATATAGGTACTTACATATGCTTGTAATTTTACAATTATGACTTACTATTAGACAACGTTTTTTCTTCTTCTTGATGATTAATGTTGTCCGGTATTTTCAATAGAACACGTTTTTTGTACATCTTCAGCCCTCTCAGGATAACCATATTGCACAGAATTCCCTTGGCATGAAGTGGACATTATTAGTATAATGTACATATATGTACAAACTTATGCACATTTTTTGCATTCTTCAAAATTCTCAAATTAATCACAGCATCGCATGCGCATTGCTTCTTGACTGTAGCTAATCATTACTAAATCGAAATTGGTGGCCAGTGTAATAGCATTTGCCATTTTTATTCAAATCTCTCAGTCTCGAATTATTGTTTAATCTGTGGACATTAGAAGACTGCTGGAAAGATGAGAGCTCTGTTTCCATTCAAACCGATAAATAGCACTAGGATTATTTTCCGTGAAATATTTTACCTTTTGCTCATTATACTAATTTTCGAATCCAGGTAGGTTGATTCTTATAAAAAGTTCCTACAATAATAGTTCATTAACACTTTCTTTATAATGCTGTCACAAAATCAATGGGCATAATATCGATTTTGATGAATGTCTCTAATAATAATGTTCCAACTAGTTATGCATATGGCCGGAATGGAAAGTATTTAAAAGCGCAAGGTCGACAACATGATTATGAAGGCGATGAAGTAGACGATGGATGGGAAGATAGTTCGTTAGGACTAATGGGATTGTTTGAGGAGGATGAGGGAATGACAACGAAAGTATACAGCAATGGATACATTTCTGCGCGGAAAAGGGTAATTCGATCTCCTTTAGACGATGAAATTGATGAAGTTGAAGATTCGGACGAGGACGATGATGAAGAGGAATCGTCCTCAGAGAAGAAAACAACAACAACCACTAACCCCAGCGTTCCTCCAACTGTTCAAATTGCACCTAAGCCTTCAGTAAATAATCAAGCTGTACACGTGCATGCTAATGCCAGCAACCCAATAAATGTACACGGTTCATTGAATCTTCCAAAAAGCGCAACTAATAATGCCACTGGAAAAGATCTTTCAGCGAATGGCACGGTGGGATCCTTGCCACCGGAATTGTATATCAAACCTGGAAATATGACCGCAATTAAACCAGCCACAGGTGGTCCGCCAATTATTCCAACGGCGCCTCATGGAGCATCTCAAATCCCTGGAAAGTTGCCTCCTCATGGTGCTCCTCATATACCTGGAAAGTTGCCTCCTCATGGTGCTCCTCATATACCTGGAAAGTTGCCTCCTCCTCCTCATGGATTTCCTCATCCCCCAGGAAAGCTGCCTCCTGGTGTTCCTCCATTTCCAGGAAAGTTACCTCATGGTGCTCCTCCATTTCCAGGAAAGCTGCCTCCTCATTTATTGAAAAATTTACCGAAACCAAAGCCACCGCCGAAGAAGGGTGAATTATATTTGCCAGAAGATTACAATAATTTGGTGATACCAAAACTTAATTTGGGTAAGCTTATTGGCATCGACGCCTACAGTGCTGTTCCAGTTCTTGTCTTCTTAAACATAAGAAGTGTGAGGGATATCGATGAAACAATGGAGGTAAATTTCTTTTACAACTGAGACAATAATTTCACAAATATGTACTTTTCGTATTTAAAATCAACACGTTTTTAGACTTTAACCCTGGACCTTGATTTGGTTATTGAATGGGTCGATGGCTTCCTTTTCGACCCAATAAGTGCGATTACGGCAAGACAAGCTGATATAACCCTGAATCCAATATTCCTTAAGAAAATATGGCGACCTGATATTTACATTGGTACGTTTTGGGGTTACTTGCGACACCTTATTTTTCCGTATGTTAACTTGAGTGTGCTTTATTATAAGCTATATATGATTATATGATTACATTTTTTTAAACTGTTTAGATGAAATTGTCAAGGTCAAGCGCACTTCTTTGATGTCAAAACCTTTGAAGCTGAAGTTTAATCCATCGAATGGATTCATTTCGTACACTACTAGGTAAGCGATAAAACAGTTCAATACTACGATGACTCACCAAATATTGACTTTCCTCTGATAAAATAAAAACCGTGGATGTTTTATTGATTGAAATTATTGCTTTAATTATACTACAGGTTAACGGTGCAGTTAAGCTGTGACATGCTATATTTTTACTATCCAGCAGACACCCATCGTTGCGAGTTTACCTTTCGTAGTTGTAAGTCTTATGGGATATGTGTAGGAATTAGGAATGTGAATATATGACGATTAAGATTTGATGTATAAAATAATTACCACTACATATACTTTTGTGTCCTTTCTTACACCAATAATCGTGTTTCTTACAGATTCTTATTTTGGCAAAGACATGGAACTTAGCTGGTTAGGTACAGGAGTTTATTTACAGGATCCATACGATCCGAATTTTGACCTTCAAGTAGAATCTATTGATCGAATTAAACTTCCACAGACATTTCGTAAACTCACAAGTAAGCGCAAGAAATATGTACACCTAATTAATTATTTTAATCCTTCTGGCTATAAGCTAGTTCTCCCCATGTACCCCATCAATGTGCTTAGTACTTGAATATATGAAATTGAAAATTTTGAATTCTTTTATAATGATTTTCTTTTACTATATTTGATGATCTTTTACTGTATTTTCAGATGACACCTTTGATGGACTTCGATTTACGATTCTCGCCAGGAGGAAATTGAGTTATCACATTGTTCAGACGTATCTACCCAGTGTTTTCTTTATAGTAATTACATGGTTGTGTTTCCTTGTTCCAGCACGGATGGTAGAGGCAAGAATAGGAATAAGTATGACTACTTTGCTTACATTAACTTCAATGTTTGCTTCCGTGAGGTAAGAGTACAATGAAAATTTCAAAGTCGTAATCTGGTCCAAGTAATATATGAGAAAATGTAATATGATTCATTTTGCGTTCCAGAGAGAGCACCCCTATTGTAAGTTATGTGAAAGCCATTGACACCTGGATGGTCTTTTGCATTTTCTTTGTGTTTCTTACACTTTTGGAATTCGCAACATTCGTTTGGTAAGTATCCCTAGGTCTAGTGTGAAAACCAGTTATTTGCATTATGTATTAATCATCATTTTTAATTGAACTCTTGTTGCACTATGACCAGGTTGAGATCACGGAGAGAAGATGCTGAGCAGAAAAAGCTAGATGATCAACGCAAGGTTTAATTTTTTAGATTTTAACTCTATAAATGAAAAAAGTAGCATTATAATGTTTGTAGGTATGTAATGTGTAATTACTTAAAAATGTAATTTTCTTGCTCAGATTCAGGACTCAAAAAGTAACGGGAAAGACAGAGAGACGAAAGCTGCTCTCCCACGACGCGTTTCATCAGAGTCCATTCAACTTCAGAAATATGAAAAATTTGCTGAATTCACCGAAAAATTTGCGTTTTTAATATTTTCGATAGTTTTCTTAACGTTCAACGTCATTTACTGGAGCTGGCTGTTAATTGCCTCCGATTACTTTGACTGGAGTGTTAATTCCACACTTAACGCTGACGTGGATAATTAGGTTATGTTTGTATTATAGCGATATGGAATACGGAGTTAGTAATTATGATAAAAAGATTATTGATGATAACATTTTTGATCACATTGTATTCATTATAAACTAAACTATATTTCATAAACGAATCTCACATGACAAATCGCCCAATAATTTAATTCGCAAAATTTAGTCCTACAAAGTATACGATTTATATGATCTACTACTAAAATTCAGGAATAAATAAATAAATTCAATATAAAAGTTTCGTACATGGTATGGTACATAGCAAACACGTGTATAATAGCTTCGAATTTATTGCATTTGTGTAAGCCACTTATCCAGTCATTCCGATTTGTTGACTCTGATTGACACTTTGATCTTGATTGGAAGTACTGTTTGGATCTTGAGGTTGTTGAGAAGATGGAGGTCTGAAAATTACATTACATTGTTGATAAGAAAGCAAGGGACAGCTATTCAGTCTCTGAAGAACTAAAATAAAAGACAAGTCTTCTTAAAATGGTAGCAAGCACCAAGGCATGCAATAAAACCATTTTATACCGCAAACTAAGCAATATTAAACTGAACACATTTCGGTTTAGTGTTTGTTTTCCTCTCTGCAATATAAGACAAAAATATAGTATAGAAATCAAGAAGTGAATAACCAGCTAAATTATTTACACAATATATACATGATTAGCTGTGGGCAAATTAGCACAGAAGCTTTGGAAGCATAAATGTGGGTAAGTCACATTTAGTTTTAAGGGCTACAACTGATACTTACACCAGATACATCAAGTGGTGAGGTGACTACTAATTGTAAGAACCAAAAGATTCAAAACACCGTAGCACAGATTTCTCTACCAATTTACATTTATGTACCTGTGTGCCTAAAATGCAATTGCAATTTTAATCTACAAAGCAAGATAAAGCATGTAGCGCGGCGCCTGCAAATTGTATCGCTTTATATGAGTTTTAACTTGAAAAATAATCCAAATACCTGCTCGGCTGAGTTTTAGGCTTGGGCATTTTACCAATTAGACCCTGAATCTCTTTCTTTTCGTCATAATTTTTCATCAGATCGTAGAAACTCAGGACGTAGCGACAAATTTCTTGAACTTTCTCCATATCCACACCAATGTCCGCAAACCAAGACTTGGTATCTTTCTGCATCACTACGCAAGCCATCATGAGACAAGCTGTGTAAATTAAAAATAAAACACGATCGTTATCATTGGTGTTAATATCAGAATAAATTCAAATGTAGTGGTACTTTAAAATATAATCCCACCTAAAGCAATTTGGTATGGAGGATACAGTAGACATACGTCAGTCCTTAAACTGTCATTTACCATTCTCCAAGCGGTTGGGAGTAATTGTTCTTCATAGCCCATATCTTGCACAAAATGTACCAATGGCCGGTACGGCTGGTACACAATTAAACAACAGTCCATATTTTCCAGCAAATAAAATTCGCATTCCAAAATGTGGTTTGTCCGATAGGGGAATTCTTGCGTGTAGGCATAGTTGAATTTATTCTTTACTGTAAAATACCAACATGTATTGAACTTTTAAATACAAAACAATTCACTTTTCCTTATATACATTCATGAATCAATACTCACCAACTTGATGACATGTACTAACGAGACGAGAGTTTGAAATCACACCAAATTCTTCAACTTTTGACGCCAGAAAGATTGACGTTGGAGCTAATAGCAAGGGGTCAATACATTTTAACGAGTTTCTTGCGTAAAATCGTTTGAAATATACAGTGGCAGTTGCAATAACTTGTTGGCGAAGTTTCAGTTGCTCTCCCAAGGTTTGCATAACTGTTCATAGATAAGTAAAAGTTGGAAAAAATTATTGTCACTAGTAAATTAAATTATTTTTGAAAATATCATTTCAGTGAGTCATTTTATTTCTTCACTTACAGTTACAAAAGAAAATGAGTATCTTTTGATGTTCTTCATCACTCATAAATTGCAAGTCGTTCTGTCTCTCACGGATTAAATCCTGTCTGTCCAATATCCATTGTTGACTGTAAATGTCCAATTTTAAAATGTTCATAAAACTAGTTGAAGACTTATAGAAATTTTCATACAAATAAGTTATTACTATAAAATCATGAAGAATTGTGAATTTTTGTCTTGTACACCAATCCAACCAAATTCTTATTGTACTCACCAATGCGAGCTTTGCCAAAAATTTCCTGCCATCTCGACCTAAAACTGGAATAATACTGAGGATGTGGCAATAGGCCCTTCAGGTTTCGAAAAGTATACAACGTAGTTTGTGTGCTGTTACAAAAAAATTGACCACTTGTCACTGAGACAGTTACATATTATCATCACAACTTTTATACCTAAATTTTTGTCTGCTATGTCGTCTCTCAACCGAATTAATAGTGTCTATAATATTACGTTATCTCCAAATCAGTCTTATCACACTTTGGTGTCAGCGATTTCTTTGAAAGTGCGCAAAACTCTGGTAGTTGTCGTGATCAAGAGACAAGCTTTTTAAACCTCAAACTTGGAGTATATTTATGGTTGTGTTAGTATTATTTTTCCTCATCTTGCAAGTTGTTCTCGCAGAAATCAATTTGTATCTTTACCGGAGTCTCCACTGTCCAGTATGTAAATTGCAACTTTATCGTGGAAAACAATAGCCTGTCATTCATTAATTGTTGTGTCACAGAATGAGGAACAAATCAATAGCGGTTAGTAGGAAGTTCTGCTTTGCAGCAGAGATCAACTTTGTGTTCCCAAAAGAGTGTGCAGAAAATATAAAAGATGAAAACAAGTGTTGTAACGCAGTACAAGCATAGTTCACTGCACAAAACATGTATTACTTTTAATATGTTTTAGCTCCAAGTGGCATTTCAATTTTCAATCACTGACGGCAGAGTTCATAACCATATTTTGTGTACATACAACACAAGATCACCTACTATGCAGCCGTATGGTGAGTAGAAATGACTTGCTCCCGAACTAAATCCACATTTACACGAATCATGCAACTTACAAGTTAGCACAACAATGCATGCAGGCAAGGCATCAATAAGTAGAGATTTATAATACCAAATACTAACAATGTTGTGTGGAATACATAAAGTAAGAACCGGTTGACTTGGTCGGTTAAGCCGACTCGGTTTTCTTGCTCTGTGGAAGAGACTATGTACATGAGAACCACACCACTGCACGTATATCTTTACTATCTTGCATCTTACTTCATATTATTCTCACTCTGACTCATAGAAGTGCCTCCTTTGCGTTATATGATAGCGTTAGTAAGTATTTATTTATTGACTTGCTGAAATGTTTGTTCGTCTGTCTGAAATCACTCGCTGTACTCTACCTTAAGGTTGTTAGATGGAAGCAAGATTTCATTTGTCTGACAAATTGACTTGTCCAGGTTTGTATTACTATTGCCTATTATTTATATGTATTCAGCAATTTTCGGAGTGTTAATCCCCAAAGGCGAAAAAGTGGGAGGATAACGATAATGCTCATCTCAATCGAATCAACTAATCAATCATTTGCCTTCTTCCTTCCATGCTAAATACATTCGAACTGATGATAATATGTACATACCTGTGCAATAAAGGATCATTCCCACGACAGACGCCACTTACACCCAGCCTCCCATCACATTAATTTCATTTTACCAGTCAGCAAGCTTTCTACTAGCGTTTTACGAATTTGTTTTTAGAGTGTGAATATACGAATACGAGTACTTACACTTAGCAGTGGTTCAGTGCGAGTAGTACAATACAGTTTGTTTGACATAAAGAGCCAGGCATAAGCATACACAAACTCACTAAGTAGTAGTACTACTACTAGGTTTATGCCAGGCATAAATTGGGTTTTAAGATTCAGACTTCAGACCGACCGACTAGACTGTATGCATGCGCCGCAAATTCTTTAATGCTTTAATGTACTTGATGTTTGAACTTTGAAAAAGCTAGGCATATAGTAACTTTAACTGCCAACCTGCTATTTATTTATAACAAAAAGTAAGAATGTGTTACTGTCTCCTTTGCGGAATGAATTAAGTGCTGTACTATAATTATTATAATGTGACTGACACCTAACATCACAATAGAGAATGCACACCTATTCCTTGTAATAATTCCATGTTATGCACGTATACAAGTAGATAGAGATTCGTGTTCGATTTGTTCTGATCTGTGTACCGAGAGTTTTAGCTAGCAACTTGTTTTTTTTTATTTGCGTAAGTCAAAGTTTGTAAGCTAACCGGCTGCTGGTTGTGCAAGTTATAGAAAATTGAAGATCAGGTAACCTGCTCATCAATTCCCTGGTCCACGAGAAGGAAACTAAAAGTGAAAGTTCCACATGGACGTGGCTCAATCTCCACATCACTCGCAGTCCTGATACGGAATCACAAATTACAGCGTATTGTGAGAAGCCAGTTGTCGGCTTTTTTTCAGTCGAGTTATATTTACAAATTAAACAACGACCACCACTACTGCTGCTCAGGTTTGTGTTTTTACTCTTTTTGCTTCCTTTAATACATGCGCATGATTATCACGATTAAAATTGAGTGATGTGATCGTGGTTTACTGGAAAGGATCACGGTAATTTATTTTAAGATCGTACCGTACCACCGACTTTGTAGTTTTCGGATTAGGAAAGCCGGCGTTTTCCTTAAGTTAATGCATATGCACAGGCTGGACAACTGCATGTCGTTTCATATGAAGAATCCATTAAACATGAATAATCAAAGCACATTATATGCATACTATTACTTTCAAACTCTTGAAACGGACATTTACTTCCTGAACGGTGTTTAATGTGAAATGATGTGATATTTAAGTTATATTTCATATTTTAATTATTAATTACCTGCTTGGATATTTTTTTTCAGAGCGTAGAACGGAACTTGTATTTCTGAGGAAAGTTGAATCACTCAGATTTGTGGTAAAAAATGTCGGGTGCAGGCGGCTCAGAGAAAATCGACCCGGCGGTGTCGGCTGCGGATAGCCTTGGAATTGACCCTGTATACGTAGAGTATGCAAGGCAGTTACTTAACCCCATTATGGCGGAGGGCTGCTTTGACAAATACCTCAGCTTGGATTTCAATGACAGTATGTTAATGATATATTGATGTTTTATGTTACATACAATTAAATTGTCACTGTTAGGTTCTTAATATGTTAATTTCATTCCTGTTTTTAGCGGATTGCTTAAAATACACGTTAAGCAAGGGCTTGGGCATAGGAATTATTGCAGGGTCACTTTTAGGTAAAAAGAGTTCTACAATATATTTGTTTCGGCGATTAGCGATTGTTGTGATTTTTTACGTTTTTGTATCAAACATCAAATAACTGATTTTTATAACTTTTCAGTTAAAGTGCCACAGATACTTAAAATCCTGCGTGCAAGAAGTGCGGCTGGAATCACATTCTTGAGCGTTGTAATGGAACTGTTTGCTATAACGTCTAATCTGTCGTACTCTTACGTAAGCGGTTTCCCTTTCAGGTAATATTTCTGCATAGTTAGTTTGAATTTTTATTTATTCTAACAGTTAAGCCAATTCTAACATTTGAAAGTTGAATATTGACTTGAGAATTCATTATCTTTCGTTTCAGTGCTTGGGGAGAAGCATGTTTCTTGGCTATCCAGACAGCCGTGGTAGCCATGTTGGTCTTGTTCTACAGTCACGGAAGTATTTTGATGGGTTTGAGCTTTTTGGTTGCCTACGGAAGTTCCATTTATGCGCTCGTGTCAGGTCTCACACCTCTGGAAACTTTGTGGTCAATGCAAGCTGCCAACGTTCCTGTAATCGTTATCAGCAAGGTAATATGCTAGCCAATTACCCTAGTCCCAGCCATGAAGAATGTTTTAACCGTTTCCTAACAGAATCCGTTAATAGCACTTAAAGTAATACACATATTCTTTGCAATTATTTATTCGTAGCTCCTCCAAGCGTACACGAATTTCCGGAACAAATCTACTGGCCAACTCTCTGCAATTACTATATTCATGCTTCTTGGGGGATCTGCTGCAAGAATATTTACTTCAATACAAGAAACCGGAGACCAAGTGGTAATTATCACTTACGCTGCAGCTACATTCGTTAATGCACTCATTGCATTTCAAATGCTTTGGTACTGGAATAGCGGCAACAAAAAGAAGGTTGTACCAAAGGCTGGTGGCAAAAGTACAAAAGGCAAGGGAGGAAAGGCTAATGGCCCTAATGCCAATTCACCGAAAAAGGCTAGCCCAAAAAAGAAGAAAAATAATTAGAGAAAATTTGACAAAGACAACTTTGTTTGTTAAATATACATTTGCTGTCATTATCCGAAGATATTTCTATTCTACTTGTTGTTAATATATTTATTCGATTATTATTGTTACCCATAATTTAAATTTAAAGAAATGTTATAACATTATTGCTCTTTTTTAATTTCTTGTTTGTCAGTCAATGATACTCCACTCCAAAGATTTTTAAATTGTTTACTGAATATCCACAATAATTAAGTACATATCTCGGTTTACAAGCTGTTTTGAACCAGCGATGCTGATTAGATACAGCTATATAATAAATTAGTTGTTGATTGTTGCTAGTTTAATTAACAATTCAGCTGTAGCGAAATTAGCAGTACACCTCACTTAATCACGAATGACACTCAATAGCAATATACCACTTGTTTATGCCTTTAAAGTGTAGTGCATGTGTTTGAAAATCTACTTACAATATTTTAGGTACTTAAAGCTCAAATAGTGTATAGTAGCATTACCAACATTATCTACAACGAAACTGGATTTAAAAAGTTTGTTGCAGATACTGGTGGTTTCTAAATACCTATATAAAGACAAAGTGTGTGTTATGACGCTTTAGTACTTATCCTACCCAATTGGAACTTTAAGTAGTTTAATAAGTGTACCACAGGTAGACTAATAATGAAACATAATATCATTTTAAAAACCGAAATAAAGAAAAATAAAGTGTTTAGTTTAATAGACAATGTTTTTCTTGATGCTCCATCATTGATTTTTTTCAAACTAATGTTTATATAAAATGCACTCTAACGATACGAAACCCTTACCAGAAAAACTTTGCATGCATCGAGCAAAAAAACATTTTAACTAATAAGACCTGACAAAGAAGTCATAATTCTTAACATTTAATTTTTATGTTTAGTTTAGGTGCGAAAGTATATTATTATTATCCTCCGCAAGTTGCAAGTTGCGTGAAATGAAATGATTGATTTCATTCATTCAGCTAATGGAAAAAGTTGAATTTGAATGCAAAAGGCGCAAGCATGAGCCTTATATTCTCATCATTGATAACCCAAGTGTCCATTCCATTTACTTTTCAGACAAACTAATGAACGTAACATATTAAATCGTAATTTGATTCATGAAACTACAAGATGCCATATAAAATATCACAGAATTAGTATTAAAATTATTATTTGCAACAATGTAAATGCAGTAGAAATTAGAAGGTTAAAGTATCCAATCTCAAGTTCGTAACCTATCTGTTAAACAATTATTCCTAAAATAATTAAAATATAGGTTAATAAGATTTTCAGCTTGAAAACTGAAATAAACTTTAAAACTTAAAACATTGATTTTAAACAGGGAATTTTAATAGGTGGATATGGATAACTAAATATGGATGGAACTGAATGACTTCTTCGATTTTTTGTTTTTACTCCGCCGTTAGCGTTAACTATTTTGCACAATATTTCAGCTTTCATAATTAGAATCAATGAGCGTGTTTGCATAACAAAAGAGAACAATGAAATTATTGAAATACTCTCATCTCATTTTTTACGAACAGATAGATGTAACTAGCTACTTCGGTATGAAATAACTAATATGCCTTCATTCTGCATTTTCGGAATGTATCAAGTAATGCAGTCAACTACCCAGTTCACTTTCTGTAAGTGCATCTTAAATCTTAAACTATGATAATAATAGTTACTCAAATTAGGTATAATTGATGTATCATCATCAACACAAAAAGCTATCAGGGAAGAACTTGATCAACAAACTTTTATCTTAATGGATTAGTTTTTTAAATAAAAGCGAAGAAATGTCTGGCCCATAAGAAATTCACATCAACTGACCAGAGCGTTGTTTCAAATTGCCCCGTAAAGTGACGATAAGGAAAAATGCAGTAATACACGAGTACACGATGAACACACCTTAGGAGTAGTAAATACATTACAACTACAACGGTTCACGTTTGTCTGTACTTCGTTGCATACAATGCGTTTTTAAACATTTGTCTTATTTACTTTCACTTTGACAGGCTTATAATTATCTACACAGTGTTTACAAGTTTTGTTTAGTAGAGTAGATTGCTTGCAATTCGAATCATACATTGGTATTATTTTGGTCCTGTTTTGCTCTCGTCCACTTTTCACTCCAACTCCGTTTGCATCATGATACGTTGGTAATGTGCATTCCACCTAGAATAGATAAGAGTTGAAAGATGGTCATCAGTTGAAAGACAGATTACCGAATGACGTTTTCTTACAAACTAATGGCTAATTCCATTATGATTACTTCGGCTACCAACTGAGAATTCGTTTTTTACTTGGATCCCATGTGGCGTCAAGGGTTGATTTTGGTGTAGGCAAATGCATCATACATTACTTGTACTATTAGATAGTTTTATCCTCGCGTAACGATATGTATGTATGTGCCATGCTAAAATGATGGACGAACACTGCTCATGCTACTTAATGCATTTATCCGCAGTAGTGGCCAGGCTCGTTGCAGGTTAAAATTTTTTCAGGTAATGGTTTGAGTTGAATTACAAAGGTCATCATTTCTCCATGTAAGAAAGCTTCCAACCAGGCAAATCTAATAAGTGTGCCAATTAACGCTTGCACCTTATTGTTTCACACCTGGAAAACACCTTTTCGTTCAATTTAATAATAATAATTTCCTTATTTGAAGCGATGCAATTTACCACAACGCGATTGTAGTACGTGAAGCAACGATTCTTTTTTCGGCATCGATAACAAGTTCAAGTGTCGAGTTTACCGACAAAAAAACCCTCGGTATTGTTTTTAATTTGTCAATGTCAACGGAACCTAGATTTTAGCAAAGCATATTTCATATTTTTCGATCTATTATATATTGGATAACTCGATGATAAAAAGTACATATGCGAGTACAATGGGCTCAACTGACTCGGCAGTGCTGGCAGTAAATATTCTCAACACTGCGTGTTCTTCATATATCATCTTTTATAAAAGTCTAAGTGTAGTAGCTCAGTACTTCATAATTAACGATTTAACAGTTTCTGGAATTTATTTGTCAACTAACCAATCAGTCTGAGGAAACAGCACTTAGAAAAGGTTTGTTGGAACTAGCAGAGTTGATGGAAAGAAAATATGAATTGAACGCTACAATAATTAACAACTTGTTTGAAATAACAGTTTTTCTACTCAATCTGTATAAAATCTGTATAAACCAACAACCCTCTTGCCTTAACAATATTCGCAGAACTTATTGGAAGAAAATTAGGATTACGAAAATAATTATGAGCTTGCCTATTCCTCCTAAACAGATGCAAACCAGTTGGTTTTTAATTATTTCGTGATGAAAGTGAATTTTCTATCGACATAATGGTTGAGTCCCTATAAATAATTGCCAATATTATATGTAGACATGTGTAGAAATAAAAATTAATATTTGCTCCTACTGATGCTGCTAAAGGTAATCTTACGACGCTGTATTTGTATTACTAATGTTGTATCTATTCCTGAACTTGAACTGGAGAGGAACTTGAATTGCCTACTTGTAGTAGTGTGTGCGTGTAGTAAATACTGACTTTTTACACGATCTTCTCATAACTCATGAGAGCTTGTCGACGCATATACCGATTGGTAGGCGGTTTCAACCGTTCCCCTTGTCCTAACAAAGTTTATTGGCAACGCGTTTTTATACAGGTCAGAAGGTGGAGGAATAATTTGTTATAACCATAAGTTATAACCGTGCATGTTATTGTATTTTTTTACATTAATATTGAAGAATATATATGTACTTCTGCCGCAGAAAACCAAACATGAATAATTTTTCAGCATACTTGTTTACATTTGCATCATCACATACATTTTCCTTGTGTATTTACAAAAAATTACCATATTCCTGAACACTAGCTCTAAAAACTTTGGAGATGGTATTAACATTATTAATTAGTTTCACCCTACTAGTATACCGTCCCTTAATAATTAATGCAGAGTTTATTTTTCCAAATCAGTAATGGGTTTTCAAATATTTTGATTTGTTTCACGCCTTTTAAAACTCAGACTCCAAGTCCAACCACGGCGAAATCCCGTTTCTTCCCATTTCGCTACCTCTCAACTCTCACTATATTTAATTGTACTGTACAATCTTGTAATCAAGATTGGTAGTTGGACCAAAAATCAATACAAGGAGCCAACTTCATCTCTTTAAATCAAAAAGGGGGCATGACCTCGCCCTGCTTTAAAAATGCATTCCGAAATTTAAGAGATTCCTGATTCGGTAAGTAAACATTTTGATATTTGATGACTACTTACAGAAGCAGAGTGAATTTTATAGTTCACAAACTAATTAATAAATATACGGATAACAAAGTTTAGCTACCCTGTAATTTTTATTATTATTTTCCTGATCATGCAAAAAGGGGTTCAAAGTTATATATACCGAGACGTAAGGTGTTCGCTGACAGTCTATGCATGATAATGTGTTCTGATGAAGTTGAATTGCCAACTTACTTTTTTCATTTGGAGCGAATGAGATGTCTTAATCAAAAAGGTCGGGTTCTTGATTAAGATTTAATCGAAAAATTACATGTCAAGTTCAGGAGGGTACATGTTAATAAAGAACATGCGCCTGATTTTATATGTTTGCTCATCCACCTGCGGTAAAAACTATTTGAGAAAACTTTTTAAAGACGACTGACGACTGCTACCTGTAAAATTTGTACAAACCATTTCTACATCCACACTCCGAAACTCTCAACTTGTATGGCACTTTCAGAGGTGAATAGTAGACACGGAATCTAGTTTGTTTTTAGTTTAATAAGTAACGTGGGAGCCGAGAAAAATTTAATTCGGTAGCCACCACTGTTGACTGGATTATGAGCTCAAAGTCGGCTACTGGGTTTTATCATTTGATTACAAATTATTTACGGCTTATTGGCCACTAATTATGAGGAGTTTTGCGTCTTATGCCTCATAAATTTGCAGCAAGAATTTTACAATTATTCATCTCAAGAATCTATGAAGCTACTTACATCATACTATTTATTTGGTGGACATGGTTGTGTAGAGCTTGTGGATGCTTGCATGTATGTGGTGGGCAATACGGGAGGAAGAATGCGAATGTAGAGAAAAATTCCCCGTGGAAAAAGTTTCGACCATGTATTCAATAATTGCAAAAAAAATTCACACAGTTGTGTAGTTGTATTGATGGTTTTAATATCGATAAGATCCCAATCCAGCAAACAATGAAAAATTAATGAGGTAACTTGATTGCAAATGAAGACAATTTCGATTACTGGTCCTCAATATTTCAATATTATTAAACAAGCATATTATTGAACATAAAATTGTTTAGTTCAAATGTAACGTTTACTTATTTAGCAGTAGCAAAACATATTTAGTTAGCGAGACTCAATATTTTATAGAAAACTCATCTATGCTGTCGTTCTAATCGATTTGCTGTCTGCTTAATTTGCAATGATATATATGATCGTGTTATCAAGGAGTTTACCAAACTCCTGCGATTGAGCAGATGCAAGTGGTTATTCTTAACAAACATTCTACTTTTTTACTTTTACTCCTCATAGTTTAGAAAAAATGAAGTATGCATGATATGTGGTAGGCAGTTTAAGTCACGTCGCTTCTCTTGACAGTATCAGTAGTTGTGTGGTAATGCAAAAAGTCAACAAAGGTAATAAATATTGCTAACGGGAGTCGTTACAAGACTCATTACTTGCCTCTTGCGTTTCCTTTAATTTATTGGTTTTCATATGTAGGTACTTTCGTTTGAAGATGATCAAGAGGAGCTTCGGCTCTGGCAGGCAGGGAGTGAGAAATGCGATGAAATAAACAAGCACATGAAAATCATGTATTACATGAAGCAAGTATGTAGTTAGTACGTATCACTAAAATCATTATTAGTTCCATTTCATTTACTGCTGAGGAAGAAAGCAACCCACCAATAAACCATATCGTTGTCGTTAGGTCTTGTATGTGCTGCTGCTCCTGGAAGAAGGGTAAATTCAAATATTTGCATACAGCTTACCACAAAATGCTCATAAATTTGTAGCTAAATAAATCAATAATTCATTCTCACACGACTCCTGATTTCTGATGATAATTCTAGTTTAATACTTTTGGAATTCATAATGTTGAATGTTAGTGAAATGCGTGAAAATCTGTTTACGTGAATATATTTGGCTCAAAATCTTTACCGACGAAGAGTGTATAGAAAAGAGCAAATTACACATAACTCCTTGTAACACGTTTCTACCATGTCGTGCAGGGAGCAACTGTAGATTATGGCTTTCTTTATACCTATTATCACATCTTAAGCAGCAAAGAGTTTTTATGAATTTAGAAAAAAGCAAAAATGTGTTTCAATGCTTGTGTAATGGGCAATACATTTGAATTTTTTCCATGCATATTCATAATTTGAAATACATGTATTGTTTCATATTTCGATTATTGCTTTCTATCGCAATCATCGTCACAAGGTGCAGTTTTAGACAGTTTATTAATAATTAAAATAAACCGAACTTCATGAAACGATTTAATACGTATTCTATTTTGATAAGGAGAAAAATATGATTTAAGTCAACAAGTTCCAGCTCCTGGTTTACAAAATTGCTACTGCTTAACAAAAGGGAAAAGAATGTAACAAACCTTCTTCAGCTGAGATAGCGTGCTCTGAGCAACAGTGGGCACGTCACTGTGTTTATATAAGGAAAAGACGACGACAGAACAAGTAAATAGAAAAGGAAAACCGGTTCCTTTTACAGATCGAACTTTTCTCTCCATTTTCATTTTCCAGCTTCCTCATAAAGTTTGTTTTGGTGGAGTGAGCGAAGACACACTCTGACATCATGATACACCCAGATAGTCTGGCTAATTGTAAGTACTGTTGCCTTATACTTTTCGACCATAACACAGAAAAACTGCTCACCTGGCTTATTATAAGATACTGTAATGAATCACGCCACGGTAATAATCATGAATTTCATATTTAAAACCTATATTAATATTATTATTTGTTTCATGGATATCAGTAGCTGATGCCTGCGTATGGTTCCAATGGTTGTTTACTCACCGAGTTGAACTTTAATGGTCGTTACGTACCTTGAATAATGTAGCTAATGATGATTTTTATAGCGGAAGACCACCACAAGATAGACACATTATTATGCCACATTACACATACGCTTACTTGATTCCTTAGGTGCAGTTTCTTAAGAGAAATTATTTGGCGTAGTCAACTTTAGAACATATTCATGTCGTTATTCGTGGTAAGAAATTTCTGTGCTTGTTGTTGTACATTTTTTAACAGCCGATAACATAAATGTCCTCGATCTTAATCTGGGGGCTAGTCCACTTTCACTATAAGTGCTATTGAATGTAAATATCTTGTGTATTGACATTGGCATTAAAATGCTTTAAACGGCCAATTTTTTGATTACATATGATTTTTATAAAAAGCTATCACAGAACTACGGATAACAGATATTTTGTGCACACTTATTATTCCCGTGATTGCTTGTGCATTCCTAATTTGCAAATGTGTGTGGTATAGTATTTAATGAATGCATGCATTGCAGTATTTACGATATATATTTTATGTACACACATACGTTTGCTCCTTGTTTTAGTAAATGCCTTCACAATGCGTTGTGGCGCTACCTCAGACAAATGATTTTTAGCGGATTTTCACACAAACTCTGCGTTGTGACAAATGGATCTAGATAGCATTACATTTTGTTGTTGTGCATAAACAAGTCGATAACTATTAATATTAATTCCTGTGAATTACATATGTTCTACTGCATTTATATTTCATTTAATTGGTAGACTTAACGTGTAACTGGAGGTATGCAGTATGCACTTCCGTATGAGATATTGGTAAGCATTTCTTTAAATGGAATGAGTTTGAAGGGGTAATCTATCCCTGTAATCTATCTAAACCCCCTCCGCGTCTTATCGCTTCTGCCTGACATTCTTATATACCTATGTTGGTATGTATGTCAGATGGTAAAAAACATTTCATGTAAGATGAAACATGAAGATTTCCTAATGGTAAATGATTTCATAAACCCCATGATCAAATGCTCACACATCACAAGTCATCTGCAGTAATTCGGCTTCAGCAACATTAACATCCTACAAACATAAACATGGAATGGATGTAAAGATGCGGAGATCTTATCAGAAATAACGTCTTCAAGGGGAACTCTGCAAAGCAGCGCAACCTTTTCTATCACACCTATAAATTATATTACAATATTACTTCGTCGCATGTATGCATATTCTATTATATTGTACAGCTTTGTTAGATCATACATAGATCCATATGTAAAAGAGAGTGAGTTTTTTTGCAAGGGTAAAGAAATTTTGAAACAATGATTTTGTGACAAACATATAGATGCATTTCTTAAGTTTTAAGAACTGGTTAAAAATATTTAAACGGATGTAAGTATTGAAAATGGAAGTAAACTAACTGCCCCCTGGTTCATAAAAAGGAACAAGTATGTTAAGATGACACTTTACAATGCGTAATTTTAGATAAATGAATCACTAATGCAAATTGAACCATCAATAAAGCAACACTTGTTTCTATTTTCCTGAAACCCCCGTAGTATTTACGTTTGCAGATGATTACATTGTTTTATACATTTTATATGTCAGGTTCTTTAATTTTAGCTGTATAAAAAATGGATAATTGTGTACTGAATGGAGTTTTCTTACATACTGCAACCCATCACATTTAAGAATGGCATATCTAGGTATGTTGAAATTGATTAATGATTACAAACAATTTGCAAAAGGAAATAATTATTTTTCACGAAAATACTTTCTTCAGTGCACATATCCGCAATTTTTAGCTTATTTTTAGTTACTACATTCAACGAGTTTTCGGGGTTTACAGTACCATTTTATTGCAAAGTCAAAATTGAAAGTACAGCATGTCAAGATATATACATGGCACACATAAAGTGAATGAGTGTGCGATTTTACATTTTACTACTTTCGTGATACATAATATATCTACCTACATTCCCTGCAAAGTAAAAGTAAAAAATATAATAATAAAATTATTTGTGATTTGTAGCATCCAAAAGGATGGAATGCTGATATGTTCATACATCATTCGGAGAGCTGGTACAGCAATACATTATGAAGAAGACTGAACCCCTCAAAAGAAGACATTTTAGGATTAGGAAGATGCCCAACCGAGTGTCCCCTCATATATTTACCGAATACAACGCCTCAGCTTCAAACTATGACAAGTAATTTTTACAATAACAACAAAGGTCTTAGAAGATCTTAAGACAGAACTACATAAAAAACTATTTTTACGTTCTTCATTGAGAAAAAATCAGAAAGAATGGATGGGAAATTTTACGTAAAGGTAGAGAGGTATGTATGATGGCTACGAGGAAGGCAACCAAGTTGGAGACCAAACGACCATCCCAGAAATTCCATACCTTTTTGATTCATAATTCTCCAACGGGATTTTTTTTCAAGGTGGGAACTTGGTTGAAATTGTCTAAGTAGTAAATGTCAGTGAGCAAACCGAATACCTTCCAGTAAATAGTAAAATGTACTTTGTCACAGTAGCTGAATTTACAAGACTTTATAATCTGCTCTATGATACCACAAGTGTTGATTTCAGAACGACGTAATACCTTGATGATAATATGCAACCCGATATATAATATTATGTGTATATCAGCATCTTCCTTGCCCGCTTGGAGTTTACTGGTATAATTTCTTGAAAAAGAAAACTTTTCCGACTACCTATGTAAATGTAACTATCGGTAGACATGTAAAAGTAATAAGCAGTGTACGAAGAATATCAACGGGATTTACGCTTCACGTACATATGCGGTAATATTTAATATGTAGGACTTTGCCGGACCTGAAGGTCATCGTTTCTGTGTGAGGATTATTGAAAACGGATAATATTATTCTGATATATGATAATCAATTTTTACAGCTGTATATTCAATATTAGGTAAGTATATTATTATTGCAGGCTTCTGTCACACGATGTTGTTGAGTAAGTATGAGGCGTAAGGATGAATATGAAAAATGTATGTTTCATACATTCATGTGTCCTGTCTTTCGACCAAGTTCTCCTTCTTCCATTCTTGTGATGAATTTCGTCATTTCATTCAGTTGCGCAAAACAAACTAGCTAGCTGTGTAATATGGGCACTGGACAAGTAAAAAAGGACAAAGATTGAAATACCGTATTAGAAATAATCAGCTTTCCTCTTGCTCGCATGCAATACTCCCAAACCCAACTGCCTTCGTTCTGTAGGATAGGAAGTAAATCCCTTTTGGTCAGAATGTGCAATCTCATCGTTCGTAATAATGAAAGATGTCCAAGACTTTGTCCTCTTTATCAAATCTTATTTTCATTTCGAGTATTCAATTTCCTTAAACATATTACCCATGCATATTATATTATTAAGATTTCTTTTATCCACGTTCATCTAATCAAAATCAAAGAGATTTACGGAATGTGTTCAAGCATACTACTTAAGGCATGATTATTATTATATCTTTTCGAAAACATAATAATATTTATATGTAGTTGGATAGGTACTGGACATGAAACCACTTTTCTTTAAAAGATAATTTTCTTGAGTATATTCTTCGACAAACTAGGTATCATGACCGAAAACTCATGTCTTACAGCTACAAGAACTGAATTAGACACAGTGGAGTGAAATTGGAATTTTCTTAAAATAGGAATTCATAATTCGATCGGTTTTAGGAAATTTTGTTCGATGTATCAAAAATAAATACGAGTTACATCATCAGTCGATTGGAGTTATAAACAGTTATTATTACGCTATATGTATGAATCTAAGAAGACTTTAAAGAAGAGCTACATATGCCGAAGCCGAACACAAAAGTTGTTTATTTTGATGTACGATTCGCTTCGGTTCTACTCATCAGATAAACTCATTTTTTACAGTATCCCTGTTTTGCCCATAACCTGTAATAAGAAATCGAAATGAGGGTTGTCGGCACCTCATCAAAAAATATAATTGAGCTCATCATCACCATCAATTTGTAGTCCTAAAACCATTAATCTTAACATCGGACGATTTCATTAATTATCCCCTTTGCAAAGTTGTTAAAGAAAAAACCGCTATTTACCTCTCAGTCATGATGATGACGATGACTAGAACCATTTTTCTATATGCCTTCACAACATCAAAGCGGTTCACCTGTAAAATTTCTCACCTGTTACATCACATGAACATTACATCACTGTATTATTCCGTTAAAAACAATATCGGATTCTATTACTCTCATGACGGTGGTAATGTGGTAATAACCAATTTGTATGTATTCATAGAGTATGTTGAATGTACATATATGCACACTCTAATGCTAATGTGTGTGTTCGGTACTAGGAAATGGATTGATTAAATTAATTCATTTCAGAGTTGAGATCATACATACACTGATTCCGCCAGCTAGAATCCTGCCAAGTTAGTTACCCGTCCGTCTTTAAATCCAGTTCAATATTACCCACGCACATATAATATTATCAAGGAGAACAGATGCCAAACCGAAGAAATTGATAAAAAGTTCCAGCATGATTTAATACACGGGCATTTCGGGGGAGCCATTTCAATTTGTCGGATGAAATTGGATGGGATTCCCTCGTCCAATTTGGCGATCGCCAATACGAACCTTCCTTTGTTCCCTACTCTTTTGTCCTCGCCCATTCTCTTATGCACAGGCACAAGACTCTGATACTTCCATCCAGTTATCCAGAAAAATGTGTGCTGATCAAAAGGAGAAAAGTAATATCTTCCATAGGTATATGTATTTATTATGTATTTACTGACTGGGGAAAAATCACAGCACGCCCCACATGCAAGACGCATGAAGTCACATTTAGAATAAATCCAATTTGCATCGCATATATTCCTAACGTATATACAATCGGCTTTTGCTCATGCTCTGCTTCCGGCTTCTGTCAGCCTCGCTCACACAGTCAGTGTAAATGGAAACTTGGAGGTTTCGAGAGATACATTCATTGGGACTTCAGCAGCAGCAGCTTTGCTCGTGGAAACCCATGTGCATCAACGTAACGAATTCTAGCCAAAAGGAAGAACAAGAATATACGAGGTCGCTTTTTCCTTTTACTTACGCCTGCATGCTCCGAAGCACTGGATGCGTCTGTATAGATCGTGTGTTAGTAGAGGGCAGCGGATGTCAATAATACATGTTATTTTGAGCGTACGCACAAGAGTGAGTACAGGAAAAGGAGTAAGCCACGAGCTGCTCGGATTTGTCACAGTGCACTTTGCACCAGTATGGAAGAAGGCAGCATATATACTTGTTACTAACTAACCACTTTATTCTCTCACATACGTACATGATAAATGAAATGTTGCATATTTCAAATTTTGCCTTATCCATAAAAATTATCTGTCAAATAACGCTTACAACTTTCATGTACATCTCAATACAACAATAGTTGAAATGATCATTTCCAACATTAAAACCATGCATTGCTCTTTAAAATGAAATCTGTAGAAATTAGGAATAAGCATCCGTAAGGTACGCACAATACTTCCCTTTTCTATTAATACTATTCTACAAACCAGTGTTGAGATGTCAAAAATTTAATATTTGAAATCATAAAGTGGTGACTTGAAACCAGAAAGTACATTCAACTTCTTGCTTTCTTTGCTGCAGTAATGATTCCATTTACTCGTTTTAACTATTCAGAGTACTGTTACTCTGTAGCTGTTCAGAAAATATTAAAAATATAAATTAAATCTGTTTTCCAGGCTTTCTTTTCAATAGGTCGTGTTCTTCCTTGAGGACTCGTATATGATCCCTTAAGAACACACCGAAACTTTCACAATTACAAAATGTTATTTTTCTTTTAATTCCAGCCGCTTTTGATGATAAACAGGAGCTAAAAATATACGCTGCATTCCCATACTTGTATCTAATGTTGGAGTGGTATCGTATTTTCCCCATGCTCAGCGTGGGCTTAATTTCATTGTTAATATCTTTCCTTAATCTTTTTTTGAGTTCTTTGGTTTTCAGGTCTTTGGATGTTGTTTATTAAACTTTAATATTGCTTTTTTAACAGATAAAACGAGGCTACGGAAAATTCTTTTAAATCTTTGTACGCTCGGTATTTACACATTACCCACATGAAGACGAGTGTACCTTAAACTTGCGCAAATTTCTTCAATTGTGAGGTAGCCCATTCTTAAACAGAAAGATTACGTTGTAGCTTGTATGCTCTTTGTAGATTTGGGTGAGATTTCTCATATACTTTTTTCTTAATGATTTTAATATGTTCAAAATGGTAAACGATCTCCTTTTCTTTAGGAAATAATTAGGAATTAGAACGTTTAAAACGTGGATTTATAAAAACGAATTTCATATGAAACATAATGCTACAACGAAATACTGGATTAATAAATACGAAGCGACGATCATTCACGTTATAATTGCACATAAACATTATGTGTGTTTATGTAGGTAGAAATGTTGAATGTAGAGAAACGAGTATCAGTAGTCATCAAGTTACCACAGTACAGTGCGTCGCTGGGCAAGAAAGATGAAAGACTCATTTTTCTCTTTCAGTGTGATCTGATGATGATTCTGATGACAGACGAATGGGCAGGCAAGCTGCTCTGCTCGTCACTGTTTTCAAACATGTTCTCTCTTTTCTTACAGTCTTTCGCATTTTCAGCAAAGTACTTAGTAAAGGATTACTTAACTGTACCGCGACGAGAGAAAGAGGGAGATGGCAGGCAAGAGAAGTGCTTGTTGTTGTAAAGCCACTAACTGAAGTAGAAAGCAGCAAGAATGATTTTTATGCCAGAGTCGGGGAAGACCGTGATAAATTGAACTGTACAGGGAACCATCAAAATCAAAGAGATCCGTTTACAACTTTGCAGTGTAATGCATTTATTATGCACTCATTTCGTTCGACTTGGGATATTTAACAAAAGAAAATGGGAGTATTCCATTCTGTGCAATTATTTTCAGCACGCTAGAATCGTTCATACTAGAAACCACAAATGTACGAACAATTATCATTTACATCAAGAGATGTTTTAAATTTTGTCATTATTAGAGCTTTTCCTAAAGTAATTTTCTTGGTGCAGGTATTTTATTTTGTATGTAGGACCACATGATTATCTGGATTTATTTTCAATTTTGCCCAAGAAGATTAAAAAGACGGAATGACAAAAATCTGTGTAGCATCTTTTTGTTGCCAGATTTGGCTCTCTGCTGCTCCTGAAACTGAACACTGGAAAATATTGATGAATGAATCTGATTTCCTGATTTAGAACTTGATTTGGCACATCATTCCATCCTAAATTGGAAAAGAACGTAAGCGGATATCTAAATTATTGCCAGGAACTAAAAAGCAATATCGTTTGGAACTAACCGGCATCAACTACAAGGATGGATAGATTGGCTTGGCAAAAGCATGATAGATCCGATCCAAGGATCCTCTTCAGTGTCACACAATCCAGTTTGTATACCGCCACAGTGCTCACTGCACACTCTACTTTTCGGGACATGGATTGATAATGTATGAGTGTGTATCTGTACAAAAATAAAACCAAAAGTAGGAAAGAGAACAGGGCGAGGACAATGGGAAAGCCTACTTTAATAGGAAATAATTGAAATTGTCCTTTAAGCCTCTCTGTCTCTCTCAGTGGAAATTGAGGAGAGACGACGACAACGTAGAGACCGAGCTGGAAAGAGAGAGAGAGGGGACATTTTTATTATGAGAAAAAGAGTGAGAGAAAGAGCCGAGGGTAGTATAGTGGTGGAAGTCGACGACAGTTTTTAGAGGCTTAGTTTTTTATCATTATAATGTGGCAGTATCAAGCTCTTCTCGCTATCGAGATACATTCATATATGTACATACACGCATATACCTAAGTACATAATTTAGTATCATCCCTTGAAACCGCGATGAAATGAAGCTGCATCAGTTCTTGTTTCTATATTATACTATCTGCTGGTTTCCGAACATCCCTACGACATGGCTTTTAGACAAAAAACGGCAAGTTTTTTGGTAAGGAATGTTTGATGATGAAATGAATGTAGATACATCACATCGACATGAGCTCTACCACAGTGGCTTCTCTGTCTCATCACTTCACCAAACTCATCATAATATGCTATTACTCTGGCTGCCACTGTCACTACCCTGGTTGCGGTTTGTCTTCATTCAAATATAGCACAGCCAAATAATAATAATCGTTATCAGCGGTATTAATTCATTGAAGGGGATAAAAAACTTTGTAAACCAGTACAGCAGCTGGGAAATGTGCATTTCATAAAAGTCATCAAGTAATATCGTCATCATTACGGAGGAAAGCTATTTATTATAGATATTTATTGAGGACACGGGTTTTTACAGACTCTAAGACATGTATCCCATGTCGAATGTGTCAACCTCAGAAATTTCAATATTGTGTGTACACAGCAAATACATTGTCCTGTCCTATTACGTTGAAATATTCGGTTCAAAAATTATACTTGTGTCTTTTACACACGACATTAACTCAAGTCAGATGATGAGAAGGACGACAAACATGATCTCCTTTGATGATGACGATCATTACTACGTTGTACCAAGAAGCTTTTTATTGGAATTAGCAGAAGAGAAGCTGCAGCAAAATAATAGTAACGATCCCAAATGATGATGGAGCCAACTTAGGTTCTGCTTTTACAATATTATTAGACTCACCAGAGAAGAGAGAGAGGAAAAGTAAAAGTAATTTCCCCACGCAAATTACGTTTCACATATCTCTTTAAAGGCTTAAAAAGTTTAAGTTTGATTCAGACGCACCAGTAATGATTACAAGAACCACCAAAGTAGGTATGTATATTATATTATTAGTGTACAAACGTCTTGCTGTGACGCTACTACATTTGGTATTGCCGACTGCTTACAATGTTTGAAATGATACAGTTTCAAATCCCCGTAAAAGCTATATGATGCATGATTCGGTCGTACGTAAATATATAGGACAATGAATAAACTCACAGTTTTACCAAATGTACCATAATATATTATCATAAGTACTCCGACAAAGTGACATGGTCCACCTCAAAGAGCGCTTGCTAGTGGACCCATTAATCGAAAAAGTTGCTTCACGTAATACATACTATTATGAATACATGAATACTATTACACGCAAAATGGGAATGAGAAAACATGTTGCTTACACAAATTATTTGTCACGATTAAATTATTATTTTTATTTGATTGAAAGGATATAGCGAGTGGTCATAAAATCAAAATCATAGACATATGGAACTGATGCAGAACTTACCTGCTCCCGCTTTCCATTACAGTGAAAGATGAGATTCGCAGAATCTTTTAATTTTCTAAATATTTTATTAATTATTTTTAAAATCATTGCATCATTGGCTTAATTATAATTATAAGGCGAAGTTCCTGGAAAATAATTTTCATCGCTGGTGTTGTTGGAATGGAAAAAATGATGTAAGGGTAAAGTATGTATAAGGCCTTGTATTGTTATTCCTCTCAATCCATCCCGCTGATTTGGTGGAAAATGCTTCACATTTTGAAGAATCCAATATAAGTTGTGACAGTGACTTTCTAAATAATGAAAAAATAAAATCAGTAGTTTATCTTAAAAATCATTTATCTTTCCTGTTTTCTTGCTGTCATGCTTCTGTATACTGCTTACAAAAGGGAAAAATGCTTTAAGCATACCTAGTTACTCTAATAAGACTCAAACGTTTCAATGCATTGAAGTAAAGTAGGGAATACATGAGCTAGTTTCTCATTTCTTTCCAATTTTGTGAACCAGCTCTATGTACATATTACACAGAAGTTGGTTTTCATTAGCGTCCCAAACACCCGATTCAGTGGTAAGGTTAAGATGCTCCGGAGAACATGAGAGGTTGTAACGAAAAAAATCACTTCTACATCGATATCTAGTCAGATGACGGGATGGAGGAGGGAATAGAATGAGTTATGTGAATTTTATTGTGTAATACAGACAACTCGATTAATCTGCGGGCCAACCAGCTTGAAAAATGGTCCATATTAAAGGTACACGGCACAGTGTATACAATATATAGCCACTTGCTACTGTTCAAAAATAATATTATTCTCTAGTGCTGATGGTTAGGGCTAAGTTACCAGAATTACTGGTCACATAGGGTAAAGTAAAGATTGGTAAGTAAACCAAATAGGACATTCGAAAATAACGTATCTTGATATTACTGCATAATCATTAATATATTTGCCTCTGTTTGATCACTTCGGGTGTCAACTGTTTGGCAATGTCAGACTACTGCTATTACAACTGGACATGTCAATCCATAATCGTTAACAAAACTAATGAAATTGTTATCTGCCATCGTCCATTGACCACGATGTATGTCTGTTATGTCTCTCAAAGAATTGGGCGCATCTGAGATTTACGCAGAGCTGGTTAATAATGGATATTTCGTCAGAGGTGTCAATCTGTATAATTGTTCTTTTGCTGGCTTGCTCTGCCATTAATAATATTTATATGTGATTAAATCTATATAAACGTAACGCCAGCTTAGATTACTAACCAATTCATACATGCGTATTTGCGAAAAAATGTTAGCATCAAATGTTGCCTATTTTTTAAATAAAATATATTGATCATATTCAACTTGGATGACCTTGAGATTAAGGCCTTACTTGTTTATTATGCGTTGCATCAAAACATTTCTGCGAGATTTAAAGGAATAATGAAAATTATCAATCGATACGATGGCCAATAAGGTATTTAAAAAATATTTTGAAACGGTAGTGTACTTCATGTTTCATTTATAAAGCAACATGAATTTCCCATCACATATATGCACATTGAACCCCGCTCCATGTGTCATGATTGTCGGTTAGTTCATGAAGATGAACCGACACACTGGAAATGATAAGCACAAAAATACATGTACATACACACAATCATGCTCCCTTCGCCATCACTTTTTACTCAACGTTTACATTGATATTGTAGTTTCTCTATCACTATTCCTGGCAGCCGCTCAGTAATGCACTGCATCATTTCATGCACTCCCCTTTCCCAGATCCGTCAATCATTTTTTCCGCTCAAACAAAAATCACTCCGCTGATGTTGCTGATACTGTTTTCTTTCCCGTTCAGTTAACTTCACTATCACGTCGAATTGAACATCCACATAAAAATAACGTTGCGTATTGTGATCGTCATACGAAAACCAGTTCAGCAATCGAATCGAGACTCGTAGACTTTTGCTTATTTCTATCCACTATTAAGCAGAAAGTCACTAGGAATACATACACTGAAATTGATAAACGTTGTGTTGGTTGATGTGAATTAATCCGGAATAAAATATATCTTCGCTAAAACCTTTGTGTCGAGAAGGCCTTAAATCATTTACTAGACTTTTTTTTACTCAACTCAACTCTTGCTCCTGTTTCTATAATTTTGGGGCGAAGCGATAGTCATTCGTTTTATTACTATCACTAAATTGCTTGTACTCTCTAAACGTATAACGATATTATTGTTGTACACGATGGTCAATGCATTTCACCTTTTATGCTTTCATTTTTACTGGTTTAAATTCATGTTAAAGGCAACGAGAAATGAACTGTATATCTCTAATCTATTATCCATTGCATTATTATGTCACAGCGATGAATATTGTTTATTCAGTATGTTTGCCGGTGAATCTGCTAAATGCAGTATTTCATTCTAAAATTTCATTTCAAGTACAATTTCCTATCAGGCGAATCCTTTAAGGTCCTAGATAATACCAGTAGTATTAATGGTTGTGTGTAATCATTTTCATTTTGTCATTAAAAATAAAAAGAAGTAGTTGACAGTGGACTACTTCAGTAGCAGAGCACGATCATGCCAAGCGTAGTTCGGTTTGAAGGGATTAAACATGATGAGTTGAGAACGTCGGCTGTCTCCCTTGTGGCATCAACAACGTGTTAAGAACCTCTGCAAAATGTCATGAAAAGTCTGTCAAGTGCGACAGACAGATTGTCCCAGAGAGAAGGAGAGGCTGACATGAATGAAGAAAGTGGTAACGTATATTATATGATTGAACTTTTGCTGTACTCTAAAGTTGTATCCAGAAGAGGTAAAAA